>JBBBDQ010001272.1:995000-1452500 GCA_037127315.1 Ascarosepion bandense | reverse complement strand
AACTGTATGATGGCATGTAATTAGTCTAAGTCTGGCACAGAGCTACAATCATGACCTCTCTGGGAAAATCACACCCCCTAAACCCCTATCGCTGCCAGTGGAGCATCAGCCAACGACGACATCTCATCATCGACGAGGGGTTTGTTGATGCTTCTATAACTTTTTTTTTTTTTTTTTTACCAGTAATCCTATCGAAGTAGATTGGTTGCCAACTAAGGCTACAGAACACAATTTGTCTTGCTATTTAACTCATAGCTGAAGGAAGAAGAGATGGATTAATACCTTTCCCAAGAGTATTTATGCGTATGTGAATGCAACAAAGCTAACTGGAATTCGAACGAGGCTCTCCGATTTCTCGTTCCGAGCCGATACCCACTGCATCACAGTAACTGTATTAATTTTCTTCTGTATGGAATTGCTGACTCTACGGCAGTCATCCTAGTTTTTAGAACTGTTGAATGAGTTTTCAAATTTGACCGCAATGAAGCATCGACTGCATTAAAAAATGCTAAAAAATCCGGTTTCTTGCCTTTTTATGGGAAGCCTAAAAAGAAACCAGTGTCCATTTACAGAAAACTCCCCACAAACTCTTCGTTAAAATTAAAAAGTAAAGGTAGCCGGACAATTTTTTCTCTATCCACAGGTATGCCTCCTTCGCATTAAACTTTATCTTGTGTCATATTTGCCCTCGTGAGTGAAACGAAGAAACACATAAATTGATAAACTCATTGAAGGGATCTTTGGCAACCAATGTCTTAAGTTAAAAAATACAAAAATTTAACAAATACGAAGAGCCTTATCTATGTAAAATGTCTGTGATCTTAATTTTTTTGTACAAAAATGAACAGTGGAAAATATGAAGCCATTTCTGACCTTAGGTCTTTGGTTGGGACTCGGAAAGAAATGTGTATACAACTGAAACCAAAGGAAATAATAATAATAATAATAATAATAATAATAATAATAATAATAATAATAATAATAGTTGTCCAATATAGCTTCAACATCTTAAACTGGACTCTAAACGACATCAGGCGAATGGATGCTAAAACAAGAAAGCTTCTTTCTAAGCATAGGATGCATCACCCAAAGGCTGATGTAGACCGTCTATACATACCCCGTAAAGAAGGTGGAAGGGGTCTTATTCAGCTGGAATTGTCATACAAGACAACAACTATTGGCTTACTAACATACATAGAAACAACAAAGGATTGGATGATACAATTAGTAAGGCAACATGAAGAAAGAAAGAAAAAATATTCAATAATAAAAGAAGGCAGTAAATACAAACAAGAATTACAGTTAGTAGATTCTGTAGAAAAGCAAAACAGTAGCCAAGAACCAACTATTGCGGCAAAAAATATGAAAATGAAAGCCAAAGATAAAGCTCTTGAAAAGATGAAACAGCGCTGGCAAGACAAACCTCTGCATGGCCAATATCCAGTACGTGCCAATAAATCCAATGTTGACAAAGTTAATACTCATCGATGGTTACGTGCATCTGGATTAAAGTCTGAAACTGAAGGATTTATACTTGCAGCACAAGACCAAAGTCTTTTCACGAGAAACTTTCAGGCAAATATTATGCATAATAATATGGATCCAAAATGCAGGTTTTGTGATAAACACCAAGAAACAATAGACCACCTAATCTCAGGCTGTTCTGTGCTTGCCCCAAACGAATATAAAAATCGCCACGATAGAGTTGGGCAATATTTACATTGGGCAATGTGCAAACATTATGGAAAAGCTGTAAACAAACACTGGTATGAACATCATCCAGCACCGGTTACAGAAATAGAAGATGTAACCATTCTATGGGATTACACCATCTACACAGACAGAAAAATTGAAGCAAACAGGCCAGACATTATTGTTAAAAACCAGAAGGAGAAAACTTGTCTATTAATTGATATGGCTTGTCCAGCGGATTGTAACATAGCAATCAAGGAATTTGAAAAACTGTCAAAATATAAAGACCTGGAAATTGAAATAGAAAAAATGTGGAAATTGAAAACAAGAGTTGTGCCAGTGATAGTAGGTGCACTTGGAATGATAAAAAATGGAACAAAACAACACATTGAAAGAATCCCTGGAAACCCCAGCTTAAGAGATATACAAAAAATTGTATTATTAAGTACAGCCCACACACTAAGGAAAACGTTATCTATGTAATGCTGGGGATGATAGGGAGGATAGAAAAACATGAAATGGAGTCATAACAACACGCCACTACCTGCCTTAGGTCTCCCCGCAGACTTGGTTGGTAGTGAGACCAATGCAGAAATCGAAATATGATGAAAAATGACATAATAATAATAAAAGAAAAAATATTCAATAATAAAAGAAGGCAGTAAATGCAAACAAGATTTACATTTAGTAGATTCTGCAGAAAAGCAGAACAGAAGCCAAGAACCAACTATTGCGGCAAAAATATGAAAATGAAAGCCAAAGATAAAGCTCTTGAACAGATGAAACAACGCTGGCAAGACAAACCTTTGCATGGGCAATATCCTGAACGTGCCAATAAATCCAATGTTGATAAAGTTAATACTCATCGATGGTTACGTGCAGCTGGATTAAAATCTGAGACGGAAGGCTTTATTCTTGCAGCGCAAGACCAAAGTCTTTTCACAAGAAACTTTCAGACAAATATTATACATAATAATGTGGATCCAAAATGCAGGTTCTGTGATAAACACCAAGAAACGATAGACCATATAATCTCTGGATGTTATGTACTTGCCCCAAATGAATATGAAAAATCGTCACGATAGAGTGGGGCAATATTTACATTGGACAATGTGCAAACACTATGGAAAATCTGTAAACAAACACTGGTATGAACATCACCCAGCACCGGTTGCAGAAATAGAAGATGTCACCATTCTATGGGATTACACCATCTACACAGACAGAAAAATTGAAGCAAATAGGCCGGACATTATTGTTAAAACCAGAAAGAAAAGACTTGCCTATTAATTGATATGGCTTGTCCAGCAGATTGTAACATAGCAACCAAGGAATTCGAAAAACTGTCAAAATATAAAGACCTGAAATTGAAATAGAAAAAATTTGGAAATTGAAAACAAGAGTCGTGCCAGTGATAGTAGGTGCACTTGGAATGATAAAAAACAAAACAACACATTGAAAGAATCCCTGGAAACCCCAGCTTAAGAAATGTACAAAAAATTGTCTTATTAAGTACAGCCCACACACTAAGAACTTTGTCTATGTAACGCTAGGGATGTTAGGGGAGATAGAAAAAACATGAAATGGAGCCATAATAACACGCCACGACCTGCCTTAGGTCTTCCCGCAGACTTGATTAGTAGTACGACCATAGCAGAAATCGAAATATGATAAAAAATGACAACATAATAATAATACTATTGAAATAGCAGTCCTGCATACTGTAATGTATCTTTGATAATCTTTAAAAAAAATATCAATATACAAGGCTCTTGAAATGGAAATCTAAAATTATGTTGCATATGAGGACATCAATGGTGCCAATTGTAGTTGGAGCCCTCGAATTGATGGGGAAGGAACCAGATAGACTCACTGAAGGGATTCCTAGTAGCCCATCCATTACAAAAATACAAATACTGAACTCACAAGTACGGCTCACACTTTACGAAGAGCTTTATCTATGTAAAATGTTCGTGATCTTTTCTTTTACAAAAACGATCAGTGGAAAATGTCATGAAGCCACTTTTGACCTTAGGTCTCTGGTTGCGATCCGGAAGGAAATATGTATCCGACAGAAATCAAAGGAAATAATAATAATAATAATAATAATAATAATGGAAAGGAAACTGCTAAAAAAATTGGTCCGAACACCACCCCGATCAGGTTACAGACATAGGGCCTTTAACAATTTCATGGGACTTTATAATACACACAGACATAACTATAAAAGCTAATCGCCCAGGCATAGTCATCAAAGACTAGAAAAAAAGAATGTGCTTTCTTATTGATATGACCGTCGCTGCAAAGTGAAATCTAGCTTTAAAGATCTTCAGAATATTGCCAAAATACGAGAATGTTGAATTGGAAATTTCCAGAATGTGCCACATGAAGATATCAGTAGTTCCTGCTGTAAGTAACTCACTGGGTTTGATTGGCAAATGTTCTGAGATGCTCATTAAAGGAATCCATGGTAGCCTATGTCTTAAGAAAATACAAAAAATTGTTCTTACAAGTACAATCTTAAAGGTTTTAATCTATGTAAAATGTGTATGCATTTGTAGGTTTTTGTTTGTTTGTTTGGTTGGTTGGTTGGTTGGCTGGTTTTGTGCACAAATATGCATTAGAAAATGGCAATTCTGATCTTAGGTCTGAAGTTGGGGTCAGGGAATAAATGTGTATACAGCAGAAATAAAAAGAAATAATAATAATACCTATTAAAATTTTAGGGTTTTCCTCGTAGTTTTCCCTGCAAATTCTACGTCTATAAAATGTCCATGGAAACTCCCCTGTTACATCGTTAAATATTTGAGTTAAGATAAATATTGCAATAACAATCCTAAGTATAGATGCAGGTCATTATTTAAAAAAGTAAGAGCGTACAAATGAAAGATTCCAAAGTGTCACCTTTTTCGATTTCATTGAAGCAGACACTAAAGACATGAGAGCACTATCGCTTCAATTTTCTTTCTTTCTTTCTTTCTTTCTTTCTTTCTTTCTTTCTTTCTTTCTTTCTATTTCCCACTGAAAGTAAACAGCGTCTGTGTTATGTTCTATTCGTTCTTCCACACGATCAAAATATAATAATCCATTATTTATGATGTATTGGCAGGGCGTAACGGTCTTTCTAACTAATGAACGAAGGAACAAGCATAATAATAATAATAATAATAATAATAATAATAATTTGCCTTCGATGACAACCTTTTTTTATTGAATAATGAAAATAGAAAAAACCTGCCTCTAGATAAATAGTGTAAAAATCTTAGATAAAGTATATTAGTAAAAAGTCAATATGAATAAAACCAAAAGAAAAACTTTCGTCCTCTGACGGATTTTATGAAGGTTATAACTTTGCCTTGATAAAGTCCCTCCAGAAGAAGAAACGGGCCTGATAAGTTCTCCTTTTGTCTTTAACCATAGATAGTTATTTAGACAGTCGGGATATAGCTATCAACATATTCTGGTCACTATCAGTTTCACGACTCAAGGACTCTTAAGATGTTTTGAGAACACCTTCGTGTATATATATATACAGAGATAGACATAAAGGGATGAATAAAGTTTCTCAAACAGAATCACTTCCAGAAATATGACGAAATTACCAAGTATTTAAGAATATTTATTTTAATTTGCTATATTTATAGGGTAAGAGAACTCAGTATAAAGTTAAAGCGTTAAAGCGTTTATAGATATAAAAAGTGGAGTCATAAAAATTAACATTGCATAGTGAACGTCGGTTTCACTTTTCAATACGATTTCCAGATTTTTGAACACTTGGTCTAAAAATCACATTGTGGCGTAACAGCGTGAGTTTTCATACAGTATTAACACTGTCCTATGGGTACATTGTCTACGCACACACACACACACACACAATATATATATATATATATATATATATATATATATATATATATGAATAAATATAGTTTTAAGGTGTGCTATATTTATAGGATAAAGTGCTCAATATCAGAGATAGAGCTGTGGCCTGATAATTGCGTTTAACATGCAACAGTCTGTCGTTCCTGAGTGTTGACTTCAATGTTCACTCTTTTATATATATATATATATATATATATATATATATATATATATATATTGGACGTGATGGGTAACCTGTGGGCATTTTATGTTTTTACTTTTCTTTTGTGCATGCGTGCTTGTTTTTTATTTTGTTGACTGAACAGTATAGTAGGGTCGGTTGGGCACTGCCTGTGAGAAAATACCACCATGACGCAATTCACCCTGCCAGAAATTTGAAAACGGCATGCTTGGTATTCGCACCGGAAGATCCAAATCGAACGATTCAGAGTGTTTGGGATTCAATCTGAGGACAGTGCAGAAGATTCCGGAAGAGCTGAAAGAGTCTATTGGTGATTACGAAGATACGGTAGGTCGGAAAGTAAAGAACATCCAAATTTCTTGGCGAAAGTGTCAGACTCTACACGGAGGCCTACATCAAGTTCACTGAGGAGGCAGTGCTGCCCTGGGTCAAGAAGGTGGCTGCTGGAAGACCTTATTATCTGGCAACAGGACTCTGCACCATTCCAAACAAGCAGGAGAACCCAGTCATAGCTGTCAGATAATTTCTGCGACCACATCACCCTTTATATCTTGCCACCTAACTCACAAGTTTGCAACCCTCTTGATTATCATGTGTGGGACGTAGTTGAGCGAGTGACCAATAAGACCCTGATAAGACCAAAAATGAACTGAAGGCAAGGTGTTTGTACAGCGTTCATCAACTTGAACAAAGAGGTTCTCTAGAAGAGTTGCAGAAGATTACGAAGTCGTTTCGAGGCTGAGATTTGGCTATTTTCTTGTCCTTAATGCTGATGGACGACCAGATCAGCTTTTGTCAGTTTCAGTTGTTTATTCAGCTCTAAAATGCTTTATCCACTCATATATATTTCATTGATTCATGGTGCGTGCTCCATACTGCGCCAACATCGGGCGATGGATTTTCGTAGCTTTTATTTGTTTTTGCCCACAGAAAGCGCACTCGGCGTGTTGTTCCCCGATGGTGCATTCACTGAGTCGAGCGTTTGTACGTCTAACCTCATTACTCCCTGCTACTCGACTGAACGATGGGATGCTGCGCACAGATAGCTACATGTCATCCCATGCGCACACGTGGTGTCGGGATACAGCGTCTACTTGTTTTTACTGCCGTTACTGTTTTATCCTCATATATACTGACCGGTCCCTCTCAAGCTTAACAGCGGTAAGATAGTTATAGAATAGTCGTCTGCCAAGTGCTAACTAAGCTATTCCCTTTTTGGCAACAATTGTGATATACTAGCGACATGGTATATTTTATCAATACTTCCCCCACCACATATATATATATATATATATATATATATAGTAGTATCCTTGATCCTTGATAATTTGTAAGGTTAATTCCACGGGGGATCGTAATATATATATATATATATATATATATATATATATATATATATATATATATATATATATATATAAAACAAATTACAATAAGATAGTCAGGGTCATAAAAAGTTTCCGTGGCTCTATTAAGCGTATACCCCTGTCAGAGATAGGGGGTAGTAAGTGTCGGTCCTATAAAACTGCAGAAGCTATTATTATACAAAACAAACAGCCCACATTAAATAAAATATCATTACCACAAGAGACGGTATCTTGAAATGCATATGATACAATTATTGTGCCCACCTGTCATATTAGTATGAGTGTACCCCTGCCGTAAAAATGACCTCAAAATATTTTTAAGGATTATCATATAAACTGCGTCTAGAGATTATATGCAAGTTATGAATTGGTATAAAGAGTTCCGTCTTTAATGTTAAATGTCTTATTATGATGTTGTTTAGATTCTACTCAATATTATTAACTTAGATATATAGCGATAGAGAAAAATATTGTATTTGGTTGGAAAAAACTTTACTAAGTTAACAAAATAGACTAATTTTACTGTCAGTAGTTTATTTACAACTATTTATTTTATACTTTTACATTATTATACCTTGTAAAACTAATGTCAAAAATCATATGAAAAGATTTTAGAACAAATTCGTCAATTTCTTAAAGAAAAAACAAAAAAACATCTTATTTTAAAAATGAAAGATATATTAATAAAAAAAATAATAAGAACCTCCTACATACAATCTTTTACACAAATTCTCCTTTCTTTTCAATACCGCTTAGCAGTCTATTGTCAACATCTGGTGTTAGATTTGCAATTTTAGCAGCTGGTAAGTTGTTTTCAGCAACTTTAACTGCCTCCCAGAGGTCACACTTGCTGTTGAATTGCCTTCCATTAGAATAAATATTTCTCTTGAGGATGCTCCACAGGTTCTCAATGGGAGTCAAGTCATAGCTATTTGAAGACCAGTCCATAAGAGAATTTTCAACAAATCCCTTTTCTTTCAACCAGGATTTAGTAAACTTTGATGCATGACTTGGTGCGTTGTCTTGCATAAAGATCATAGATCTACGCTTGGCTAAAGACTGGTTATCAAGCCATTCAAAGAAATATTGCTCTAGAAAATCACAGTAACCTTTGGAATTCATTTTAACACCGTATTTCACTTTAAATAGACCCACGAGCTCATTACCAACAATCCGAGCCCATATCATGATCCCACCACCGTCTTGTTGGCGTTTAAGAAATTTTCTTGAGTCATGTTACTTGCAATTCCATCCTCGAGCTTATCCATTGGGCCCATCAAGCGTGATCCTTGATTCGTCTGTAAAAAGCACTTTACTGAAATCAGTTTTCATGCATTTTTTTGCCCACTGCATCTTCTTTCCTTATGTTTTTTTTTTGTTAAAATGGGTTTCTTTATTTGATTTTTTACATCAGCAAACTTCCTTAATGCTTCACACTTTGTTTTCCTTGACACCATAGAAGCTCCAGCGGCCTCAAATATGAAGGCACTTGACGCATTCGGGTTTCTTATTAATTCTATTCGGATATGTGATAGATCTCGCTTTGTTAAATTCCTGAATTCAGCCTGAGACTTTTTTTCCTTGGATGAATTCCCATTTGACATATTTTCTTGATTGTTCGATGATCCCTTTTCAAATCCTTAGAAATCTGAAGCGAAGATTTTCCTTTGCTAATTTCTTTGATTATTTTACATAAAATATTTGACAATACCTGTTTTGCATATAATCTCTAGACGTATTATATATATATATATATATATATATATATATATATATATATATAAAGCGGTCTTTATTATAATAGTGAGGGTATATATATATATGTGTGTGTGTGTGTGTGTGTGTGTGTGTGTGTGTGTGTGTGTGTGTGTGCGTGCGATACAGCGAAACAGGGTGGTATGTGGATGACTAATTATGCTCTCGTTATCCGATTGACTTTCTAGAGGGGAAGATTTTAAAAACAGTTGCGATTTACGCATTACACTTTAGTCATGAATTGAGTTTTCTCGGCTGTTGGTGTGTGTATACATCGCGTATATATAACACGTTAAAACTGTCCTCTCTCAGCCGTCTGCCGATAGTTTAGGGGCAGACTATTCGATCGAGTTTCGATCCTGGCTGGAAGCAAGCGGATGTCTAGCCACAAGAATGAACTATGATACAACAAAACAGGCTTGTATGTGGATGACTATTATATATATATATATGTATATATATAACCCGAATTTCATTACACGAATTGTTAAGGATGATTGGATTAAGTTAAGTATTCGACCAGAGACACCATTGCCCTTAATCTTTTAAAGAAGGCCAACGTACCAAACGCTGTCGAACGCCTTCGAGATATTTACAGCCAGAGACTAAGCCTAGACGTTCTTATGTAAAGCTTGATAGACAAATCCAGTAATAATTGTTAACATATCGGCGGTTGACCTAGAGAAACGAAAGCCATATTTAGATAACCTGTCACTTACCAAAACAGAGGTTTGGTATCATTCCATTAGCTTGTCACTATGCAGTTCGAAAGTTTAGTACTATTTAATTAGCCTATCACTCTCCAAACCTGATGTTCGGTATTATGTAATTAACCTATCACTCTTATTCTCTAATCCATATATTTAGTGATACGTCACTCTCCAATCCAGAGGTATGATATTATGTACTTAGCCTGTCACTCTCTAATACAGATATTTAGGAATATGGCATTAGTCTGTCACTCTCCAATCTGGAGGTTTGGTATTATGCTATTAGCCTGTCACTCTCCAATCCGGAGGTTTGGTATTATGCTATTAGCCTGTCACTCTCCAATCCGGAGGTTTGGTATTATGCTATTAGCCTGTCACTCTCCAATCCGAAGATTTGGTAATATGGCATTTGTCTGTCGCTCTCCAATTCAGAGATTTAGCATTACGCTATTAACCTCTCACTTTCCAATCCGTAGATTGGAAAGTGAGAGGTTAATAGCATAATGCTAATAATAGTGAGAGATATGAAGTGTAACATTTGAAAGCAAGACAAATAATATTACAGCTTATTAAATTTGCTTATTATTGTCACGTTCTATACCAGATTCGATTAGTCGTTATATTCTTCCATTAATACTCAATAATTTTCAGTCGCTAAAACGAATCAACGTTCGTCAAAAAAAAAAAAATGCGCTTCCGAATTATCCGATGTTCTCAAATCTCATTAACTCGGATCAAATCTCAACATCCCAGTATTCATAATAATAATAATAATAATAATAATAATAATAATAATAATATTGTTGAAATCAGCATCGTCTCAATTGTTCCACTCTTTTTCAGTCATTTTCTCTTAGTACTCCAACTATGATGGATAAAATCCTCACTCGTATATATTCTACAATTAGTCTTTTAGAAAAATTGGTTGTTCAACACTCTTCCAGTTAGACCCAATGATCTGCAGGAGGAACCATGAAAAAACTATATATATATATATGAATGAGAATAAGATTCCTAGTTTGAATTGGTCGACAAAACACAATGGACACAATATTCTATTGGTGTGATATGCGATATTATTTTTAGTACGAAGAAAAGCTTACTTAAATCACCACTTTTGTATTTTGTATATCTTTAAAGAGAAATAAGGCAGACATTAAATATACGAGAGTTTATTTATAAGCAATGTCTTATCCTATAGAACAACCTTTAGACCTGATAGTGTAAAACTAGTATAAAAATAAACAATTTTTTTCTCTTCAATATTACGAGGGTTTAATGATAATTAATATCTCCAAGTTTGTTGTGGTGCAATGGATACCGACTTCGAATAAGAAATCGGGGAGCTGAGCTCGAATTCCAGCTGAATTCGTTGCATTCACTTACGCGCAAATACTCTTGAGAAAGATGTTAATCTATCATTTCTTCCTCCTGCTATGGATTAAAAGGCATGACAGATTGAGTTTTTTTAGCCTTAGTTTTTAACTGGTCTACAACAGAAAGAAATGGCAATCTATTTCAGGAAAATCTTCTACCTAGTTAGTTATAAATCGAAAGAGATATGATCGCTCAAGCGTATATAACGTATGACATTTAACTGACTGAATCCTATAATGCATTGCTTTATTAAGATGTCCAATGATCTACGCTCGTAATTTTTATTTTCACTGTTGTTAAATAAACAGAGATGACTATTCAAACACGTTTGTCCACTAAAATAACGTTAGAAATAATAATAATTAAAAAAATAATTGTGAAAAACTTGGATTCGACTATGAAATAAATTGACTGATGAAGAAACTAAAAACGAAGATCGTCTGACACTTTCAGATTCCATCGGCTATTTCATAGACTATTCAATCCGACATTCTATCGGCTATTCTATAATTTATTCAATCCGCTCCATCGGCTATTCGATAGACTATACAATCCACTATTCCATCGGCTATTGTATAGACTATTCAATCCGCTATGCATCGGTATTTCCATAGACTATTCAATCCGTTATTCCATCGGCTATTCTATAAACTATTCGATCCGCCATTCCATTGGCTTATTCCGTAGACTTATGTAGTGAACAAAACAAATTCAAAATTTAAAATTCAAATCTGACTCTTTGATTTTGTTTGAAAATAAAGAAGAAAAAAAATCTAGTGACTAGACTATATCCTTATGGATTTCTTAGAAGAGCCGGTAGTGGTTGGCACGGATATTTTTAATTTAGACAGAGTCGTTATAATTAATGTAAGTTTGTATTAAATATTCACAGCTCTATATATTATATATCGAGCACTGTTTTAAATTAATGTTTTGGCCGTTGTAAGAATTCTTTCTTCGTTCTGTATTCACTTGGCTCCCCATGCGCCGATGGCTTAGGGAGTAGAGACTCCGACTGACACCAAATCGGTCGAGTTTCAATCCCAGCCCAGAAGCAAGTGGATATGTCTAGCCACCCTCATGAGCTGTGATACAGCGAAACGGGCTTGTATGTGGATGACTAATATATATATACATATATATCAATTACGGTTTTTACAAATAAAAGTAATGTCTTTTGGTTGGTACAAGGTCGTTAAAAATGTTCATAGTTGTAATTGCTGAAAGAGTATATGCGTATGTATATGTGAGCATTTGTTTGTTAGGAGTGTCTTTGAAGTCTCCACTCAGTCTTTCGGGTACCGGTCAGTCATTAAGTATATTGATGAACAGTGAAGAAAAATATGAGAGAGAAAGAGAGGCTATAATAATACGATCGCTTGACGTTTGTCAAGGGACGTGTTAATTATGTATTTTTTCTACTGCTACTGTCTTCTTGTCTCGTCCTTTTATTTTGTTTTCTGGGGTTCCAAACAGGTCATTTTGGAATTCACACCCGGATATAATGCTGGGCTTTCTATTGGACGATAAACAAATTTCGTGTCGGCTCTCGAAAAGGGGCCGTAAAAGAAATTTGATATTTAATTATTTGTTTTTTTTTTGTTTTTTTTTTGTTTTTTGTTGTTTTGTTTGTTTGTTTTAATGTTTCCTAGTTTGCTATTTGCTAAAAAACATTTCACATCGATGTGTGAAATTTCGCGAGTTTGGTATGCAAAATTTAGACATTCCAGAAAATCATTTTATTTTTTTCCTTTTTTTTTCTAACAAAATCAAAGAGTCAGATTTGAATTTTAAATTTTGAATTTGTTTTGTTCACTACAGACTATATAATCCGCTATTCCATCGGCTATTCCATAAACCATTCAATCCGCTATTCCATCGACAATTCCATATTCAATCCGCTATTCCATCAGTTATTCTATAGACTATTCAATCTGCATTTCCATCGGTTATTCTATAAACTATTCAATCCGTTATTCCATCAGTTACTCCATAGACTATTCAATCCGCTATTCCATCAGCTATTCCATAGACTATTCAATTCGCTATTTCATTGGCTATTCTATAAACTATCAAATCCCCTATTCCATCGGCTATTCCATAGACTATTTCAATCCACTATTCCCTCAGCTATTCCATAGACTATTCAATTCGTTATTCCATAGACTATTCTATAGACTATTCAATTCGCCATTCAATCTGCTATTCCATAGACTATTCAATCCGCTATTCCTTCCAAGGTGGAAAACTGAATCGAGTAGTCGTAAACAATGAAAGCCATGCCGAATTTCGGACGCTGTCGTATCAACAGATAACGGAGAATGAAAAAAACTAGAACGGCAATTTAAAAAGTTGATATAGAGTCATAGTTACAGATGTGCTTACACTAGCTGGAGCACTTGAAAGCTTGCCAAAAGCTCTAAGATCGAGTGTGAGTAAGTTGAAAATTCGCGAAAAATTGAGATTATCTAGAGACCATGAAAGTGTTGTCGATTCTGTTTTGCTATTCTCGAGTAAGATGCTTTGAAATTTTGGAAGAACTGGGTGTCATTTTTCAACAAATGTGTCTTTTGAACCTAAGAATGCGTCAAAAAAAAAAAAAAGGAACGAAAAACGAATCAGGAAAGCAAAATCGAATTTCATCTGAGGATATTCTTGTTCACTTAACACTAATTCCCTTTTTAGAAAGATCACATCTTGTTGAAACACCTGTACCCGTAAAATTACCGAAGTTAAGCAACTTTCAGCCTAGTCCATATTTAGATGGGTGACCGCTTGGGAATACCAACTAAGTTTGGATATGCGGGTGGTGTAATCTCTAAAATGGCTCGGTGCGTTGTGTGCAGTGGATATTGGCTGGGAATGTGTATTCGGAGAGCCGAGTTCGAAGTTCAGCTCTTTTTTTTTTTTAATCATATCACCCCGAGCAAGGTGGTAACGCCACTGATCTGCAGGGGCTACATAAGAGTAAAAAGATTAGCGGAGAGTGAAGAGAAGGATGAACCAGTTAGAAAGGAACAAGAGAAGGATGGGAATACAGGTGTGATGACCTGTCGGCGTCTCCTTCGCAAACATACGCGGTATCCGCACTAACTTTTACAGCATAGAATCATTCCTCCAAACTAACTCACCTGATATCTTAGCTCTCTGTGAAACTAACTTTGACCCTTCTATCCCCGCTTCTGAGTTTTACGTTCCTGGTTACCTTCCCCTCTTCAGGAAGGACTCCAATGTCCATATGCTTGGGCTTGGTGTTTATGTCAGCGAACACCTCCCTCTAGCTGGGATTACCTCTCTTGAATCCCTGGATCATTCTTTCATGTGCTTCCGTCTCTCACTTCTAAGCTCGGTTAGCTATCTCTTCTTTCTCTACCGCTCACCCTCCTCCTCCGACTGCTCGGTACTCGATAGCATCTCTAATAATATCGATACGGCCATTTCTTCACATCCATCTGCCCATATGTTTGTGTTTGGTGACTTTAACGCCCACCACACCAAGTGGCTTGAAAACTCTGTCACCGATCTTGCTGGTGTCCACATCATGAATTTTTCAATAACCCAATCTCTTACGCAAATGGTGAATTTCCCCATGCGTTTCTCTAATAATCCAAATGGAAGGCACTCACTATTAGACCTCTGATTCACTTCCATCCCAGACTCCTGCACCGCCAAGCAGCTCTGCCCTCTCGGAAACTCTGACCACGCCGTAGTTTCCGTCAATATCTCATTCCACTCCCACTCAACCCAAGAAACCCAGACTAGCAGAATATCATACTGCTACCAAAGAGCAGACTGGGACTCGTTCCGCGACTTCCTGTGTGACGTCCCTTGGAACAACGTTTTTAGTCTTCCCGTTGAAGACTCTGCATCCGAGGTCTCATCTTGGGTTAAGGCTGGCATCGATGCTTTCATCCTAGCCAGGAAATTTCAGCTTAAATCCCGCTCGTTCCCCTGGTTCTCGCTCGCTTGCTCAGCCGCCATTGCCCACCGAAATCACTTCTTCCGGCTCTATCGAAGCCAAGCGTCGGACCAAAACAGGCGCCTTTTCGCCTCAACTCGTAATAAGTGTAAAAAGATACTTAACGAAGCTAAGATGCTGTTTGCTGCCAGGATGAAGCAACGCATAGCATCCTGTAAGTTCGGCGCCAAAGACTACTGGCGAATCTGTAAAAGCGTGCTTAACAAGAGTAAGTCCTCAATACCTCCCCCTAATCAATAAATTTGAGATCCTCACCTCCTCAGCAGACAAGGCTGAATGCTTTGCTCGCAGATTCTCCACCAACTTGAGACTGGATTTGTCTGGAATATCTACACCCGACTTCCCACCTAGAACCGAGGCTCAACTGAATGACGTCCACATTACACCCTCGCTGGTCACTAACATAATCTCAAAACTTGACCCTCACAAAGCGAGCGGAGTCTTGAAGAAATGTGCCCCTGAACTCACCTCTGTCCTCTCTAAGCTCAACAATCTGCCAATCTGCTTCCTGCTTTCCTACCTGTTGGAAGTCTTCCTCTGTAGTTCCTATATTTAAGTGTACTGGAGAACCCTCGGACCCTGCAAAATAACCGCCCTATTAGCCTTCTTCCGATCTTTGGCAAAGTGTTCGAAGCCATCATCAACGCCGAGGTGGGTCAGCATCTCACGGCCCACAGGCTCCTCTCGGACAAACAGTATGGTTTCCGCTTCACCAGGTCTACTGCTGATATGCTAACGACCATCACTGAGTATATATACCAGGCTCTGGACAAGAATGGCGAAGCTCGCACCGTTGCCTTGGATATCTCCAAAGCGTTCGACAGAGTCTGGCATGCTGGCCTCCTACGAAAACTGCGGAGCTATGGTATAACTGGACATTTGTTTGACCTAATCCAGTCATTCCTCTCTAACCGCACATTTAAGGTGGTATTAAACGGACATGCCTCCCAAAACTACCCTACGAACGCGGGTGTCTCTCAAGGCTCTATCTTAGGTCCTACGCTTTTTCTGATCTACATTAATGATCTCCCCGATGCCATAAGACCCCAAGTAGGCATGTACGCCGATGCCACCACAGTTTACTCTCGCATCGATCGAAAATCTTATGTAGGCGACAAAGCGAACCTCGCTGCCGAGCTTGAGAAGGACCTCCAATCCGTAGTGGACTGGGGTAGGAAATGGCTCGTAAATTTTAATGCTTCCAAAACGAAGCTGCTATCAATTAACCATCATAGACAATCGCACCTACCTCCCATTAGCATGGAATAGGCTTGCCTCCCAGAGAGTAAAACACTACGTCTCCTTTGTCTCACACTCTCAGCGGACCTCAAGTGGAATGACTATATCGAATCCACAGATAAATCCGCTGCTATGAAAGTCGGCTCTCTGTGCAGGGCCCGGAAGTTTTTCCCGCCTGAATCTATCCTGCACATCTATAAATCTACCATCCGCCCGTGTATTGAATACTGCTGCCACATCTGGTCAGGTGCCCCTGCTATCCTCCTCGGGGTTCTTGACAAAATACAACGGAAAATCTGTAATGTGATCGATACCGACTTGGCAGACCGGCTGCAGTCACTCTCTCACCGGCGTGACATAGCTTCCCTGTGACTCTTCTATAAATACTTTCACGGCTTCTGCTCCGATGAACTTAAATCACTGGTGCCCTCTAGGTATGAATTTGCACGAGATACTAGATTAGCAACTAGGTCCCACCCTTTTACAGTGAAACAGATAAGATGTAACTGCAATTTCTACTCTAACAGCTTCTTTTCTCGCACTTTCCACCTGTGGAATTCCCTTCCGTATACTTGCTTCCCGACAGTTACAATCTCCAGGAGTTTAAATGTACGGTTAATAGACACCTCCAAAGACACTAACTCACACCCATTCTTTCAAAAACTTTTCCCATCCACGCAACCCTCATCCTCGTTATCCTTACCCGTCTATCACCCTCCCTCTGACATTTCCTATCACTTTCCCCTATGTAACCTCCTAACCACTCTTTCTCATCACTTTCCCCGATGTAAACCCCTAACCACTCTTTCTCATCACTTTCCCCGATGTAACCGCCTGCGCAACAGTGGCAGTGAAATGCCTTGCTTGGAGTGAAATGATAAAAAAAAGTTGCAAAGGTGGAGAGAAAGGAAAGGATATACAGGGTGGTGTGGAAAGAACTAGGGTCAAGTAGTTAAGCGATGAATAATGACCTTGCATTTAAATTTCTGGATGTTGTAGCCGTCAGGAAAGCAAGAATAAGGAAGCGAGTTACACAGGCGGGAAGTGCGAGAAAAGAAGCAGCAGGAGTAGAATTGTCTGCATTTGGTTGATCTAACTGTGAATGGGTGAGACCTAGTTGCCAGTCTGGTTGCACGAATAAACACCTGTTGCGGAGGCACCAGTGACTTAAGTTCGTTGGAGCAGAAGCCATGGAAGTATTTATAGAACAGACAAAGGGAAGCCACATCTCGTCGGTGGAAAATTGGCTGTAGTCGAGCCGCCAAGTCGGTACCTATCACATTACTGATTTTCCTTTGGAGCCTGTCAAGAACACGGAGATGAACAGCGGGGGCACCTGACCATATATGGCAGCAGTACTCCATGCACGGACGAATGGTTGATTTGCATATATGCAGGATGGTTTCAGATGGGGAAAACATCCTGGCCCGACACAGTGACCCAACCTTCGTAGCAGTGGATTTAGCTATTGACTCAATGTAGTGGTTCCACTTGAGATCAGAAGAGAGGGTAAGGCCGAGGAGGCGCAGTGTATTGCTCTCGGGGAGACTCGCTTGGTCCATGCTTATGGGAGGCAGGAGAGGTTGCCTGTAATGATTGACAGACAGCTGCTTGGTCTTAGACGCATTGAAATTTACAAGCCACTTCTTACCCCAATTCACCACAGAGTGTAGATCCTTCTCAAGATCAGCAGCGAGATTATGTTTGTCCGTCACGCCGGTATTCTTTCTGATGCGGGAGTAAATTGTGGTGTCATATGCGTAGATGCCTACCTGGCTGTTGATCTCGTCTGGGAGGTCGTTTATGTAAATAAGGAAGAGCGTCGGGCCTAGGATAGAGCCATGAGGGACACCAGCGTTTGTAAAGTAGGGTGCGGAGGCATGCCCATTCAGGACGACTTTCATTATGCGGTTATTTAGAAAGGATTGGATCAGATCATGCAATCGTCCGGTAATACCGTAACCCCGTAGCTTGCATAAAAGGCCAGCGTGCCAAACCTTGTCAAAAGCCTTGGAGATGCCAGAGCAACAGCACGAGCCTCGCTGGACTCATCGAGTTTATGGGCAGTAAGATGCTGAACTATTTCAGCATTAATAATGGCCTGGAACTGAATTCCTTGTGTTCACTTACGCGCAAATACCCTTGGGAAAGATATCAATCTGTCCTTTCTCTCCAGCTATGGATTAAATAACAGGAAATATTAGGTTCTTCAGCCTTTGTTGGCAACCAGTCTACCGCAGAAAGTAATGGCAACCTACTGCGGAAAAATCTTCTACCCAGTCAGTCATGTCTCAAAAGAGACATGATTGCCGAAGCGTCTATCACGTATTGCACTCCTGACCGACGGATGAGTTTATCTCCCTGTTATCCTCCCAGTTCTTCTTCTTCATGTGCCGTGTCCTTTCAGGACGTAGGTGATCATGGACTTCGCTTGGCTCTGTCTCTTGTCGCTCTCAATATTTTTTCTCTGGTATCTCTTCTAAGCCCCGCTCCGTTAACCATTTGCTCAGACCTAACAAGTACGTCTCGTGTTGCTTTCCCTTGTCTCTCTTTCCATTTATCCGACCTGTGAGTATTAAGTTCTCCAGGCCCTCTTTCCTCATTACTTGTCCCAGTAACCTCATTTGTCTCTTCCTGATATTTAGTATCAGTTTTCTTATCGTTTGCATTCTTTCCAATACCTCATCGTTGCACATGTCCATGGTATCCTGCGTCCATGGTATCCTCAGCATCCTTTCCTCCTAGTTATTTTGGCAAAAATGTTGTCTCTAGCATGTAAAAACGGATGGCAGATAAGAAAGTAAATAAATGAACGCTTGGCCATAAGTGCCATGCTCCCATAATACCATCAGGGTAATAACTGTAATATTCTGTTACACCCACTGCTAACCTTGACAGAAGCCATCATCGATATCTGTGTGTGTGTGTGTGTGTGTGTGTGTGTGTGTGTGTGTGTGTGTGTGTGTGTCCTGCAAGAGCTTTTTAGTGTTAAGCGATAGAACAACGGCTTATTATGTTCAATCAATGCCAATCGCATGATCTTAATTTTAATGGATAAGCATAAGCATAATGTCTAGAATAAATAAAAACTATGAATTATATCTTAACTTACCCTAACCCCACCATCCGGTTCTGGTAGTTCTTCGTTTCGGACCAACTCGGCATTTAGCTTATTGTCCAATAACACATCGCAGACGTCCGGTGCCATCAAAGTGGAAATAGAATGTATTATTCGCTTTGTAATCAATTTTCTCTGCCTGGCCAAGCCCACGTCGACAAGAGTGAAGCCGGCAACGTTCAAATGACTCACTGAATGATTCTGACTACTGCCATTAATACTGCCACTTCTGCCGCCATCAATATGATTCGAGTCATGGAACTAGCTTCTAGCAATGTAATATCCGTCTCAAATTTTACTTTTTCATAAATAACTTTCCATTGCATGGATAATCTAAGTGTTATGAATGAAATGGCACTATCGATTTATATTTATGTAAGAGTTCGGCTTGTTTCATTCTCACAGCATCTCATTTTGAGAAAAGAAAATACATTATTAGTAGTAATAGTATCAGCAGTTATAACAACAACAGTAGTAGTAGTCAGTCAGTTAAGTGCCATACGTGATACACGCTTGAGCGATCATGTCTCTTTCGAGACATGACTGACTGGGCAGAAGATTATCCCGCAGTAGGTTGCCATTGCTTTCTGCGGTAGACTGATTGCCGACCAAGGCTATAGAACTCAATCTGTCCTGTTATTTAACCCATAACTGGAAGGAATAGACGGATTAATACCTTTCCCAAGTGAATGCGCGTAAGTGAATGTAATGAGTTCAGCTGGAATTCGAACTCGGCTTCCCGATTTCTCGTTCCGAGCCGATATCCACTGCACCACAACGCACATCCAGTAGTAGTAGTATTTAATCTAATTATAACATAACAAAATTTAACTTCATTGAGATAACAAGCTGGACAAGAAACACAATGTTGAAATCTAATATTTAATTTTCTTTGAAAGTCACTATATATATATATCGTTTTATAACAGAGTGTTCTTTCAGCACATAGGCGATCATAGTTCTTCACAGTGTTCTTTTCTTTATTGTTTAGGAATTTCAATGACTTCTTGGGAGAGACGGTGGAGTGATTTCCTATTGCTTTCTCTACGGTTTGGATTTCAGAAATTTCCTTCTCTTTGATTGGTTCCTGTCTCATGCTAGAGAGCTTAGTCTACTCCGCTATTTAATCCATAATTGAGGCGAGGAGTGAGTTTATGCATTTTCCAAGGCCTTTTGAATAAAAGTGAACGCAACATATTAGGCCGTAATTTCAAATCGTTTCGATGATTTTATTTTCCGCGTACACGTTTAGTCAGTCAATTAATTGCCATACGTGATACATGGTTGGGTGATCATGTCTTTTTCGAGATATGACTGACTAGGTAGAAAATTTTCCCGTATAGGTTGCCATTTCTTTCTACGGTAGACCGGTTGCCAACCAAGGCTATAGAACTCAATCTATTCAATTCTTTTATCCAGATCAAACAGTTAAGTGTCATACGTGATACACACTTGTGAGAGCATGTCTCTTTCGAGATATGACTGACTAGGCAAATTTTACCGCGGTAGGTTGCCATTACTTTCTGCGGTAGACCGGTTACCAACGAAGGCTATAGAACCCAATCTGTTCTATTATTCAACCTATAGCTAGAGGGAGAACTGATGGATTGGTACCTTTTCCAGGGATATTTGTGTGTAAGTGGATGAAATACTTTTCGTAAACTTTTTTTTTAAAAAGTAGTAATTTTTTCTCTTTGTTATTTTAAACTAAAGTTATTTACTTTACAGCAAATCTTCACAAAATACAGCCGCGGGTCGCGTGTAATGCTTTTCGTTTAGAAGTGGCACTAGGTCGAAATTATGAGGTACCCAGTGAGGATCGAACTCACTAGTCAGTCGTGATTGCTGTAGATAAACAAGTTTGCGAACCATTACATCACGTCGCGGTTCCCTGACCGAAGATGCTGTAACGCACGTATATTTCTTTGGATTTGGACAAAGCGTGCAAAGTGAGTGGAGAGATATGTCGCCAATTCCAAAAAATAACAGGCCGTTAACAATTTCACACTTAAGAGACGATAGTAAACCAAAATCACTTCTTGTGTTTACCCGAATGAAACCCTGACAAGTAACACTCGCACAAAACGACACTTAAGTAAATAACGTTAGTTCGGTCTACCCAACAGTCAGAATCCACATTTAAAAGAGAACATTATCAGAAATACATTTTTCTAGCTTCTTCGGAACTTCTGCATATCTATGACAGTGCGCGTTCACTGTGTACAAAAATAAACAAAAAAAGTCGTAAGCTGTTTTCAACTCTATCAGTCAGTGATACACGCTTGATCGATCATGTCTCGAGAGAAACATGACTGACTGGGTAGAAAATTTCCCCGAAGTAGGTTGCCTTTACTTTCTGCGGTAGACTAGTTGCCAACGAAGGCTATAGAACCTGCTATTTAACCCATTGCTGGAGGGAGAAGAGACTGATTACTACCTTTCTCAAGGCTATTTGTGCGTAAGTGAATGCAATGAATTCAATCAGAATTCGAACTCGGTCCTTTGATTTCTCGTTCCGAGCCGATATCCACTGCACCACAATTTATATATTGAAATTTCTGAAAGTATTTTGTCCTGTTACTTCGAAGATGTGTAGAAAAGTAAAAAACAATGATAAAGAATTAAAGCAGACGCACCGAAGGTACAGATGCTTTGCAACACTTTCAGTAATATAAAAAAAAATTATTGATTTCAAATAGTGTTACCTTGGTGACATTTCTGGATTTGGCCTACGTGACTCATAGTTTCTATTGAAGAAATTTTGCTGATGTTATGTTTTTCTAGATCTATCAGCAGTCGCTTGATCCTTTCGATGTTTTCGGCGGTATGCCTACGTGATTCGTCTTGGTGGCCTGAGTGTTAGTGACATCGTGACTCTTTCAGCCATTCCCTTCTGGAGATATTCTGGTTAAGTATGAAATCAGTACCAGCTAATCACTCTTTTTAAAGGGACTCTAAAATGCCTACGTAAAGAATTAAAAAAAAAAATTACTAGAGAAGGAATCGAATATTACTACTTTCAGTACACATTATCACTCCCGGCTTAAATTCTCCTGGCCTTGTCGGAACTCTTCGGATTAAAACCTGAACTATTCTCAGTGACTTCAGAGATAATAAATTTACAACTGCATCCAGCTGGTAAATGTCAGGGCCAAGGGTACCTTTCATCCAAAAACAACAGCGATACGGGAAGACCTATTTCGAAGTGAAATATTGTTTCTCTTCTTGTTTCAATTTCTATTTGTATAAATTTTCAATTATTTACAATTTTTAAGTCGATAAAGAATACTGTATATAATGTATCAATGCTTTTGTTAGCGTGAGTTTGGGAACTTAACTGTTTTCATAACAAACTTTACACCCACCTTGGTAATATTGTTTGTAAGAAAGTGTTTTTTGCTCCTCAAGCTTAATTTATGCTGTATTATTTGTTTAATGCTGTATTATTTGTTTAATGCTGTATTGTTTGTAATAAAAATGAAAATCTGATTTTTTCCCTTGTTTCATAACTCGTCATTGGCGAAAAATTTCATATTTTTAGTAAACAATGCACTGAAATTGTGTAGGCTTGTGATAACCCGTAATGTTCTTTTTTTTTGTTTTTCCAATAAAGTTTTTTTTATTGTCTCCTGTGTTGTTTGTGCCACTCCTGTTATTACTCCTCATTACGATTTTTTGTTGCCGGGTTTATTTTAATATTTTTCTCCAATAGTAATTAAAGACAAACGTCTTTTTTATTTGTCCGATTTCATTCGTGTTGTTTTATGGAAAGTCAAAGATAATACTTTCTGATCTAATGAACAAGGTTAAATGCCTGCTTTCAATTTGTGGTTTATAATGGAACACCACTAAATATTCGACTAACGCACAAGGTTTTTGCTAATTTTTTGAAAGTTTCTTATAGGGACAAGTTAGAGCGATCTGAAACAAGATGATAGCGAGTAACATTTGAGTCATAGTTCGGCAGTTCAGCCACATTGAAATTACTCTTTTCTTAATGCTTGAAAAGTTCCTATTTTCAGTAACAGTGAACTGTAATGTGTAGTGGACAAAACAAGATCTAGATTTAAAATTCGAATGCTAAGCACTAACTCATTGATTTTGTTAGAAATTTAAAAAAAGACTCGAATTTACAAACTTTGCTCAGCACACACGCAAAGGCGAATCCAAAACAAAACTCGCGAAATTTCACACCTTGATGCGAAATGTTTTTCGGCCAATAGAAAACTAGGAAAAATCTAAAAACAAAATTGAAATAAACTTCAAAACAAATTCTTTTACGGACCTTTTCGAGAGCCGACGCGAAGTTTGTTCGTCGCCTAATGGAAAGGCCAGAATCACATCCGGGAGAGAATTCCCGAATGACCTTTTAAATCCCCACAAACAGAATAAAAGACGGGGCAAGTTCGCCTGTCGCCAGAGAGGAGATGACAACCGTATTTAACACGTCCCTTGACAAACATCAATCAATCATTATTATTATCTCTATCTTTCTTTCTCACCTCCTTCCTCTTCATTGTTTACCCGCCTGTCTCCTTTTATACTTGATAACCGAACGGAACCCTTTAAAACTGAGCGATAACTTCAAAGACTTTCAAACCCAACGATAACGCTCATACATACATACACAAAAGTTACTACTACGAACTCTTGATACCATTAAATGTTTATTACTGTTTTTCTCATTGAACATTTAACCTCTACCAATCCATATTATTCTGTTCTATTAATAAATTTCTATTTAAACACACAAAAAGTAGACTTTTTTCTTCTAGAAATCCTCTTTCTGATGACCTTCTGATAATTTCGATGATAATACTGAATAATCTAAAGTTGTGGGGATTGTCGGCTGTGTTTGTGAATTGGCTTTGTACCAGACATGGATGACCTTCCCTACAGCTACAGTGGTGACCCCTTCTGTCACAAATGTTTCGGTGTTGGGGGTATTTCTTGATCAACTTCGCGACTAGTAACAGAATATCTACAACTCATGGAATAAGTTTCCTGTAGATAATCAAAAACCGACAAAGTGAGCTTGAGTCTGGTTTTCACTGCTCAGGGGCGTACATTTTCTGGACTAAGATTGTAGTACACAAAGTTAAGATTTCTGTTGAATAATGAGTGCTACTATAGCGTGAAGTCTACCTCCCGTTTCGATTATAGCGTGTCTCCCCTTTCGACTAGGCATGAGGTCTACTGCAGCATCGAATTATAATATAATATTGTACGTATATACATATTTATTTAGACCTCACTTGACCTGATGGCTACGTGAGGGGAGAGGTACGGTAGACCCCTGCGCTGCACCTGGTTAGACGATATATTAAAGTAGAGCTCACGCTATAATGAACACTTGAGCAGGGAAATCTTTAGTCTCTTTTCTTGAAGAATTCGGAAACTAGTCTTAGACCTTTGTAGTGTCATTCTTCTGTTTCAGAGAAAATTACATCATCTACTGCTGTTCATGAACTGTTGAAACGCTGCATTTCGCAAAACAAAAGGCATGTATAAATATTGAAAATATGTCTTCCTCTATCATCAGTACCAAATTTCTAAAGGCAAGCATACTTATCTCCTGTGTCAATTGAAAGGCTAACAGTCTACGCGGACTTGTAGATGATGAATTGTCCCCTCTAAAAGCTCTTTCCCACAAATGAAACCACGCGAGTCTCTCGTTGCTCTATCTTTATTTTCATGGCATTTACTCTGAAGAACTACATTCTTTGGGCCCACCAGCGGGAACCTTTGAAACTAATACCTGCCATGCCAAGTACACAAGTGAGAATCATTCTCATTACCTTTTCTTACGCTAATACAATACCGCAAAGTAGCCCGCTACCTCGAGTGACTCTTCAGCATTGTATTAGGTAAACACTAATATAAAAGATGAATAAGCTAGTAAACTTCATTCTTAGTGTAAACCATAGTGACATGACCACCGAAATCATACAATTCGATTCCTGAAACCTCTCAGATCTTGTTTTTAATCAATTCACCCAAAACAAGACGATAATTCAAGAGGCTACTAGGGGAAAAAAAAAAACAAAGAACCGGAAACCCTATTCTAAGCAGAAAACAAGGGATAAATATCTACTACTATTCAAAAAAGCTGAGAGAAGTGGGAACTGAAAGAAAATTGTACTATTTATTTATTTGTCCTAATAGGAGTCGATGTGCTTGTTTATCGTCCGGTTCACACTCCTCCACACTAGTAAAAGTCGTACATATTTTATGAAAAACAAATGAAATTATTTTTAGCTCGAAAGAAGACCGCAAACTTCAAGCCATCTTTTATCAGTGTATATATTTAATTTTTTCATACCTAAGTATGACTATTGTAGAGGGCAAAAAAAAAAAAGAAAACTTCCTTCGCTTACCTAGCGAAATCGCTAATTCAACAAAAGAAACTTGCGATTAGGTGTGAAATAAATCTTCAACCAACGAGAGGCACCGCCTTGAGGAAACTAGACAAACAAAGAAAAAATCTTGAGCCTATGTTAGAAATAAATATTCAATCACTGAGAGGCATCGCTTTTGGGAAATTAGCGAAAAAGAAAAGAAAGAAATTCACAAGCTGGTGCGAGAAAATAAACTGGCATATAAACAGGTACAAAGTGCTGGCAACAGACAGTAAGACAAAAAGGAGAGACTTGGACATAGAAGGATGCAAAATGTAACTCAACTTAGCAGTTGTCCTCTCAGAATATTGATGACAAATTTATTTCTACAACTCAACATACAAAGAAAAACTTCTGCTACACAAAAAGAACTCTAACCGAACGAAGGACTGATGTCATATAAAAAAAAAAAAGAAAATAAATCTGTTTCGTTCGACTAGCGAAAAACGCTCCTTGGCAAAATTATACGCCATCTTGCTACCAGACTACTTACAACATCTCTCATCCTGAGCAAGTAACTATTTTCAGCATTGGTTCTTATCATCTATCACCTTTCAAATACTAATCTCACACCAATTTAACTAACAACGAACTTCATATTTTTTAAACGTTATTTGTTCTTTGGAATTTTCACTAAAGCATTGAACTTATAGTTAACAAAGGTTAATTGTGTTGTACTAAAATGTATTGCTAACTTTTTATTGTTACCAATAATTAATCATTGATTATATTATAATCAATAAGTGATTAACAAAGGTAAATATTTATTCATTAAAATTTAGATTAATAACCGTCTATTATAGCCTATGAATAGCAATGAGCAAGGTCTTAATTCAGTAATGTAAAGCAATCATTGCAGTGAGACTAGCTATAACTTGGAGCCAGGAACTTTAAAATGCTGGAGCCGGAGTTGGATCTTAAGATTTAGATGTCAGCTCTACAACTCTGCTTTTGAGCAGCGTTGCCACGTTCCCACGTTTCCCACGGACATGTTTTCCTAGGCAAGCCATCAAAATTTCCCTTTTCAACATAAAATGTCCCTTTCTTATTTAAGGCTACTTTTACAACTTTAATAATGACGATTCCCGCCTATTTTAACTGCTCGTTGTATCTTGACTAATTTTGATTATGTATACTGATCACTGATGCCGATAATTTGCATGATTTTCAATAACAACAATGCATATATAAGTCTAGTTCTTTGTGTTTCCTAATATTTATTTATCTTTTCCGAATAAAATAATTTCTTTATTAATTTTAAACCATTATACCCCAAAACTAGAAAAAATTTGAAAGAAGATAATAGGCCCTTTAATAATGAATGGTAATTGCAATATCTTTTTGCATTTAAAAACATTGGTAAAATGTCTTGCTTGCTTTATTACACTGCAATTTCAACAGTTACAAAATACAATACGCATCAACATTATACTTTTCATAATGACAATAAATGTGCGAAATAGAAATCAAAGAATTGCCCTGAGAAAACTAAAGAGTAGAAAGCAAAAACAGAGACAATAATTCCATTTTGTATGAAATTCCGGAAATGCTTCAACAGAAGTAAGTTAATTGGCAAAAATCTAAGCCATTCAACAATTCAAAGCTCATCAAGGAATGCATTGTAGAAATCGTAAAATGTTTAGATCTAGTTAAAGTTAACAAGTATAAAAATGTGTCTTTTTTAAGAAGGACTAATACATATCGACACCAGGAATTGGCCAGTCATGTAACAGAACAGCTATAAATTATAATAGAAAAAGACAATGTATATTTCTTTTTACTTTTGGATAATTCAACAGATTCCACTGATTCGGCACAAATATTGTATTTAATTCATGCAGTAACTGAAGATTTTCATTTATTTGAAGAATTACTTGCTTTACGCACCCTTAAAAGAAAAGGCCCTAAAATAGATAATTTTTAATGACTTCAAAGAGAAATGCCATAACGTTGAACTGAATCTTACTAAATTGATAAGTGTGTACTGACATATGTGCGTTCTTGTGCAGTGGCTATCGGCTTGGAACGAGAAATCGGAGAGCCGAGTACGAATTCCATTTTTAATAGACACAAACAATAACACATTTACTACCTCCCCATAAAAAAAACCCAGCAAAAACTCTTGCACTCTCAACTTTAAGAGTGAATGCCCTTACTACTACAAAATAGCACTTATACACAATTTAATTAACCAAGCACAAATCAACTCTTCCAAAAAAATATATTTTTTACTCTGAACTAAAAAATACTAAACACACTCTCATTAATAATGACTTCCCAAATTACATTGTAGATGAGAAATAAGACGATATTTCAAAAACCTCAACACACATCAAACAGAATATGGTATTCCACAAAAGACCCTAAACATGTCAAACTTTTTTATTCCAACCAGATGCACGATAACTACAAACAGGATGAAAAAATCATAAAAAATCCCATTCGTACTAACATATCTCTCGGTGATCCTAATAAAAAATTAATATATTATAAAAAAATTCAATACTACTAATTTAATTATCCGTAATAACTCCTCCCCACCAACTGATGTGCTACGTAAAATCAACATTAAATATCAATTCCAATATCCCTTGTCAAAAGCTCATTTTTTACATCTTTCAATTATTAAACGCGAAAGATTATCCGGGTGTATGAACAGATTTTATTAAAATAAGCAAACACAATGTTTGAAATTTATTTAATCTGACATGTCTAATAGAAAATTTTCTACTTAAATAGACAAATTTTAAATTATATATATATATATATATATATATATATATATATATATATATATACCTCCTTTTCGAAACCTGAGTGATAAATTGAGTTTTTAAAAGTAAAAAAAAATTTTTCCTTGAGACTTTACTTTTAGCTTAATTGAAAGCTAAATGATTAAATTTACTATTTTCACTCAGCAAAATACTATGATATATTTCAAACAGAAATTATATTCATTGCAAAATTTTGAGATTTAAAAAAAAACTTCAATTTTAGTCCATTTTTTGAGCGATTTTTGTAAAGAAAAGTTGATTCTCGGTTTAAAAATTTTGCAAAAATAAAACATACATCTCTTAATCGTTATTTTTGAAAAATTATCATATTTAAAGTTAAATTAATCTGATTTGAAACAAATATTACTTGTGTCTGCCATGAAATTTAGAGTAAAAGTATTTCTTAAGCACAAAAGTCTGAATCGTTGACCTATCAAGCAGGCGATGACAGCACCTGTTATCAATCAATCTGGAGGTATGGTGACCAAAAGTTGACATAACCTAATTTAACATTTCGTAAGGGAAAGAACTTTCCATCGTAAAAATAAATGGGCAGTTTAACATAATAGAAAAAAGGAAATTATTTTAAAAATCCTAATTCTAAATGATTTGTATTAAGCTTATGAATTTTCGATTTGTAAATAGAGAATTTTAATTAATTAATAACTGAAGACGCTGAGTAACTGGAAGAAATTTAAAAAGATGTTTGAAACTTTAATTAGCAAAGAAAAAAATAAAAGCAATTCTTATAAAAATTCATTATTCATCGAAAGTCTTTTTCTTCTTCAGAATATGATATCCTAAAATTATATTATTTAGAAAATCAGTTAAAACTTTATCAACATTAAAAATAGCGTAGTTTTAATGAATTTTTGATTTTACTATTCGGAGCAGATTTTCGGGAAAATGCTCCCGTAATTAAAAAAATTAAAAAAATTACATGATTTACATTCCCCAATGAGTCCTGCATTTAACTAAGAACAATTGGTATAGATAATTCTGAAAGTTTTATGCAATTAATTGAAGTGGTGGATAACAAATATAAAAAAAATATATTTTTTCCAAGATTTTCTAAAAAATAATAATTGCAGAAATAATTTTATTCATTTGTAAATAAATCTTGAAAGTTTCATTAAAATCAGACAATTATTTAATTTTTGCAAGAATTTTCAAATGAATGTGCCTTTCAACGCCAAAAAACGACTTGGGTAATATCACGTTTTCCTTAATAATCACGTTACATAAACATGGCGTGAATTGCTGACGGAAAACAAAAAAGAAAATTTAACTGAAATTTTGAACATATTAGAAAGGATCAAAAACTAAATAATAATAATAATAATAATAATAATAATAATAATGACAAAAAATGTGATCTTTTCTCTTAATAACAGCATAAACATTTTGATGATAAAGCTTTACTTTTATAAGTTTCAGCTTTTTTAACATCATGCTATGCTGTTTTTTTGGCAATTGCGTGGAGGTGCCTATATATATATATATATATAAAGAAAAAAATCATAACAATTACGTAAAATCTTCGTCATCACACCTAGTGCGTCATTTTTAATGAAACCTGCATATTTACTGGAATTTACAAACTTTGCTTACACACAAAACATGCGAAATTTCACACCTCGATGTGAAATAGTTGTTGTCCAATAGAAAAGCCCAGAATCACATTTGGGAATAAATCCCCAAACGAGATAAAAGACTAGCAAAGTTTGACTCTCGTCAAAAAGAAATGAGATGAACGTAGTTAACACGTACCCTTGACAAACGTCAAGCGACCGTATTATTATTACCTGTATCTTTCTCTCTCACCACCTTCTTCTTCATCGTTCACATCTCACTTCCTTCTTCTTCATCGTTCAGCCGTCTACTTGATAACCGCACGGAAACCTTTAAGACTGAGCGGATACTTCAAAAGCACACCTACCCAACAAACACTCATACGTACACATAAACTCTTTCCAACAAGTTACTACGACGAACTCTACCCTTAACTTCTTAATAATGTTTTTAATTGAACATTAACTTCTACCAATATTTGTTATTATTTTCTACCAATAAGTTTATATTTTAACATGCAAAATCTATACTTTAATTCTTCCACAAATCTACACATTTCAATCTACAACCTGCTGACAACCTTCTGATGATGATAACGAATAAATCTGTAAGTTGTAGAGAGTTCAGTTATGTCTGACACAAGACCGATTCAATAAATATTAACCATCTCCTTATATCTTCATATATATATATATATATATATATATATATATATGGAAAGTGTATGTATATAATTATAAATATCAATATATATATATGCAATTTGTTATATATATTATATTATTTATATATTATATATGCGTGGTACTTATATATACATGCAATGTCAATCGCTACCTACAGTCCTCCTGATTACTCTTTTCTTTTCCTGCATATTATTATTATTATTAATGTTTCTTTTCCTAATTATTTTATACCCAGTAACCCAAATGCACTTTAGCGGCTTTACTGCCTTGCATAAGGGAAATTGATTAAAGTGTTTAATTGTGATAATGTTTAGCGCCAAGGTTGTTTTTTTTTCTTCTAAAATGTATTTTGGCAAGCAGATTTTTTATCGTAAAGTGCTCCATATCAGGGTGTCGACAAAGCGCTGATAAACGAAAGCACACACACACATATTGTCACGTATGATTAATAAAAATATAAAATTTATCATTGATTTTATATTCAGCACCTCAACTTTGGATTTTCGTCGACAATCTCTTTTTGTTTTTGTTCAGTCTTAAGGAGATATTAGCAGCTGTCGTTTATATACATTAGTGTGTGTGTGTATTTGTGTGCGTGTGGGGGGGGGGGGGAAGGTTGTTCTACCAAACATGAATATGCTGACTGTATCTCATGTAGAGGACGAAAACTTCGACACAAAATGGATCACCTTTATGGTGGATACTTGTAGACTCGAGTATAGTCTCAACCAGCCTCTCAAGTGCAAGTCAGACTTATGTCTATCTAGTTATTAATTCGATTTCATTTTCGTCATATAGGACTTATATTCAACATTAAATAATTCAATAGATAGCCATAAAAATTTACAAGATGCGCAATTTTCAGGTTTTCAATACACTCATTTATATTGCTCAAAATCAATTTTAAATGACACCTTATGGTTCTACTCATCTTTATATAAGAATCAGCATTAAACTAGATATGCATAAAACTTTACAAGATTTGCAATTTTTACTGTTTTTATTAAGTGTTGATATATTATAATGTCACATGAAAAATTACATAAAAAAACTTAACCATCACACCTTGTCTATCATTTTTTAAAGAAACCTGCATAAAAGAGAGAGATTGTTGCCCATATATATATATATATATATATATATATATACTACCGGGCATAATTATTAGGCCACCCCAGTTTCTTAAAAGAAATGATGTATTTCATACTATTTTTAGTATTTATTGCCAGGTGGATAATTCTAAATGAAAACAGAATGGTTCTTTTGTTAAAACTGCACAATAACATGTGCATCAAATGAACTGTTCTGGTGTCCAGTTTTTGTGCACTCTTCCCCATACTAGTCTCTTCTTCTTATTGGATGGCCGAAGCAAAGGCTTCCTGGCTGCCTTGTCAAATGTTTGCAAAGTAATAACAAAAGAACCATTCTATTTTCATTTAGAATTATCCACTTCACAATAAATACTAAAAATAGTATAAAATACATCATTTTTTCAAAACTGGGGTGGCCTAATAATTATGGCCGGTAATGTGTGTGCATATAGGTACTTCCACGCAATTGCCGAAAAAACAGCATAGCATTCTGTTAAAAGGGCTCAAACTTATATTTTAAATGCTCAATATAATTACATCTTCTCAGCAAACCAAGAGGAAACATTACGACCAATAAAGCGCTTGGAATGATATATTCATCTTTTCTTAGATGCCAATTATGTGTTCTGTTGTGCTGCTAACATCATAAGTCATGGCATGGAATAAAACTAAAAAGCAATGTTTCAAGAGGAGAGGCGGTGGTAAAGAAACGAAAGATGTTAGGAATTTCGGGGAATCATGATTAATTGACGTGCACCACTGACTCAGTCACTTGTGTGTCGAGTCAGTGTTTGACACTGAGGTGTTAACTTATGACGCACTGACCAATTAAATCTATACAGCGTTGGGTATCCATTCAAGGATGACGCTCGTGTGTATAAAAAGTTAAAAGCAATGCCAAACTGCTGAGTCATTTATTCAGTTAAATGTTGTTTAGACAGTCTTTTTTTCTTGTTTGTTTTTGCTAAGCAAAAAACAATTGGTATTTTTATTTTTTTTAAAAGAATTTACTTCGGCCGTGGGCTCATCTATGGTCAGTTTCATTCTTTGACTCTTTGGTGGTTCTTACGGGATTTTAGCAATACATTCTCGGGATGCCTCGACGTAAAGTAGGTACCTCCACCCTAATTGCCGAAAAAAAAACAGCATGATGTTAAAACTTAAAAACAAAGTTTTATCATCAAAATGTTTATGATGTTATTAAGAGAAACGATCAAATTTTGTTGTCATCATTTAAAAAAAAATCTAATCCTTTCTAACACGTTCGAAATTTCGGTTAAAATTTCTTTTTTTTTTTACTCCCCGTCAGCGATTCCCGCCATGTTTACATAATGTGACTATTAAGGAAAACGTAATATTACGCAAGTCGTTTTTTGACATTGAAAGACACATAAATTTGAAAATTTTTGCAAAAAATCATATAATTGTCTGATTTTAATGAAACTTTCAAGGCTTATTCACAAATGAATAAAATTATTTATGCAATTATTATTTTTAGAAAATCTTGGTAAAATAATGTTTATATCTGTTATCCTTCCTACTTCAATTAATTGCATAAAACTTCCAGAAATACATTATCTATACCAATTTTTATTTATTAGTTAAATGCAAGAATCATTGGGGAATGTAAATCGTGTAATTTTTTCCTTTTTTAATTACGGGAGCATTTTTCCGAAAATCTGCTCCGAATAGTAAAATCAAAAATGCATTAAAACTTCGCTATTTTTAATGTAGATAAAGTTTTAACTGATTTTATAAATAATATAATTTTAGGATATAATATTTTGAAGAAGAAAAAAACTTTCGATGAATAATGAATTTTTATAAGAATTGCTTTCATTTTTTTTCTTTGCTAATTAAAGTTTCAAACTTCTTTTTAAATTTCTTCCAGTTACTCAGTGTCTTCGGTTATTAATTCATTAAAAATACTTTATTTACAAATCGAAAATTCACAAGCTTAATACAAATCATTTAGAATTAAGATTTTTAAAATTATTTCCTATTTTTTTTTTATTATGTTAAACTGCACATTTACTATGGAAAGTTACAAGAGACTTATCATTAAAAGGTCACATGTTTTAAGGGTTGTTCCCCTTATGAAATGTTAAACTAAGTTATGTCAACTTTTGGTCACCATACTTCCATATTGATTGATGTCATTGCCTACTTGACAGGTCAACGAGTCAGGCCTTTGTGCTTAAGTAATACTTTTATTCTAAATTTCATGGCAGAAGCAAGTAATATTGTTATAAATCAGATTACTTTAACTTTAAATTTGATAATTTTCCAAAAATAACGAGTGAGAGATGCATATTTTATTTTTGCAAAATGTTTAAAACCGCGAATTAACTTTTGTTTACAAATGTGTCGATCACTCAAAAGGAAAAAAAAAAAAAAAATGCCGAAAAGTTGAAAATTTTAAAAAAATCTTAAAATTTTACATTCCAATAAATATAATTTATGTTTGAAATATACCCGAGTATTTTAATTAGTGAAAATAGTAAATTTAATCATTTAGCTTTCAATTAAGCTGAAATAAAAGTTTCAATTAAAAGCATTTATTTTTTTAATTCAGTTTAAAACTTAGGTATCGGAAATGTAGTGGAGGTACCTAAAGTAATGGTTAGCAAACTTATCTCGTTAGAATCATTACAAGTGAGTAACGAGTTAGATCCTCACTGAGTTCGCCATACTCTCGGCCTTTTGCCACATCTAAGCTGCGCTTAGAAAAATCATAATTCTTGAAAGAAATCAAACCGTAAGATCTGTTAAAAACGTCTTTTTTATTTCACCCAAAGGAAGACAATAAATCCACTAAGACGCAATTGGTTATTGAGTGTTAGAAAATAAGAAAAAATTATTAAGAAGAAGGGACAATAAAAGAACAAGAATGAATAGCACAAAAGATAATTAACAATGCGTTTAAATTTTTGAATATCAAAGTTGACTGGGAAGCAAGGAGCCGGATGAGAGTTCCATAAGTGAAAAGTGCGATAGAAGAAACTTAATATAGAACACATAGTTACATATAGACATTTCAATTGTAACATGATCAGACCGTGCCGCTAATCTAATACTGCACTTAAATCTTAACGTCTAGATAATATAGAGGAATGTTCATCAAAACAATTACTATGAAAGTATTTATGAAAAATACACAGGGAATCTTTGTCACAGTTGTGGGAAAGAGATTGAAGTCAAGATGCGAAGTCAGGATCAATAATATTGCAGATTCTTCTTTGGATTTCATCAAGAAACCCTAAATACGTAACAGGTGTGGCATCAATATTCATATATTTGGTGTAGTGAGTGTCTTTGTGGTGATACCAACCGAGCAAAAGCGAGGGACCGGATGTTTGCACTCTAACGACCAGAAAGCAAATGACCAAAACTCGTCGGTGCGCATCCGGGTTCGCGCAGATGTTCCGGTTGAAAACTAAAAATTAATTAAATATTAAATTTCCAGTTCGCGAGCCTACGCGAATTTTATTTATCGGCCAATGGGAAGCCCAGAATCAAATACGGATATGAATTCCCAAATGATCTGTTGCGATCCAAAAAGAAGATATAAAAAGTCGCTACAGAAGGCATCGCCAGACAGACAGACCCACACGGACTACTGACTTGAGAGAGGGGAGTGTAATCAGTATCCCCCTTGACCTACGTCAAGCGGCTTACTATGCTAGCCTCCCTTCCCTCTCATCTTATCTTTAGCTGTCTCAAAACTACTTACTGACCCAAGAAGCGGATACATCAAAGACATTCCTTACTTACAACGCTCCCACTATCTAAGCATTAATTCTCTTTTCAGCATTTTATTGCCATGAACATTTTAACGTCCATTGGACCCATATGTAAAGGATTACTTTAATTGTAAAAACCTTAATTGATATGTGTATATATATATATATATATATATATATATAATGTTATTTTTCAACTCAATTTGCTTTTCTTGATTTATAATCATTTTATGACTTATAGTGGGCTACCTACAACGAGGCCAAATTCCGTTAATCTGCAACAATACACAACTACCCTTCACTAGAACGGACTCTCCACAATAAACTGGAAAAGAATGGATAACCCACTATATCTTGGAACATTTCGCTTCTGAGAAAGGGTTTGTAGGGTGGAATGTAATTTCTCAGTCACAATTCTACAGGGATGTTTTGGACTCTATCGAGACTGGAAAGTAAAGAGGGGGGCATCTCCTATCCATATATAGGCAGTAGTACTCTATTTTTAGCCTGATCTAGTTCTTGGATAGCAGGAGGAGTCAGACAATTACTAACACGGTACAGGGAACCAACTATTTTCGCAGTATTTTTAGCAATGGACCGTGTGTACAAATTCTACCTGATGTCTCGATTGAATAAGTGCTGAAAGTTCGAGCCTCCCTGAGAGAAAAGTTCTTCATCATGATAAGTGAGAATTCAGGGTCCATCCGGTGAGGATGAAACATCACTGGTTTAGTCTTTTAGACATTAAATTTGACCAGGCTGCTTTACACCTGGTGAGCTTAGATGAGAGTTAGGTCAGAGGAGAGATCAGCTTTTAAGTGTTGGCCAATGTATAAGAGGGTTTTATTAGATTTAAAAATATATTAGTCTCTCCAAATGTAATGGCTTCTATTTTTATTATATTTACCTACATCATCCAGTCCAAACACATTTATTCTTTCTTAACGGAGGTATTATTTGTAAATTATAGTAATGTCTGTATTATTTTCTGGACAATATCTTATTTAACTTTTAGTTAAAAGGGAAGAAAAGTCAATTTTTATTTGTTCTTTAAGGAAAAATATTCCTATAATGGCTGATGTGCATTGTAGTGCAGTGGTTATCAGCTTGGAATGAAAATTCGGAGAGTCGAGTTCAAATTTTAGAGGAATTCATTGCATTCACTTACGTGCAAATACCTCTGAGAAAGGTATTAATCGTCTGGTTTAATTAATGGTTTAAATAGCATGACAGATTTGGTTCTATAGTCTACCGGAGAACGTAATGCCAACCTACTGCGGGAAAATCATACCCAGTCAGTCATGTATCTTTCGAGACATGATCGCCAAAGCATGTACTACGTATGGCCTTTAACTAACTGATTCCTACAAGCAAAATACATAATCCTGAGTGAGAAGTAAGATGTACTATTATCGTTGTAATCAGTTCAATTTTTATTTTATAGGAACATGATGGATTTTATAGGAACATGATGGATTTTTCTTTGATGCTCAGAATTATTTTAAGGAAAGAAATTATATGAATTATGAATTACTAAATGTTTTTCTTGAGCCAAGTTCGAATTCCAGTCGAATTCATTACATTCACTTACGTGCTTATACCCTTAGGAAGGATATGAACCCATCTCTTCTCTCCCCATTTATGGGTAAATAGCAGAGCAGAATAGGTTCTACAGCCTTGGGTGGCAACCGATCTAGGCAAAGGAAAACTTTGAATTCATACCGGCATTGAAGAAGGTTGGGTTCTGTCAGTTTGGCGTGCCCAAAAGAAACACCACTTCTACTGCGGCTGCAGTACATGGTGCCCCTTACGACTCTAATGAGTCACGGAATAAAAAAAAATTTCTAAATAATTATAATGCTACAGAAGGTAGATTAAACATAGTTTTAGACTTTTTTTTTAGATAAAAAAATTGTAATTATTCATACTATTTGACTGGTATTTATTTCATCCTATTTTTCTTGTCATAATTTGAAGTGGTTTGAATCTGAAGGTGTTCTCTGTGTAAGACAGAATTCCTAAGTGAAGAGGTACAGCACAGGTTCAGATTTCAGTAGAGGATTATTCTTTTATTTCCAATCCATGCTGCCTACTTTAACAGTTTCAGAATAATAGCCTAAGAGTTACAATAAAAATTCACAGAAATAAGATGAATGCTAGTTGAAAATTTACAGGCAAATACAAGAAAAAAGAAAAAAAAAGCCATATAACACTAGAGTTAGTCACAGGAATGTAAAACATTATTATTTTACGACTCCCTGTACATTTGAAATTTGGCGGATTCACGTGAATCTGAGTAAAAAAAAAAAAAAAAAAAATGAACACAAAACTGAATTCAAGCAAATAATAATTGATAAATGTATTAGCAAGACATGTTACAGAAGGATGAAAAAAAAAACGAAATTGGAATTATGAACAGTTCAATACAATCTTCAGTTTGTGTCTCTAACATACTTATACTCTGTGCCTATCAGAGTAAAAGGAAACATGTATTGCTACTCCAGAAGTCAAAGAGAAAAGAGTAAGAGCCTTTCAAATATTGCACCGCTTGTGATTATTGTCAGGAAACAGTAATCCAACAATTCATAAGATGAAAGAAAGATTAATTATAAAAAAGGAATAAGAAATATTACAACTAATATTATTAGTGTTTATAAAGACAGGGAATGATGCATCAAGTGTTAGGAGAAAACAAATAATAAATTTTATCGGATGATATTAAACAGCTTTCGCAGCCTAATTGGTAAATCAGCTTTCATGAAAAGGTAGTATAAAAAAGGCTGATCTAAATCTTGCTGGGAGCTTATTCTTTATTTCCAACGCACTCTTTGCTTACTAAAGCTCATAGAATGGCAAACGGATAACTGTTAAAAAGCAACGGATATAATGACTGAATAGAATTGGTTGTTTTGAGGACATTTTAAACATTCATACATAAAAGATGAAAAAAATACAAGGCAAAAATTATTAATAATAATTTAAAATGCTTGATTTGAGAAAATTAAATAACTTAAGACTGATTCATCTTGTTATTACCTGCTATAAATAAGCAAGAGAAATAAGATAAAAAAATATTAATAAAAAAATTAACAAAAATTGATAATGTTTCATTTGATAAATTTAGTTAGCTTAAGACTTTCTTCTTATTACTACTTGGTATAAATAAGGAAAAGAAATAAGATGAAATAAATACTAGACAAAATTAATAATAATTGAAAATAATCCACCATAATTTTCCGCCATATGTTTCTATTTTGCTGTTTATTATAATAAAATTATAAATGAATATTGCAGAACTAAAAGAATAGAATGAAAATGGAAATGGAAAAAAATACCTTGATTTAGTAGATATTTATTTAGTAATAAATACATTACTTGTGGCACAAGGCCGATTGGGATGGGGAAAAAAGCTCAGGTTGGTCCACACTAACTATCTTATACCTAACTAATCCGATTCACGGCCCAAACATACTAATTTAGTAGATAATTATATATCTGTTGTAGAGTGGCTGACACCCCTGCAATACTCTCAGTGATGGAATGGCCCAAGGGCTGAAATGGTTTATTTAAGTAGCATACGAGGTGTAATATTATAGTGTCAGTCAAGTAATATTCGGAATGATTACTTCAGCGACTATTGCGATCTAAACCCTTCCTCTCCGTGTTGCAAGTTCTGTCTTGTCTGTCATTGTAACTATTGTATTGTTCTGTATATGTTCGTTTAACATATTGTGTCGAACACTTTCTCTATGTATTCTATCCACCTCGGCAATATAACAATACCACAGATAACATATAGTATAAACACATAGTCTGTCATCTCACAAAGGTAAGTATGACACATTGTGTTTTAGTTTGCACTATCCCCGTTAATTCCAAGATCACATTAGTCATTGTCTGTGTATTCTCCAGTTTCGTCAGCTATTTCCGCAGACTTTTATTTGTCTTTGCTCTTCCCTCTTAAGTCTATTGCGGAAATAGTGCCTGAGTGCCTTCAATTAACAATTATTATTGGCTTCGGAAAATTTGGAAACAGGAGTATCACTCCCACTGAGGATCCCCACCACAAAAGTGTATGAGTATTTACCTACCACATTGTGGTGGTAGAATGTGACATATGGTAGGTTTAATGTGGGTTGGCATACTCATGCATGTGAGTCAAGGATAAAAATAGCTTAGTTCCCATGACTACGGTCATGCTGACATTACTATCCACCAACTCCCGCATGAGAGATGTGACGTTGCAGTGTTCAAATCACAGGCTTCCTTCAAAGAAGGGCACGAATGAAGAAATTAGTCAGAAAGGAGGATACCGGATACTACACTTTGATCCCATCCTGAAGGCAGTGGGTACAAATTGACATACCTCCCTACAGCATCAGGATTTGATACAATGTGTGTCACAAACACAAGAGTTAAAGTTAGTCAGTCCCTGAAGCTACTGTCACGCTCACCTCATTATCTACCAACACTCCTTCTTGAAGTGGGTGTTGCCACAGGATAGAATCTACAGGAGCAGGCTTCTTCATTGTTTAGAGATGAGAACAGAAACTACACTTTGAGCTCATTTCAATGGCAGGGCGAATGAGAGATGATTGGATCTAGTAAAGAGCAAGGAATGTTAGTAAATACAAACAAAAAATACTACAAGTACATATTAATTTTTTAAGCATAGCTTAAATGTGACACAAGGCTGAGGGTGTAGAACAGCCAGTGAGGATCGAACTCACGAGCAATTAGGAAGTACTGCTTGAAAGATGAATCACTAAACTCAATTAACCTTTTTTTGTTTTTCAAGTTAATCACTATTTTGGAAAAAAATGGTCATTATGAATAATCACTCTTTACAAAATTTAAAATCGAATATTGAATACGAAAGAAAATTTCACTTCATATTTACATTTTAATAGATGTGGTTTTGTATGGTCTTGTTTTTAAAATAAATACAAACTGACATCTTTCATTATCAAGTTAATTATGGCAAAAGTTTTAACAATTTTAGAAAAATATCATGCGTCGGCCGGGAGTCGAACCCGGATCGGCTGCTTGGAAGGCAACCATGCTAACCGTTACACCACCGACGCCGATGTTAGTAAATGCCCTTTTTTCTTATTTTATACTTAGCAAATATCTAATAATATTCCTTTGTATGTAACTTTGCAAATAACAGGTTTTTATTTTTTTTAATTTTTTCTGAATAAATACTTAAATAAAAAATATCGAATAAGAATATATAAAATTAAAAATAAGAGAAATTTACAAGTAGACATTAATTTTCTACTGCTGCTATTGCACTAACTTTCCCAGCTTCCTCTTTCCGATGTTAGCACACTTAATCTCTTTGATGATGCTACTGTCTTTATTTCATTACCAACAATAACGACAAGAAATAGGACAAAACACTAATTACAATTATTCCATAAATATTATATTGGAATATTTTAACAAAACTAAATATCACAGTGTATTTTGTTTTGTTTTTTTTCGGGGTTACTTGACCGTATTATTTTTCACACGCACACTGGTTTTTTTAATTTAATTTTATTCTTTCCTCATAATTTTTGTATTTTTAGGGCGTTTTCTCTTAATTTGTGCTTATGCTTAATTTGATTTTACCAACGAATTCTCTATTTGAAATGCAAAAGCAAAATTTATGCACTCTCTCTAAAAATATACAAAAAATTAAAAAAAAAACATCTTTTGATAATCTTGATTTCTTGGGTTTTTTTCACCATTAATTTATTTTTATAATCCTTTAAAAAATAAACAACTATTTTCAAGCTTTTCAAAATTTGGAATTCCTGTTTCCAATATTTTTTTCACACAAAAAAGAACAAACGAAAAAACAATCCTCTATGAATGAATCACTACTAAAAAAACAACTAAAACAGTGAAGTGAAACACTAAAAAAACAGAACAGTTTGGTTGGTTGGAGCGTGAAAAAAACAAAAAAATGATAAAAAAAATAACTAAAAACAGTAAAGGATTTAAAAATATTATTAAATTTTCTTTTTAATTACATTATCCTAAAAATATTTTATTCTGATATTAAAAAAATAAAAATGTTAAACTGTTTGTAAAAGTTACACCGTTGTGCAGGCTCCAGGGGGATTCGAACCCTCGACCTCCAGTTTACTAGACTGGCGCTCTAACCAACTGAGCTATGGAGCCATATGAGTTCTCGCCGTCGCCAAGATACCTCAAATAACTAGCTACCGCCATTTTGGCTTTTAGTAAATATAGGACTTCATTTATTTAAAACTGTATTTTGCATCGAATCAATTATAATACATAATATATTTGTTTCATACTAAAAAACATTTCTTACAGTTATTTTAAAATCAATTAGTAGAAAGTCATTTTATTTCTGTACTTTTATGCTAAATAAATAACTGCATTCGGTTATGACTAATAAAATTGTGTAACGCGTTTAGTTCTTTATTTGAATAAAAAAAATAACGGTTTTTGTTTTTGTTTCTTTTTTAAAAGTAATTCTTATAACTTAAAAATGCTTATTCATAAGGAAACGTACAATTTAACGTATTTTTAAGTAATATTTTTCTCAAAAATATTTTAACAGAAATATTTCCAAATTTTGTTTGGAACAGAAGATTTTTTTAATCGTTTCCATTGGCTTTTAAAAACATTTCAAAATGATAAAAATAAATGATGTTTTTAAATACGTTTTCATGTAAATTTAACGATATGAATTCAACAAAAGTTAAATTATTCATTTTTAAATTAATTTATTTAATCCTTGTGTTTCTATTTTTTTTCTTTCTTTATTATACACAATTGTTGGCAAAAATAAAAATATGACAGAAATTTCGAAGTCTTTGGTTTTCGAAAGAAGCTTCATGGCCGCCAGTAATCGACAATCGACATCTGCAAACCAAAAAAAAATTTTCTTTAGGAGTTCCTTTTAAATAAATTAAATTCCACGATAGTTTTAATTTGATTCTGCCATTAAAGAAATCCTGTTTTGACTTAGAATCAGCGTAACTAATTTTTTTAATTAAAGATTAAGTCGTATTTCAGGGATTTTTTTTTCGTGAAAAACCTGTTCAATGGCTACAAGGCTACAATTGATTGAGTTATTTCACTCAGACATTTATTTCAAATTTTCAAGGTAGTCAGAATCTTTTTCAGCCGATGTCGTCGGAAAAGAATCTTTTTCACATTTTTTGGATATTACAAAGAAAGAAATACTTTTCCAGTTTTCCTAACATGTCTTCAACAAATATTTCGGAAAGATTTTAGAGATTTTTTTTTTCATTTTCTTTAAGATGTAAAAAAATTTTAATTGGTAATAAAAATAAAATCAGAGAAAAATGGTTTCACAAAAACATTAAACATTTCAAGGTCAAAACAAAAGATAATGATAATTAGTCGAAGTTTCTGTCTTATATTTAAAAACGGTGATTACATTTTTCTAATTCTTGCTAACAAAACCCAGAAATTATAACAGTTAAATGAAATTGGAATTGGATTCGCCTTTCTTGTGAAAAAGAAAATTTTGCTGTGTTGAAAAGAGCTGTTTTAATTTTACATTCGTTGTTTCTCTTCATATTAGCTGTTACAAATCATAAATCAGTTATTAAAAAATTCTTTCGTTTCTTTTATATAGTAAATAAATTTTTTTGTTATACAAGCAGGGAGCCAAAATATAAAAAAATCATGGTGCTTGTTTAAATGAAATATTAAATTTTAAAGATTTCTATTAATTTTTTTTTTTTTCAAAACCGCTCATAAAATGAACATTGAGTTTACTGTAAAAAGGGATCTATGTTGTGTTGGAATGAGAAATCAAAGAACCAAATTTGAATTTCAGTTAGGTTTGTTACATTCTCTTTTAGGAAAGGTATGAATCTATCTCCCCCTCCCCATATGGGTTAAAAAGACAGACTAGGTTCTATAGCCTTTGTTGGCAACCACTCTACTGCAGAAAGAAACATCAACCTACTGCAGAAAAATCTGCCTAATCAGTTATGAATTAAAACATAATCACCCAAGCATGTATCATATATGGCACTTTTAACTGACTGATTGAGACAGTACTTACCACTTTCTCACAAAGGCAGATATGACACAAGTTCAGTTAATGTGGAGATTCTGATTGAGACTACAAAAAGTTTTTGTTTTGTTTTATACTCACTTTTTTGCTTTTTGTTTGTATTTATTTTCTGGAATGACACCTCTAAACTTTTTTGGCATATAAAACTTAAAAAGCTAATATTTTGGAAAAGAGAGAGAAAAAACAAAAAAGAAACAGAAAATTAGCTTTTATTTATTTTGAAAATTAATGGCAGTAACATTTTGATGCAAATGATAGATCTTAATTCAATAGCAATATCATGGTAGCAGGGAAAAAACCCAACGAACCAAATTCTGTCTTATCCTGAAAGTGAACAAAATCCGAAATCTAATAAATAAAAGCCTTTGTGTTTTAGAATTTACTAAGCTTGACTTAATACACTACATGTCTGGGGTGGAGAGACTGTTCAGCTAGTTTTCAAAGGAACACCTGGTCACTTTCCTTTCTGAAAAATCAGCATTCAAAATCCTGACTTTTTACCAGAACTCCAAAAATAACCTGACACTGTAGGGAAATTCACTATTATATCAGGGAAATCTGTATTAAAAGGAAATACATTAACAGTGAAATTGGTCCATTCATTTCTTAACAGGATTGAAAATGACAAAAGACTAAATATTTAAATTCTTTTGTAAATGTGGGGATTGAATAGGTCTTTTTTTTTTACAAGATAATAAAAATTAGGTTACACATTTGATTTAATATCTAATTTAAATACTTAGACTACACAATTTACGAAAACAAACTCTCAATTTCCACCATAAAATGTCAAGGCACTATTTATAATAACATTGAAACAGAACTAAACCGAAATCTAAATTTTCCTTCTTCACATCAATCTATCATTGGAATCCATGACAAAAATCCCAGTGAATAAAACCCCAGTATCTTATCCCAAAAGTGGACAAAATCCCAGTCTTATATACGATTAATGTCATTTGCCTGTTATATTATGTTATTTGAAGATAATATATTCCCATCTGAGAGTGTATAAAATTTTCTGCAGTGAATAGGAGCATGCATTTTTCAAGTGATCATTCATAGTTATATATACATAAATGGAGCATAAATTTGTGACTTAGCCTACAACTATTTTAACATCTAACTTAGTCCCCTACCATTTTAACATCTAACTTAACCTCCACCATTTTAAAATTTTAAAATTTGACTTAGCCTTTACCATTTCAACATGACTTAGCCCCCACCATTTTAACATCTGATTTAGTGCTGACTTTTATTTTGGTGCCTTAAAGAATATATTATTTGTAAATGTTTTGCAATTTTTATTAATCTGACTCAATAATTTATCTAATACAGTAATGCTGCTATATTTAAATTTTAGTAAATGACTTTATATAGGATTGAGTTACTAGCTAGGTACCCAAAATGGATTGTCCTAGATGACTAAAAGAACTACAACTAGCCTACTATTTACCCAAAGCTTGTGGTAGTATCTCATTTTGGTTGATATGAAATCACATGGGTCATATGATGGCCACTTAGTGACATCACTTCATAGAGTGATGAAAGTGATCAGTCAGTCAAAACATACAAGTTATTCGTTCTGCCAGTCAACTACCATATGCTGCAGCTTACAATCCAATGGTGCTGTTTCCCTTTGGAAATATATCTTCACCAGATATAAAAGCCTACTATAGCTTGGGTTTGGTAGATAAGTTAAGTAGACTGAAGCAAGTTGGCAAGGGAATTCTTAGGCTCCATTTACTTTCTGTTTTACAAAAGTCATAACTATATTAGCAAGCTTTTCCATCTTAATTTCCATACCCTTTTTGTTGCCTTTCTGTTGTGATTCAGAACTTTTATTTATTTGTGATAAAGTATTTATGGTGGCTTTTGAAATTGGGATGTGGCGGAAATCTGAAAATGCCAATTATTTACCTGATGCTAACTGAAGAAATAACCAAAGAAAATATTTCTTAGAAAATTTAGTTATCAGTTAAAAATTTGGAAGAGATTATATTGCTCATGGGTAAAAAGTCACCAAAGAATATCTGCTTCTATCCATGAAGTATGGTGTTATGATATTACAGATATAGTGATGCCCATAATTGAGAAAATGAAGATGCGGGAGTAAATCTTTCTTCCAAGCTCTCCTATTATATTGGTGACCACGACGCAATATTATTTACCAGACATAGGATATCATTATTACCTATTAACTAGTTAAAGAATAATATCAATTTAAAAAAGAAATGTGTCATGTTGGCACATTTTTAATACTTAAAACATTTTGGCATTTAAAGTTTAAGAAAAAATACCAACACAATGAATTTTCAAAAAAAAATTTTTTTATCCACACCTATTATATGGGTGTGTCTCTACACAATTGTAGTATGTTAATTATTTTATAATAATCAATTAATTATTAGATTAATGAATTTTCTTTGAATTTCATATGTGAATCCTACTTAGTGTCTTTCGATTCTATTAAAAACAAAACAGATAAAAGATTTAAGCATCCTAAAAATATGGTTTCCAAATTTAGTGTTTTAAGTTCAAAGCCTTTTGACAATGTTGATAAAGTGAATAAATTATAATTTTAGCAAACTTGTCTCAGATGCCATCCTCAGTTAAAATAAAGTCATACAAGACTTTCATTCAAAAACAAAAGAGACTGCTTTAATTTTTTCACACAAATGAAGCAATATAACTTAATTTATCTTAATTTTACCTTTGAAATGTAAAATGATTTAATAACACAGGTTTTCATTGAGTTTTGATTTTAAATATATTGTGGATTTGTGAAATTACTGTAAAATAAGTACATCCACAAAATATCCTAGAATTAACATTTCAAAACAAAACTATTGTCTGCTCTGGTAGATTAACAACTCAAATTGTTATGTTTGTTGTGAGGGCACAACTTAGTTAATTTCAACTGAACAAATTTTCCACAATTTTCTGCAATCTTTCTTTTTATTAATAACACTAAAATTATTGAGATGTAATTGACATGACAGTCTTCATCAATAATTTATGGTGATTTTCTATTCTTTGATTAGATGTAGCACAAGGTGGATCAAACTCACTACACAACTGTAATAATTTTAGTGAGATAAGCTTGCCAACCATTACACCACCTTGCGGTGCCCTCATCAATAATTTATGTCAGATTAACTTTGCTACTTCTAGCATATACTCCTTCTGAGTATATGATAGAAGTAGCATAGATCTTTATCACTTTGATAAAGAATAGGCTGGACCCAAAGTTGAGATCTTCTCAGCCTTGCTGATAATGAAAACATCAACACAGACAAATAAAAAAATATGATTTTTTTATTCTTCTCTCTGCATTGACATGTGTGGTGGAGGTGGTGTTTTATTGGTGGGTGGCACATGTAGAGTTGACAATTCAATAGCTATTCGCAACTGATCAAGTCAACTCGCAAGGCTTGAGCTAGTCTCTGTGTCAGCTCATGTCACTTATAAAGCTGTCCCTAATGATACCTGCAGCCTTCAATGCACTACGTAACATGTTGGGGCGTCAAACCTTTCTAACCTTGGTAGTCATAATAAAAATCTCCAGGTGCACCTACTTGTCACTCAGCACAAATAGACTTCATATCAAAAATCAAAAATCGTAGCAATAAATAATTTAACACTTCTTTCCTAATTAGCATGCACAATGCTTGTAATATGACCGATAATGGTGAGTTAGTGTAGTCCAGTTGTGCAAAGAACAGTTCTAGGACTGATGCCATGAGAAGATATTTGTGTGACCTGTGGATAAAACACAGCCTTTTGCAACATGACATGATGGATTTCTGCTTTCATTTTCTAAAACAATGTTGAAAAAAGTCACCAAATTGAAACCAGATGATTTAAAGTTTCTGTTGCAAAATTTTACTGGCTGGGTTCAGCTTTAATGTTAACAAAAATCAACCAAATTTGAATTGAAAACAGGTGTGGCTTGATTGGATAGTGAATCTCAAATTTTTACCTATTGATTATAAAACATACACTCCTGATCAAAAATTTAAGACCACTTCAAAATCTTTAAAAAGAAATCTTTTTTTTACAGATAGATATTAAACTCCGACCACTTAAGGTTACCAATACTACAATCTAAAAGGTTATGGAAACAAAAAGCTATATTCCAAACATTTTATTTAGAAATTTACATGTTTATAAAATGAGGCAATTTATGCATGATCAAAATTATCAGACCAGGGGTATAAATTGTTAGATCTATGGTAATTCCAATGTTTTTAGTTCAGTTAGAGATTAGCAATCACTGCATAAAGGTGTTACCATGCCTAAAGCAAGCAAACTTACCAAAGTTGAGCATTCTCGAATTCTAGAATTCCATAAGCAAGGTTTGTCACAGCAGGCAATCGCAGCTAAGGTAAATCGCAGTAAAAGTGTGATTTGCAACTTACTAAAGAACAGTGAGAATTATGGAAAAGCAAAATCCTCTGGTAGGCCCCAAAAAATTTCTCCTGCATTGAGTAAGAGAATAAGACGGGTTGTTATGAAAGAGGTGGGACTTTCTTCTAGTCAAATTAAGGCAGTCACAGATGCTGATTGCAGTCCCGTAACCATCAGACAACACTTACAACAAAAAGGCATGGTAAATAAAAAGCGTAAACAAATTCCTCGGCTGCTTCCACATCACAAGGTGGACTACTTAAAGTTTGGTTGTGAATACCAAACATGGGACATTGAGAAGTGGATGAAAGTCCTGTTTTCTGATAAGAAAAAATTCAATCTAGATGGTCCTGATGGCTTCCAACAATATTGGTATAACAAAAACATGCCTCCTGAAATTTTCTCCACATGTCATAGTGGTGGAGGGTCCCTAATGGAATGGGGTGCCTTTTCTTACAGAGTGACAATGGAGCTCCAGGTGGTGCAGGGTTGTCAAACAGCGGCTGGTTATGTGAGCATGCTACAAAAAGCATCATTGATGATGGAGGGTCATCGTTTGTGTGTGGATGGATGGTTATTCCAACAGGATAATGCTGCAATCCACGCTGCAAGACAGACCTTGACCTTTCTACAAGAAAATGGGGTCCATCTCTTGGGACATCCTGCATGCTCACCAGACTTGAACCCAATTGAAAATGTTTGAGAATGGATGACAAGAGATGTTTATCGAAATGGCAAAAAATATTCAACAAAAAATGAACTTCATGGAGCCATCTTCAGAAGCTGGAGCAACATCAACCACACCTTAATTGAAACGCTTATTTCTAGCATGCCCAACAGAATTTTTGAAGTCATCAAAAGCAGTGGAGGTAGAACTCATTATTAAATTTGGTTGTTGAATGTTTTCATACACTTTTTGTACAATTTCGTAGAATTTTTGTCTCTGGGCTTATAATTTTGATCATGTGTAAATCGCCTCATTTTATAAAAATGTAAATTTCTAAATAAAATGTTTGGAATATAGCTTTTTGTTTCCATAACCTTTTAGATTTTAGTATTGGTAACCTTAAGTGGTCGGAGTTTAAAATCTATCCGTAAAAAAAATATTTCTTTTTAAAGATTTTTAAGTGGTCTTAAAATTTTGATCAGGAGTGTATATACCAACTAAAGAATTGGTTTAGAGTTATCTGTTTGCTAGATAAGAGTGGCAGTTTTGACTGCAAAGTCAGAAGGGATTTGATCTCAACAGGACATGTATAAGCTGTGATTTGGAAAGAAAGGCTTTAACCACCTAGACTAAAACACAGTGACCTTTTAAATTTGATATGCAAATATATTTTCTAAAGACATGCATTATCTCGTATTTGAGTAACTTTTATAGGCTTATGAATTTATCCCATTCTAATGTCTTTTATAAACCAGTGAGTTTATATCAAATTTGAGAATATCTGTTCCTTTGAACCTTTGATATTTTGAATTTTAAACATTTCAAAGTAAATAAATATCTTTTGTTGCAAAGAAATTGACTTATATGAACTGGTACTCTAAAAGAAAGTTGTTAAAATTTTGTTCTTAAGGAAAAAAAATGGGTTTTTATGAGAAAATAATATTTGTAAATTGAAAGAACTGTTATATAAATTATTTTGTGTTATGCAAATTCTTCTTTATGTAAACTAATTTTTTGGATGAAAATTTCACAACTTCAGTCACTTTCTCACTGATGGGATGTGGCTTTCCTTTATCTTTTTTACAAATATTTTCACAGCTTCTGCCTTGAGCTTCTTTCTCTGGTGTTCTGACTACATGAATTTACTTGTGTTACTAGACTGGCTTCTAGGTTTCACCTGCTTATCATCAAAATAGTCAAATGTAACTTCCACTTCTATACTATCAGTTTCTTTTCTCACACTTCCCACCTGTGGAACTCCCTTTCATATATTTGCTTACCTGATAGCAACAATCTTCAAAAGTTTAAATGCGTCATTTGCCATTTACCTTCCTAAATCCCATCCACCACTTATCATTTCTTAGGCATCCCCTGTACCCTGTCTTTTCTTTAATTGTAACCCCCTGCACACCAGTGGCAGTCCTGCTTTATTTGGGGTGAAATGATTATAAAAAATACTATACATTTTTTCTTTATAAATTTTGCTGTATTCTGGAGAGAGGTCCATTATATGAAGAAACACTGATAGTGTTGTTCTACTCATTTTTTTGTTGAATAAAGCCTTTCTTAAGGTTATTGCTGTCTCGTTTTCCTGCTGTTTTGAATTGTGTCCAAAATTCATAACAAACACCTGTTCTTTTGAATCTTTGACATTTGGATTTGTGAACTTTTCGAAGTAAGTAAATAGCTTTTGTTGCAGAGATTGACTTATATGAACAGTTAGTTTAAAAGAAAATTGTTAAAATTCTTTTGTTGTTAGAGAAAAAAAATGCTTCTCATGAACTGTTGTTTTCTTTTTCTTAGAAAACATTTGTATTTTGAAAGAACTGTTAACCTGTCTTGTTAGCTTGAGGTACACAAGGGATATTTTGTGCAAGGCGTACATTGCAATTTGTACAATTTGTATATTTGAAACAATATATTGTAATTTTAATAAATATTTGTTTCTCTGCATATTTTATTTGGTGTAAGAGTTTTTATCTTGTTTATTAGTGCCTCTAAAATCATAAAGTGAGGATAAGAGATTTGAAATCCTCATTTGCACACCCTTCTTTCTATCTATTTTTATTAGACTTCATCTTCATGCAAGAAACTTCAAAATTATATCAGGAAGTTCATGCCATACCATATATTGCCAGATCAGGTTTGAAGAGCTAACTAAGGTACTACCTATTATGTCCATTTTCAAAAACAAGTTCTTAAAATGATGGAGTCTGTCATGGCTATAAAAAATAAATAAAATTTAATTATGATGTCAGTTATAATAAAATTGTAATTATCATCAACTTACTCATTCTAAACCAATGAGAATCAACCTTACTTTTCTCTTCTGCACAGACAAATATATGACATTTTCACTATCCGACAAGCAGTTCACACAGACAGATCATTAATATGTGCATTAATAAAAATTTCATCTCCTCTTCCTTTTTCAGGCCATAATAATAACATTTATCTTTTAGCAATAAACAAAAATTTAAGGTAAGAAAACCCCAGACACTCTTGGTATTTTTCCCACTCAATTATCTGGACATTCATTACATACATCTATATAAAAAAAATGCATATAAGAAAGACTGTATACATTTGGATTATTTTTTGAAATAAAGTATTCCAAATTTACATTGTTAAAAAATATATTGGGCAGAATATTGTATTCACATGCAAAGCTCCACCATATAAATAGCAGTTGGTACAGTTGGAGGCTAAACTAATCCTAACCTTGAAATGAAACTACTTGAGAAATAGTAGTGAATACTTTTAAGCAATTATAGTTTAAACAGATTAAAAAAAGTGTATACACTTTACTTATTCTTTATCTTATCTTTCTGATTCCAATCCATATTTGATCCTAAACTCACAATTTTACTCAGTATCACTGTCTCCTGTTTCTCCAGCACCACATAACAGACAGATAATAAATAATACTTGTTTTGTTGTTTCCACATCTTGATGTTTCTCATTTTTATGAGTATTTTTTTATATGTAAATGTTAGAAGTTTTATAATTATTTACTCAGAGTTATAATTCCCCTACAGGTCACAGAATGCAATATCTTTTGTCTCTAGATGTCTTTTTCTTTCACTGTCCACTTTCTAATCAATAATGTTTTCTCAGTTTCTTTTACTCTCAGTAAACCCTTTTGTCTTAGCAGCTTTATCACCTTGTTTCTGGGGGAAATGATTTTAATAAGAAAAATCAAAGCTCTGTAAAATCTGCTTAGGAGGTATGATTATTAGAAATAAACAAAAGCAGCCAAAACAATGACATGACAATGTACATGAAAGTTTTGGCTTTAATCTAGCAATATCAAATATAAACAATCAAAACCAAGCTTTTTGGAGGGAACTATTGCTGGCATAGGCAGAGAGAGTAGAAGAAGATGAAGAAAAATCACATTAGCAAAGTGGCTACCTTATAGTCAGTCAGTTGAGTGGCATACGTGATACACGCTTTTGAGAGATCATGTCTCAAAAGAGACATGACTGACTGGGCAGAAGATTATCCTGCAGTAGGTTGCCATTGCTTTCTGCGGTAGACTGGTTGCCAGCCAAGACTATAGAACCCAATCTGTCCTATTATTTAGCCCATAACTGGAGGGAAGAGATGGTTTAATACCTTTCCCAAAGGTATTTGTGCATGAGTGTTTGCAAGGAATTCAACCGGAATTTGAACTCAGTTCCCCGATTTCTCATTCTGAGTCAATATCCACTACACAACAACGTACCTTACAGAGCAAGTAAAAACAAATGGTTACCCTCTCCAGCACTAAATATTTATGTTTTGGAATTAAAAGACAGAATAAAATGGTTATTAACCTGAAAAACAAAATTGATGAATAGAGTTCAAATTCAGGACAAGACTTTATTTTCACTTTGTAATAAAACACTAAATGCATGAATCTACTTTTCTCTGTATAGTTTTCTATTATCTTATTTTTTTTTTGTTTTGTTTCCGTAACACAAGGCCTAAGAACCACTTTAGAGTTTGATGGAAGTAAGAGGAGGAAGAAAGAGTGCAGTTTATGAAAATGAGTAGGAATAATAACAGTTAACCCTAGACTTGAAGAGGTTCAGATTGTTGTGATCAGGGAAACAGCCTCTTGGGAGTCAGCTCCATAAAAAGGTGATTCTTGGGAAGAAGCTGCTCAAATGAGATTTTCTTCTTACTAACAGAGTGCAAAGAGAATGAGGATAATTCATTCTAGCGTACATGACATGGAGAGTCTTAGCTGTGAAGGTCTGAACTGTTGGAACTAAGGAATGTAGAGTGTCAGAAGATTTGCCATGGGAATCGCTAGAGGGTAGTGAAAGGCTTGAAATATTATGTTGGTGCAACAGGAATTGCAGAGTGGGAAAATATCCATCATCCACAAGACTGTAAAGACATTTTGAATTTTGGGGATCTGGTTTGGCTCTTTTAATGATAGAATATAGCAGGCAGAACCAGGTACTTACTGGAGCAGTACAAGATTGGTTGGTTGGTTGATTTGGTTAATGGCATATCAACTGCTTATGGGTCATTTAATGTTGAAATCTAATTTCTTGTGAGCTTTGAAGTAATAAAAATATAAGTTATTCTACTTTCACAATTGAATGCATGGTAGATATTACTCACCTTTTGTGCATATATAGCTTTGTGTGGATATGATTAGAAATGGTGACGGAATCCCAACCATAGTCTTAAAGAAATGTGCCCCTGAACTCTCCTCTATCCTTTCTAAGCTCTACAACCTCTGCCTATCTGCTTCCTGCTTTCCTGCCTGTTGGAAATCTTCCTCTATAGTTCCTATATTTAAAAACACTGGAGAACCCTCTGACCCTGCAAATTACCGCCCTATCAACCTTCTTCCGATCTTTGGCAAAGTGTTCGAAGCCATTATCAACGCCGAGGTGGTTCAGCATCTCACAGCACACAAGCTCCTCTCGGACAAGCAATATGGTTTCCGCTTCACCAGGTCTACTGCTGATATGCTAACGACCATCACCGAGTACATATACCAGGCACTCAACAGGAATGGCGAAGCTCGAACCGTTGCATTGGATATATCTAAGGCGTTCGACAGAGTTTGGCATGCTGGCCTTCTATGTAAACTGCGGAGCTATGGTATAACTGGACATTTGTTTGAACTAATCCAGTCATTCCTCTCTAACCGCACAATGAAAGTGGTATTAAACGGACATGCCTCTCAGAACTACCATACAAACGCAGGTGTCCCCCAAGGCTCCATCTTAGGTCCTACACTCTTCCTGATATATATTAATGATCTCCCTGATTCCATAAGAACCCAAATAGGTTTGTACGCCGATGACACCACAGTTTACTCTCGCCTCCAACAAAAATCTGGTGTAGGCGTCAAAGCTAAACTCGCAGCCGAGATTGAAAAAGACCTCCAATCCATATTGGACTGGGGTAAGAAATGGCTAGTAAATTTTAATGCTTCTAAAACGAAGCTACTGTCAATTAACCATCATCGACAATCTCACCTACCTCCCATTAGCATGGACCAGGCTTGCCTCCCAGAGAGTAAAACACTACGCCTCCTTGGTCTCAAACTTTCAGCGGACCTCAAATGGAATGACTATATCGAATCCATTGCTAAATCCGCTGCTATGAAAGTCGGTTCTCTGTGTAGGGCCCGGAAGTTTTTTCCGTCTAAATCTATCCTGCACATTTACAAATCTACCATCCGCCCGTGCATTGAATACTGCTGCCATATCTGGTCGGGTGCCCCTGCTGTTCTCCTCGGGCTTCTCGATAAGGTTCAGAGGAGGGTCTGTAATGTGATAGATACCGACTTGGCAGACCGCCTGCAGTCTCTCTCCCACCGGCGAGACGTGTCTTCGCTGTGTCTCTTCTATAAATACTTTCACGACTTCTGCTCCGATGAACTTAGATCACTGGTGCCCCCTAAATACGAATTTGCACGAGATACTAGATTAGCAACTAGATCCCACCCTTTTATAGTGAAACCGATAAAATGCAGCCGTAACTTCTACTCCAACAGTTTCTTTCCTCGCACTTCCCGACTGTGGAATTCTCTTCCAAACGATTGCTTCCCCGACGGCTACAATCTCCAGGAGTTTAAATGTAAGGTCAATAGACACCTCCTAACACACTAACCTGCTCCCATTCTATCAAACACTCTTCCCATCTGCCCAACCCTCATCCTCGCTATCCTTACTCATCTTTCACCTTCCTCCTGACATTCCCTGTGTCTAGCCACTCCTTCTCTTTACCTTCCCCTATGTAGCCCCATGCGCAATAGTGGCAGTGGAATGCCTTGCTTGGGGTGAGATGATTAAAAAAGAAAAAAAAAAAAAATGTGTGTTATATGCTGTAGTTTCTCTTTTAAGTATATTTTGAAATACAGTTTGATTTAAGAAATTGTAAGATTAATGTCATGAAAGAGTCCTTCCATGTTGGTCGGTTGATTTTGTTTAGCATGTTATCACACTCTATGGGTTATCTAAATAATTAGAACACAGTTTTAGAGCTTCAACTAAATATATTTTGAATGCAATTGAATGCATTCAACTACAGATAAAATGTATTGCTGGTCATTTTGCATTAAAAATGTATTGTTGGTCATTTTACTACATGTATTGTTGGTCTTTATTTATATATAAAATATATTGCTGGTATTTTTACTATTAAAATGTATTTTTGTTTTCCTAGTGTTTTTGTTTTTGTTTGGGGAGGTTCACTTCTTGCCCTTAGCTGGGACCCTAACAAGTGCTGACACTCTGGCTCAGGGTGAACCTGGGAACAACTGCATTTAAGAAGTGGTTTCATGTTATATTCACTCATTTACCCTAGGGAAAGGTGTGAATCCATCTCTTCTGTTTCCAGCTACAAGTAAATAGTAGGTCAAATTGGGTCCTATAGCTTTGGTTGGCAACCAGTCTAGGAGAAGGAAAAGTCTGAATTCAAGCCAGCCTGAAGAGAGCTGGGCTCCATCAGGTTAGATTGTCCAAAACACACCACTGCTGATATGGTTGTAGCATATGTAGTACCCCAACCTGTAGTACCCCTACAGGCAGTACCCCGACAAACCATAATGGGTTATGGGACTCATTACAGTAAAAATTCCATTAAGTAGCACAAATTTACTTGTGAGAGTGGTCAGATTACAACCAGTTCATCATGTCCTCTAGGGTTTGATACAATGTGCAGCTATGTACATGAGCAGGAATAGTCGGGTGTGTCATGGTTGGATGCCAGTTTGAAGGATGAGACAGTTAAGGTAACTTTAGTGCTCTATCCTTATAATTAGGAACACCTTCAATTAGAGACTGTCTGAGTGGATTGAGTTACCTGATCTGAATGCAATTCTAATTGGACTCAACCTGCACAGTTGTGCACTGATTTTATTAAAACCCGTTACCCCACTGCATGTATTTGGCTGGGATACGTATTGAAAGTAGAGGAAGAGCTGGAATCATCCAACAGACAGAATTACTTAAAACAACTCAAATCCTTATAAGAGTGACAAATTACTGGATAGAATTGTTGCTATTTCATCTTCAGTGTCAGCCACAATTTACTACTGGTTTAAAAATTTAATCATATAATCATAAAACACTATTTCCATAACAATTAGAAATTATATGATACTAAAGAAGATATTTATATAATGACAGCAAAAAAGACAGAAAAAGAATAAGCAAATAGATATTTTTAAAAATGGCCCAAATTTCTTGAGACTCCCACCCTTTTACCATTAAAATGTAACAGCCACTTCTACTTGAACAGTTTCTTTTCTCACACATCTCATCTGTGAAACTTCCTTCTATTTATGCTGTATACTAAAAAGATTACTGAATGAGAAATAACCAAAGCAGATGTTAGAAAATGAAATAGTAATCATTATAACAAACATTACTCATCAGTCTTAGAATCAAGCCTGGAATTTATTATTCATGTGGTGAACTGCTAGACAGCAATATCTCCATCTCACAATAGTGCCTAACATATTTATGAGGATTGGGACATACTCATTATTAAATGTTCATAGGTACATATATAACAGTTTACTTGCATCTCTAATAGCTACAATCACCAAATATTTAAATGCAACATCAATTGTCATCTTCTGTCTTCTTGAATACCATTCATCTTTTTTTCTTTCTTCAATACCACCTGTATCCATTTTTTTCTCTCTCACTGTAACCCACTGCGAACTACTGGTAGTCACAACTTGCTTAGGGTGAAATGATTAAAAATTAAAAAATAGAGAAAAATTATCTTGGAGGCTAAACCCATCTGCTTACATACAGATAAACATAGACACAATATATGTATTTTTTTAATCCATCAGAGCAGTTGCCATGAAAATCTTTGTAGAAAAGACAGAGGGAAGCCACATCATGTTGGTGAAAAAGTGACTGAAGTCAAGATGCCAAGTCAGGATCGATTACATTGCAGATCCATAAACCATCCGTCCGTGCATGGAGTACTGCTGCCATTTATGGTCAGGTGCCCCTGCCATTCTCCTCAGTGTTCTTGACAAGCTCCAAAGGAGAGTCTGTAATGTGATAGGTACTGATCTGGCGACTCGTCTGCAGCCACTTTCCCATCGTCGAAATGTGGCCTCCCTCTATCTCTTCTATAAATACTTTCATGGCTTCTGCTCGGATGAGCTTAAGTCACTGATGCCTCCTCAACAGGTGTTTACTCGTGCAACCAGACTGGCAACTGGGTCCCACCCATTCACAGTCAGGTTAGCCAAACGCAGACGACAATTCTACTCCTGCAGCTTCCTCTCTCGCACTTCCCGCCTGTGGAACTCACTCCCGTATTCTTGCTTTCCTGACGGCTACGACCTCCAGAAATTTAAAAGCAAAGTTAATACTCACCTACTAACCACTGGACTCTAGCTCTCTCCCCTCCCCTGTATAATCTTCACGTTCTCTCCGCCCATGTATCTGTCATTGCACCTGCTTTCTCAGCTTTCTATTGTTCCTTTCTAACTAGCTTGTACTCCTCACTCTTTTCTAATTAATCTTTCTACATTTATGTAACCCCCTGCACATCAGTGGCGTTTCTGCCTTGCTCGGGGTGAAATGATTAAAAAAAAAAAAAAAAAATCTCTGGATTTTTTTCAGAACCAAGAGATTAATAGCAGGAGCACCTGTCCAGATATGACAACAGCATTCAATGCACAGACTATCCAGGTATAAGTGTGCATATATATGTGAGGATGAAGAGATGAAGTGAAAGGCTTATAAATCATGCGTTTCAACCAAAAGTGTTCGTTTGTTACATATTAGAGGTTCAAATGGTTCTAATTTAGAAACATTGATGTTTGTTAAAATTTAGGCAATGATGTACCATCTCAGTACTTAGATGGGGGATCAAATACCATTACCACTAACACCACTCTGAAGTCAAAACAATACTTCCTAGAGAAATCATAGCAGCACAACATAGTGTGGTTTAGTTGTGTCTCTATACTTCAGAAGATGTTATACATTCAAGAAGAAAAGGTATCTATGATATCATCAATTTTGCTTATAATTCTGGCAAATGTAATAAATGAAACATTTAAAAGTAAATTTAATTAAGAAAAGAAAAATGTCAAATTCTTCATAACGACGTAGGAAGAGAATTGAATTATCAATGAAAATACTATTGATTATACAAATCAATCATCTTCCTATTAATAATTCAATTCTTTTCCTACATCTTTATGAAGGATTAAGATTTTTATTTCAATGATTAAAATTTATATTCTTTATACCTTTCGTAGTAAATCAGTTGTTAAATCTTAATTTTTTCTTTTACTTTTAAAGAATTACATGCATAATAAATTCCAGGTTTGATTCTAAGACTTTAATGCATTACATGAATAATAAATTCCAGGCTTGATTCTAAGACTTTAATGTAATACAAGAATAATAAATTCCAGGTTTGATTCTAAGATTTTAACGCGCTGCATGAATAATAAATTCCAGGTTTGTTTCTAAGATTTTAATGTGTTACATGAATAATAAATTCCAGGTTTCATTCTAAGACTTTAATGCATTACAAGAATAATAAATTCCAAGTGTGATTCTAAGATGTTAATACGTTACATGAATAATAAATTCCAGGTTTGTTTCTAAGACTTTAATGCATTACATAAATAATAAATTCCAAGTGTGATTCTAAGATGTTAATACGTTACATGAATAATAAATTCCAGGTTTGATTGTAAGACCTTAATGCGTTACATGAATAATAAATGGCAGGCTTGATTCTAAGACTTTAACGCGTTACATGAATAATAATTTCCAGGTTTGATTCTTAGACTTTAATGCGTTACATGAATGATAAATTCCAGGCTTGATTCTAAGACTTTAATGCGTTAAATGAATAATAAATTGCAGGCTTGATTCTAAGACTTTAACACGTTACATGAATAATAAATTCCAGGCTTGATTCTAAGACCTTAATGCATTACAAGAATAATAAATTCCAGGTTTGATTCTAAGACCTTAATGCATTACATGAATAATAAATTCCAGGTTTGATTCAAAGACCTTAATGCATTACATGAATAATAAATTCCAGGTTTGATTCTAAGACATTAATGCGTTACATGAATAATAAATTCCAGGCTTGATTCTAAGACCTTAATGCATTACAAGAATAATAAATTCCAGGTTTGATTCTAAGACCTTAATGCATTACATGAATAATAAATTCCAGGTTTGATTCAAAGACCTTAATGCATTACATGAATAATAAATTCCAGGTTTGATTCTAAGACATTAATGCGTTACATGAATAATAAATTCCAGGCTTGATTCTATGACTTTAATGCGTTAAATGAATAATAAATTTCAGGCTTGATTCTAAAAATTTAACGCGTTACATGAATAATGAATTCCAGGTTTGATTCTAAGACCTTAATGCATTACAAAAATAATAAATTCCAGGCTAGATTCTAAAACTTTAACGTGTTGCATGAATAATAAATTCCAGGTTTGTTTCTAAGATGTAATGCGTTACATGAATAATAAATTCCAGGTTTCATTCTCAGACTTTAACGCATTGCATGAATAATAAATTCCAGGCTTGATTGTAAGACCTTCATGCATTACATGAATAATAAATTGCAGGCTTGATTCTAAGATTAAACGCGGTACATGAATAATAAATTCCAGGTTTGATTCTAAGACCTTAATGCATTAAAAGAATAAAAAATTCCAGGTTTGATTCTAAGACCTTTAATGCATTACAAGAATAATAAATTCCAGGTTTGATTCTAAGACCTTAATGCATTACAAGAATAATAAATTCCACGTTTGATTCTAAGACCTTAATGCATTACAAGAATAATAAATTCCAGCTTTGATTCTAAGACCTTAATGCATTACATGAATGATAAATTCCAGGTTTCATTCTAAGACTTTAACGTGTTACATGAATAATAAATTCCAGGTTTGTTTCTAAAACTTTAATGCATTACATAAATAATAAATTCCAGGTTTCATTCTAAGACTTTAACGCGTTGCCTGAATAATAATTTGCAGGCTTGATTCTAAGAGTTTAATGCGTTACATGAATAATAAATTCCAGGTTTGTTTCTAAGACTTTAATGCGTTACATGAATAATAAATTCCAGGTTTGTTTCTAAGATTTTAATGTGTTACATGAATAATAAATTCCAGGTTTCATTCTAAGACTTTAATGCATTACATGAATAATAAATTCCAGGCTTGATTCTAAGACTTTAATGCATTACAAGAATAATAAATTCCAGGTTTGATTCTAAGACCTTAATGCATTACAAGAATAATAAACTCCAGGTTTCATTTTAAGACTTTAACGCGCTGCATAAATAATAAATTGCAGGCTTGATTCTAAGATTTTAACTCGTTACATGAAAAATAAATTCCAGGTTTGTTTCTAAGACTTTAACACGTTACATGAATAATAAATTCCAGGTTCGATTCTAAGACTTTAACGCGTTACATGAATAATAAATTGCAGGCTTGATTCAAAGACTGTAACGTGGTCCATGAATAATAAATTCCAGGTTTGATTCTAAGACCTTAATGCATTACAAGAATAATAAATTCCAGGTTTGATTCTAAGACCTTAATGCATTACAAGAATAATAAATTCCAGGTTTGATTCTAAGACCTTAATGCATTACAAGAATAATAAATTCCAGGTTTGATTCAAAGACCTTAATGCATTACATGAATAATAAATTCCATGTTTCATTCTAAGACCTTAATGCGTTACATGAATAATAAATTCCAGGTTTGATTCTAAGACTTTAATGCGTTGCATGAATAATAAATTCCAGGCTTGATTCTAAGATTTTAATGCGTTACATGAATAATAAATTGCGGGCTTGATTCTATGACTTTAACGCGTTACATGAATGATAAATTCCAGGCTTGATTCTAAGACTTTAATGCGTTAAATGAATAATAAATTGCAGGCTTGATTCTAAGACTTTAACGCGTTACATGAATAATAATTTCCAGCTTTGATTCTAAGACCTTAATGCATTACAAGAATAATAAATTCCAGGTTTTATTCTAAGACCTTAATGCATTACAACAATAATAAATTCCAGGTTTGATTCTAAGACCTTAATGCATTACAAGAATAATAAATTCCAGGCTTGATTCTAAGATTTTAACGCGTTACATGAATAATAAATTGCGGGCTTGATTCTAAGATTTTAAAGCGTTAAATGAATAATAAATTCCAGGCTTGATTCTAAGACCTTAATGCCTTACATGAATAATAAATTGCAGGCTTGATTCTAAGACTTTAATGCGTTACATGAATAAATTCCAGGCTTGATTCTAAGACTTTAATGTGTTACATGAATAATAAATTCTATGCTTGATTCTAAGACTTTAACGCGTTACATGAATAATAAATTCTATGCTTGATTCTAAGACCTTAATGCATTACATGAATAATAAATTGCAGGCTTGATTCTAAGACTTTAACTCGTTACATGAATAATAAATTCCAGGCTTAATTCTAAGACCTTAATGCATTACATGAATAATAAATTCCAGGCTTGATTCTAAGACTTTAATGCATTACATGAATAATAAATTTCAGACTTGATTCCAAGATTTCATGTATGAAAATAGGAAAAGTGGTAAGTCTCCTTGTGATTCTATAATATACAATGAACACAGTTTTGGGTTTACATATGGGATAGTATAAATTGTAGCCCAGACAACCAAAGACTAGAGGGTCCCCTAAGAGCCCTCTTGTTTTGTACACCAGATAAAACTAAGAATAGTAAAGATAGAAGAACAGATTTTTTTTTACTTTTGATCAATCTTTTACCAATTTCACACTTCATTTAACAAAGACAATAAGTGCAAAATTGCTCAGTATCAGAAAATAGTACAAAACAAGATATAAAATTAAAAAAAGGAATATTCTGCAATTTTGAAAAGATATTGGAAATATTAAAACTTTGTAATGTTTATAAATTTTTGTCTGAATTTCTGGGATGCGGAGTTATTTCCACTATTTAATGTAATAAAAATAACAAAGATGAAGACAATAATTCCAATATAAATAGCATAAATAATTTTTGAATATTGTTTAAAAAGTAAAAGATTTGTAATAAAAGTCTATTTGAAGTAAACAATTTAAACAAATATAATTAAATTTAATTTTAGGAACACTTCTATAAGATGTGAAGTTTGGATAAACATATCCTGAAGTTGTTAATAAAATAAATTGTGTGAATTCCAAAATAATTAAAATTTTTATTTGAAGTGATTCATGATTTACATTAAAAACAGCATCATCTAAAAATATATCTTCTTTTTATAGACATGAGGGGCAAACATTCATAATGAAGGGCCCCAAAATTGTATAAGCCCAGGGGCTTCTTAAGGCCTAAATCTGGCACTAAGTACACACTAAAACATTCCCAAAGCCAAAATGAATAAATAAGAAAATCTCATAGCAAAAATGCTGTCACCAAAAACCAGAGAATTCAAGAGACTTTAATAACCAAAGAAAGTTGTCACAAAAAGAAACTCTTTAATTTTTATAGCTTTTTCATAAACTCCATTCTAAAAAAATATATTTCCTCACTTTCTGTAATTACTCATATAAAGAGACACATGTTTCAGTTTTATTAGAGACCTATCAATCCTAAGTTGTGAAATTTCTTTATGTAACCACTCACATGTTAAGTACAACCCTTGACTGCATTGATGACCTGGAATAAACAGTATCTAGGTCCAACTACTAATATTTGATATCATACATCTGTCCAAATTATTCAACTAACTCAACTCAGATTCCACAACACACTCTGCAGACAAATCCATTTTTATAAAGATGTTGCAAATGTGCTAACAAAAAATAAATCTTGGTGTTGTTCAATCTTTAAAATCTGTTTTTATAACATTAAACAGTACAACTAAAAATTTTGACCTGATGCATTTTAATTATGATACATTATTGTACTGTATTTGGTCACATTATTATGGTTGAATAATATCATAGTTTTGGTGGTTAGTATTTCTCCACCTCCTCACGCAGGCAGAATGTGACAAAAGGTTAGTTTAATGTGTGGTCAGTGGCGATTTTAGGGGGTGGAGAGAAGGGTCTGAGCCCCCCTTAGCGTCAGTATTAACCCTTTATTGTTTTGAAATTAGCCTCTCTTGTGCTTGAGAGCGGAAGAGAGCAAGAATAGATTTAGAACTCCACTACTATAAATGAAAAGTTGTTCTGTTTAATTTAATGAAGTAACATATTCAAACTCATTCCTAACTTGTGTATACAATAATGTTACAATAATAGTGGTGTAGTATGGAAATGAAGGCACTGCTTGAGTTTGCGCCTCCTCCTCTTCAGAAAAAATCGCGCCCTCTAAGTGACATCCTGCCACTTTCAAAGTTCCACAATCACCACAGTGTGTGGTGCGCATAGTTTACATATGCACCAAGAATGAAAATTGCCCATTTGCTGTGACCACTGTATTGCTAGCATCGGTTTCCTTTTTTAACCAACCTGCCTTGAATGAGGAAGGTGCTGCCACAGGTTTAGCTTCAGCAGTCATTGATGTACCGTTTTGGATCCAAGTATTAAATATTTTATGCCTATTTATAATTACACATAGCTATTAATAAAACATTTAAGGTCACACCATTTTTGGGGCATTGGGGTAGGTAATTTAGACTAAGAACATAGCTCTGTCATTTTTGTTATGACCATAAACCATTTTTACCAGACATTATGATTTTTATGATAAAATTAATTTGATTATTAAAAAAATAAAATCAGGTTTCATATGAACAAAGTATTCAGGATTAAAAGGAAATGGTAGAATAGGCACTGTAACCATATTTTTTTAATGTATATATTTTCATAAGCACTTCTGATCATGAATAGAAAAAAAATTTGGGCAATTTTAAATCAGTAGCCAGTGGTGGTGGGGGCAGTTTGCGACGTAAATTCATTGTTGATCCTAAAATAAAATATGCTCATATGAACGTGATTTCTTAAAATTAAAAAAAAATAATTATTTTTTAAGATTCATAATCTGGAGTGCTTTCTAATATGAAAAAAAGAACTCCAAATTACAAATTTTAAATTAAAAAAAAAAAAATTATATTTTACAAAATCACGTGGTATCAATAAGAATATTTTGTTTTGGTTTCCGTAGAGAAGGATGATGAAATTACAAGAAACTTACCCCACACGTAGTATTAAATTTGATAATTTTATTTTATTAATAAATTATCTATCATGATTTACTAGACTAGAGAGTGTGTTGTAGTATAAGTGTAAGTAATAATTCAAAATTGTTATTTCTAGTCGCACTGCCTACTGTACGTACAACTCCAAGGTAATGTATACGAGCAAAAATGTGTTTTACTTTTGTTAAATTTGTTTCTCGCTCGTTTTTTCTTATTTGTGTGGGAAGAAAAATATAGATAAACTATGTTGTTGATGTCATCAAGTTTCCATAGACTGAGTCAGCAATGATTCGGACTCGTAAAAAAAAAAAAAAATTCTTATTGAGTAAAAAAAACTGAGTTTCTTAGATCTCTACTTTCTATCTATCATAAATTCTTCGTATGAGTTGTCCAAATGCGTCAACAAATCTTTTCTTTTTTGAATTGAATGTTTTAAAATTATATATTAAAAATGTTCAAGCTAATTAATCATGTATTTTTGAAAGCATATTTCTTTTTCTTTGCAGAAGTACAATGTACATCAATCAGAAGTGGAACCATTTTTTTTCTTTGCCTCGTTCTGTTTTTTACAGTGTGTCACACTTTGGGGATTTCTTTTCTTTTTAATTTTTAGAATATTTCGATAGTTTTTTTAGTTTTTTGTTTTACAATTAAAAATTCATATCCAATTCATTTTTTCAACTTCTCTCCCTTTCTCGTTCACGTTTCTTTTTCAAATATTTCTTATGTCACAAAGATGAAAACTATGCATTTTATCCCCCCCCCCTTTTTTAAAAAAAAATAAAAGTATTAATTAAATAAAGGAAAAAATGCATTTGTTTTTTTTTTCTACAAAAAAAAAAAATTCAGGTATTCATTTCTAAATGATTTTTTTTTCCTCGCTTTATATTGCAGGTGTGGTAAGACAATTTAAAGTAGTAGTTTTCGGTTATAGAAAAAAAAGGAAACTGTATTATTATTATTATTTTTTTTTAAATGAGGATTCCTTATAGAAAAAAAAGTTATCGCAGAACCATGAAAATGTCTCTCTTTAAACTCGAGTTTTACTAAATTCAATCTTTATTTTTTTACGTTCAAATGAGTGGTAAAAACTGAATAAATGTAACAAATATAAAAAAAAAAAATTCCTTCGAAAGTTGGTCGATTGTTGAAGCTGAACAGCTCAACCTCGGAATTGAATGAGAGAGAGAGGGGGATGTAGAAATACAATAGAGAGGAAATAGTAAGGTTGAAAGAGAAGTGGAGAAAATTTTTTTCTAGAATAGTTTTATTTCTAGAAATTGTAATATAAGTTAAATTAAACATTACATAATATTAAAAAAAATGATTTTCTTACAAATGTCTAAACCCTTAGCAATATTATAACTTAAACGAATCATACTATTTGCCAGCCGAAATAGCTCAGTTGGGAGAGCGTTAGACTGAAGATCTAAAGGTCCCCGGTTCAATCCCGGGTTTCGGCATCCCGGAGGCTGGCAATCTACTTTTTTTAAAAAATGTTATTGAATAATGCATTTATTACACCACTTTCAATTATATTTAAAAATAATATCAGTGTTATACATCAACAATACATATCTTTTTGTTTTAGAGACCTATTCATTTTTGCAAATTTCATTTTTCTTGCAAATTAAATACAATGTCACATTCATTGATTCTATACCTACCTAAATGGCATTGTTACATGTATTGTACAAGTAAATATGAAAAACGTTTCGGTAAAATCAATCGACAAGAAATATTTTATTCATTTTTTATTTATTTTTTCCAGTATTCTCACGTTTTCTTTTTGCTGGAGATAAGAAGTGTAAAAATGTTCCATAATTTTGGACTTTCCAAATTCTTTCAACTACTTTACTGGCCATTTTCAAGGTTGTCATGTTTCTGATGTTATGCCTTCGTGTTTGACTGTAATGTAATTTTTGTGTTTTTGACAATGAGAGTTCTTTAAAGCTATCATGTGATGTGTGCGGCATCACGTAAATATGAAAGTGAACATTTTCTTATCTTTTATAATACTGATGAGAGATTGTGTGAGTGTGAGAGAGAAAGTATTCCTTTGTAATATTTTGGAAGTTAAATTAGAAACCTCCAATATAGTATAACTCCAACTTGATCTCCATGATGTTAAACGAACTCATGAAAATATGAATTTTCACTCAATGGCTGAGTACAGAGTTTGAAGAAAATCTATTTATATGAAAATTTGTAAGCTATTTTAATTGTATTTTTTTTTTTTAATCATTTCACCTCAAGCAATACAATAAAGCCACTAAGAACAAGAATTAAGAAGATAGGATGTTGACATTGTATTTACATTTTTGAAGATCAAAATTGACTGGAAAGCAAGAAGCCAGAAGAAAGTTCCATTAGTGAGAAGCATGGCAGAGGAAGCTGTTATCATAAAACTTAGTTAAATCTAGCCATAATGAGACCTTGCTGCCAGTTTAGTCAGTCAGTTAAGTGCTAGATGTGATACATGCTTGGGTGATCATGTCTTGAAAGATACATGACTGACTGGGCAGAAAATTTTCCCTCAGTAGGTTGCCATTACTTCCTGCAGCAGACTAGTTGCCAACTAAAGATATAGAACCCAATATATCCTGTTATTTAACCCGTAACTGTAGGTAAGAGATGGATTAATACCTTTACCATGGGTATTTGTGCATAAGTGAATGCAACAAATTCAACTAGAATTCAAACTTGGCTCTCTGATTTCTCATTTTGAGCCGATATCCACTGCCAGTTTAGTACTGTGCTTTAATTCATAAAGTCTCGGCACTGTACAGTAATGTTCATCAGAACAATTACCACAAAAGTATTTATAGAAATTTATATGAAAAAGATTTTATTTTGAAGACAGAAGTGTAAGATTTATGAAGATTCAGGATTTGGTATTATTTTGGACTAAAGTGGATAAAAAATGCTTATGCTATCATTTGCCAGAATCTGTGGATAGTATGACTTATTGTCACAAAGAGTGGCACTGGTAATTACAGAGTCTGTCCTTGACAGTTGCATTCAACTTCAGACTGATGCCCTTAGAAAAAGGCCTGTATCCAACAGTTGTAGGTTTATCACAGCCGCTTACTCTTTTTGATCAGATGTGCACTCATTAAAACTCCAAGTAAGCATTTTTCTGCATTTTTAGCATAAGTTTAAAAACCATGACAGCATACAGTACACAAATTTCAAGAGACTAACTGTTTTCTTGCAGTATCAAAAATATTCTGTTATACAGTACAGAAAATGAATTGTTTGTTTCCTGTTTTGTTTGTCTATTTTTAGGTTAAATACACTTTGAATAGGTTATTGTTTTGACCACTTCTGGTTTCCCTTAACACGAAGAAACCCACTATAAAAAGTCCTCATACCAAGCACATGATTGGTAGTTTTATCCTCTTAACTTAGAAATGTCGTTTCCCTGGAGCTCTTTTCATTTTTCGAGTTTATTTTTTTTTATTTACGTTTTATTTGTTTATGTGTCTGGATGAGTGTGTATTTGTGTGTATGTTTGGTCAAATAATTGTGTAATTTATCATTCACATCCTGCATAAACTATGTCCATTTTTTTTTTTATTACTAAAACCATTTTCTTTAGTTTCTAATGTATTGTGTAAATATTCATTATGGTTTGTATTTTTAAGGTTGTTTGATTTATTCCCTATTCCCCACAGACAAATTCTACATGTAGGACTAGTTAGGATTTCATTCGTATTATGAAGTTTGTAGTAAAAATGATAAGTAAGAAAGTGATGTTCTGAAGCAAGTATGGTGATTTAGGCCACATATTACTGATGAAGGATGTGCGTTGTGGTGCATTGGATATTGGCTCAGAATGAGAAATCGGGGAGCTGAGTTCGAATTCCAGCTGAATTCATTGCATTTCACTTATGCGTAAATACCCTTGGGAAAGGTATTAATCTGTCTATGCCTTCCAGTTATGGGTTAAATAACAGGACAGATTGGGTTCTATAGCCTTGGTCAGCAACCAGTCTACCGCAGAAAGCAATGGCAACCTACTGCAGGATAATCTTCTGCCCAGTCAGTCATGCCTCTTTTGAGACATGATTGCCCAAGCGTGTATCACGTATGGCACTTAACTGACTGACTGATTACTGATGAAGTCTGTACAGGAAGAACACAGAACATAACTTGGAAGTTTTAAAGAATATTATAATACAATCATGTGAAATACAATTGAAACAATATTATTGGTTGAAAACAAATTGTTCTATTTGTGGCTATAACATATTATATAAAAGAAACAATTATAAGTCCACTTAACTGAAGTCCTTGTGTAGTTGAGTGTTTACATACTAGTTAGTAGTACAGCCCTTCACGGTGTAAATGTGGATATTTGCAGCAGCAACGAAATTCAACGTTTTATCCCTTCAAGATGTTGGCTAAAAGAGGTTCTTAATGAACACACTCTGTAGGAAGTAGAGTTGACTAGGGGGAGACAACTCACCTGCCTCAGGTACAATTTTTATACAAAGAGTATTGTATATAGTTGGTTTAGGTCAGCGATTGTCACTAGCTAAGTTAAGACAGATAAAGATCAGCCTTTACCCCATCCTCATTTTTGGCTTTGTGTTGCATTTTTTGTACAAAAACAAAACAAATCAGTTTTATCCTCCATACTTCACTGCCATAATCATCATCGATTGGTAGCTTTGTTAACTTTCTCTTCATATTTGTCAATTTTATTTCCGTTTTATTATTTGAACATGTGTTTAATGTAGTCTTATTTCATAGTTTTTTTGTTTTTTTTTAAAGATTGTATCTCTTTATGAGTTAATAGCAAGAAAGATCAGGTCCTATAGCCTTGGTTGGCAAACAGTCTACTGGAAAAAGGCAATGGCAAACTACTGCGAGAAAATCTGCCTAGTCAGTCATGTCTCTTTCAAGATCGTCCAAGTGTGTGTCATGTTTGGTGTATAACTGATGGAGTCATTTTTATATACCTCTTCTAGTTTTACACTTTTAGTTCTAAATAAACCAGCTGATGTATGGGACTTTGTATTTTTTAGAGTTTTAATTGCCTTCAGGTGTTTATCTGGTTGTCTTCTAGATGGACACGTACTCATGGGGACAGAACAATGAACAAAGATGGCTGTGAGAGAACAATGCATAGACTCAATATTACTGTCAGATTTGTAAAATCTAATTGTATAAAAAACCAAGTATGCACACCTACGTCTTTCTATGAGCCAATTAAAAAAGCATACACACATTTGTACACCAATAAAAAAATTTTTTTCATGTGACAGTAGGCTTACAAACTTTGTCGTATGTGGACGTCTTTGTAAACAAATTGGATACACCTCTCATTTATTAACCAATTAGGATTTATAGAAAAACCTACAATCACAGGCCTTTCCAGGTATATAAAACTGATTAATAGCATGAAGTTTTTCTTTCTCGTCAGAGAATCAAGTCATCCACTGGACTCCATGTCCAAGAGACATGAATTTGCTTACTCTCTCACTTGCTCTTTTCAACTGCAACCATTGATTCCCTTTCTTCCCTTTTACTCATTTACTGTCAGCAAAAAAAAAAAAAATCAGATGCCACTGCCATCCTTTTTCTCACTAAGGAAATACTTTTTCATCTCTTTCTCTCTCTCTCTCACACACACACACACACACACATTTGTTTTCTCTTACATAAATTCATTTCACATCATTCAACCATCTTTGAAAAGTGAACTCTAAAAACGCACATTTGAAAGAGAAACTTTTCAACACATATATTTTAAATCAACAAAATGGTATGTCAATTTCTCCTGTTAACTAAATTTTACATTTATTATTACAAACAAGACCCTCATTTTATCCTTTATTATTCTTGTTCAACAGAATTTCTTTCAATGTTGGTGACTTGGTTATGCTTGACACAAGGCCATTCACGAGCATAACTGACCCTGAACCACACTACACCCAAACACTCCTTTGCATAACAACCAAGAAAATTCAACCAGATTCATTCCTTCTTTTTGCAAGGATTGCATGAAGAACATTCATTAGGCTTACACATTATTTCAGGAACTATCCTTGAACATTCTCTTTCTTAAGTTTGTTCTAACCAACTCAACATGAACAATTTCTTCAGCACATAACACCCCAATCTGAAAAGGCTACTAAAAACAACAGCAGGTTTAATTAAACTTTGAAGCCAGTGTATGAGAAAAAAACAACTCTAAATTAGAATCATGGCGAAGGCAAAACAAAACAATTCTACCACATTTTCAAAAAGTTTTGGCAATTCACAGATAATAAAGAACAAGTAATTTTTGTAGAGACAGGAAATCTCATGTCATGGCACATAATTAAAATGAATTGCTACTTGTAAATCTAGACTGTTTTACTGTTGTACCTCATATTTCAGATTATCTTCTGTTATTAAAGCATAATACTTTGTTTATAAATTCTTTTCCAATTCTACTCTTCATTCATCTGAAGTATCTTTGCTTGATATTCTACTTACTGAGTTTCAAATGTGTGATGTTTTAATTTTGTTTGAATTTTTGCCACAAAAAGCCATCACTATTTGGTTGGTTTATATTTAAACTAATGTCCTCATTTTTGTTGATGAGGACAATAGTCCGAATGTAGATAGCATAAAACTCTGCTTTGTTGCATTACATTTTTTTAACTTTTTCATGGAGGTCCATAAAGATTTGATGTGCTTTGAAGATATTTTAATTTTTTGTTAACATTTAACTTAAAGATTATTTTATACACACTTCTAAAGACTTATTTATAAATCCACTATACTATTAATAGTAGCAGTACTATAACTATTCAAATGTTTTTATTTTAGATGTTATCAGAGTAGATGTAAGTACTGAGATTATGGTAAAGGATGACTAACATCTATTGATGATTGTATTTTTATTGAGCTGCTATTGAAATCTAACTTTTCTCATTCACAAACATGTTTGATTATGGCTATCATTAAAACCACATTGTTTACTAACCATTAGAATAAAGCATTTTTTGTTTATTTCGTTTAATTTATTTTCTAATAATAATGTGGATATCTGCCAAATTAAATTAGTGTGAATATCTTTGCATCTAGTTTTCTCATTTGAATCATTTATGTGCTCAATAAGGAAAAAAATCTCTGAATGTCTTGTTAAGAAACACAAGTTCTTGAGCATTTAACCACTTGAGACTAGCAAATTTCTGAATGATATCATAGTGGCAGACATTATTGTCAGATGCTCTTGCATATTGATTTCTTTTTGCTGTTTTCATCAAAAATTCTCTTGATTTCTTATCCAAATTTTTTTGATTTACTGCCAAAATAAGAAGACCAGTTATAAACAAATTTCTTGTGATATACATTATATCAGATTTTATCATGCAAGTTGATGTTTTCACAATCACACCAATATTAGCCAACCAATATCAGTTAAATTTTCAGGATGTATTTATATGAAAAAAAAAAAATACCAAAAATATTAAAAAGTATTTGATAAATTATTTATTTGCGTGAGATTTTATTAGTTAATTTTTGGGTCGTCATATTGTAAAACACACATATACTGGTTGAAAAAGAAGACATTCAAAATCAGTGGTTGAAAGAACAATGAAGGTTATAAAATATCAAGTCCATATTAATATCATAAATAATAAATCAGTTTTTTATATGTGGGAGATTGTGTTAATCAAATGTTTCTATGACTTTTATCTTTAGAATTTTTTTTTTAAGATTTAAATTCAAGTTGTATATTTATGTTTGCATAATAAAACCTCCAACTCTTTCTCCATTGTGTTAGTTTGAAGTCACAAGTCATCATGATCAAGGGTTTGAGCATCCTGGTCTTGTTCAGACTGTTGTCCGTACCAGATAATGTGCTATTTGTATTTTTAATAAGGATAGATATAAGCTGAAACTCATGTAAATATATGTATATTCTGAAAATTTTACCAACATCAGTTGGTTAAAACCAATTTCAGTGTGAAAATATTGGCTTACATAATAAAATAATATAGTGTACTTTGTCAGTCGTTACTAGACTGTTTTTGATTTCTCTGTGTTCACAACCAATGAATGTCTTGAGTTTATACAGTTTATGTGGAAAATAGCAATAGGAAGTTTTAGATCCCAAAATCATGAGTCAGGGGTTTTAATTCCAAGAGTCATAAATCAATCTTGCAAGTCCAACATCAGAAACTGCCAACTACTTTCTTCACCCACAAAGAGCCAAGAGTCAAGATTTATTGCATATAAAAATACAATTTTGGCACAAGGCCAAAAATGGCGGTGGGGGAGGCAGAGGCTGGTTATCACTTACTATATCAGACCTAGCTAATCAAATTCATGACCCAGTCACTCATTACAGTTTGCGCATTCACCACAAGAACCCATCCATCATCAATCAATCCACTATATACCACAATACAGACTCTCAGGGAGCCTAAGAAAACATCCCATGACATAAAAATTTAATGAGCATATAAATCTATAAATGATATGCAATGTGGGGAGGGGATGAACCCAAAGAAGAAACTAAAGTATCAAAACAAAACAAAGAGCCAAGAGTCTCTCCTATAATCCAAAGTAGCATTCATTTATTGGAGTAAGAAGAATTCTGATTGTCTAAGAGTTATAAGGAAGTGCAAACAATTACCATATTTTGAGGCTTACTAAAGTTGACCCAATGTTGATTCTGATTTTTTTTTTTTTTTTTTTTTGCCACAGCACAGAGAACACAAATTCTTTCTCAAGGTAAGATTTGGTTTTCATCATCGCAACAATTTACAGAGTAAGAAAACCTAGAACAAAGGTCTTTCTTGCAAAATATCATGTCAGTTTTATCTAAGAAAATTACTGCTTGCAGTTCTTTTATTACCACTGTCTTGAATCAATATCCATTTCACTCTCTACAACCACCTGCTATTTATTTCCTTAAATACCTTTTTACCACTTTGGACTTCAAAGTGTATGAGAAAAAACAACTCTATTTTTCTTTATTTTTGTTCTGCCATCCATCTACACAAACTCATTAACCTAGTTATTCCTTGTTTACACTTGTTCCTTTTATCTTCATTATATGCTGTGAGTGTTAAATTTTCCAAGCTTTCTTTCCTCATGACATTATAGATTTCAGCTTTCTCTTTCAATTACTTTGTCGCTTCTATTTTCTTTAAAATGTCTGTGTTGTTTACATATTCTGGTTTTACATTTTCTTCTGTTTTCTTTGTGCCATGTCTTTTCAGATTATAGGTGATTATGGTTCTCCACAACTTCTTATCCTTTGTAGCTCTTAATAAAGTTTGTCTTTCCCCCATCTCTCCAGTTTCTGTTCTGCCATTCATTTATACAAATTTAGTAGGTAAGTTACTGATTGCTTTCTTTTGTCCCTTTTTGTCATTCATTATCCCTGTGAGTGTAAAATTCTCTTGTCCTTTTTCTCCATTATATGTTTGAGAAATTTCAACTAAGAGTTCTTCCTGTTTTCATTTTTCTTAAAACTTCCATGCGAGGCTCAATATTACGCAGTAGTATAAAACTCTTCCATTGTCAAATTATTTATTGCTGATCAAACTAAGTCTGCTCAAAATGTTTATTCTGAAAATAAAAAGAATAAGTTTTTTTCATGAGAAAATAATTGAAGAAAAAAGAGAATTATTATATCAAATCATAAGGAGTCATTCTTTCTTAATCTTTTAAAATCATTCATATGTGCTCAATAAAACCATTTAAAAAATATTTTATGTTGTCTTCACTTAGAGTGCTTGAACTACTGTGAGTGTCTGAGTTGGGAATCAGGAAGCACATCCAGGTCTTGTAAAACCTTGCCTCAAATTATTATGACAAATCTCAGTTTGTTGACTCTGAAGAGAGATAAATTGAAATTCTCTGTCTGGCAGGACCTACCCTGCTTTGTACTAGATGACTCCCAGTACTGTGTCAACAACAACAACAAAAAGCTGGCTGTGAAGATGAAACTGATTCTGTATTTGAAGACAGTATCCTTAGTAAAATGAAAATTGGAAACAGCTTGTTAACCACTATACATAAAGCACTCTTCTGATATTTAATCATTTTAGCTTAGCAATATATTTGCATAAATTAAAACAAAGTTAATGCTCATTAAAAAAAAAAGTACCATATTTATGACTATTTTAAAAGTATTTCCCATTATAAACTTTTAATTTAAAATTCAACTCAATGTCACTATATATAAGCACATATAGATGTATATCAGTACATATAAGTATGCATTCATATATAATGGCTTGTCACTCTTATTCGAGGAGACCTGTCTACTAGAGCAGGTAGCTGATCCCTGTTGTAGATGCCTACTCAGGCACACTTGTGTTTGTTCAAAACCTACTGAGGCTGAACAGATCTTAGTTACAGTTTCTGGGAAAGAGCATGTTATCCAGTGTGAACGACAGTTTGAACAAGGCCAGGGCGCTCAAACCCTCAGTCACGATGATTTGTGACTTCAAACTAATACAACCATTGACGGCTTCTCAAAGGAAGCCATCTACTCAATTTCAGTCACAAGGTTTGGGTCAAACCATGGTATCGTTTACAGGCATTTTTCAAAGCTGCTACATGCTGGGATTGCCTCCTCCAGACTGACAATATTAAGAAGTCAATTTCAGTCACAAGGTTTGGGTCAAACCATGGTATCGTTTACAGGCATTTTTCAAAGCTGCTACATGCTGGGATTGCCTCCTCCAGACTGACAATATTAAGAAGTCACTTTCTGACAAATCAACCATGATGAGATTTAAACCCGAGCTTCATGATCAGAAAATGAATGTTCTAACCACTTGGTCACATGCCCATATATATAGGCACACGTACAGATATATAGACACACATACATATATATAGGCACACATACACACCAATATTTGTGTGGTTTTATATATGTAAATTGTATGTTCTTAAATATGAATTAATTGAGATATATAAAAAGATAGCGCAATAGATAGACAGATATTTCTGAGTTTCAAATAGACATTTCTTTTGTGGGGAGAAAAATCCTACCAGCATATTCTAATTTTAACCCCTTGTTTTCTTCAACATTCAAATGAAACACTTTGTTCTAAAATGGCTGTCGTCTAAATTTTGGGGTGGGAGGAAATTTCCTGAATATTTAATAAAAGAGATTCTTGGAATTAGGATACCCAGGGTGAATTGCTCTCCAAGAAATAATTATTCTCATGCCACATATGCTTGAAACTCAAAGGTACATAGACACGAAGAGACTGAAGTACATGCAAACACAGACACTTTTGTCCAAATTAATTAAAACAAAATGAATGTCATCCTAGGATCTTTTACACTTTCCTTGATTACATATACATTATCTCTGGCATTGTTTTTCTCTTCCAGCTTCATTTTCCTTTATGTTTTGGACTGACATAAATAGATAGATACACTCTTGTGCAAATTAATTGAAACAAAACGAATAATGTCATCCTAGGATCATTCACACTTTCCCTGATCGCGTATAATTTGTATCTTGTTTTTCTCTTACCACCACATTTTCCTTTATGTTTTGGACAGATGGATCCAGTTTGTTTCTTTGCCTTGATGACATGACTGATAGTTGAAAGGCTGACACCAACAATATCTATGATCTCTTTGTAAGGCTTGCCAGTGTGATTGTGTAGCATTACAATTTTCATACGATCCCTTGGAGTAATTTCCTTCACAGACAATGGGCATAGGGCAACTAATCGACAATCAAGACAATAGTGTCTGGGCATGATAAAAATCTGATGCAATATTTTTCCAGGCTAAACAAATTTCATCATACACCTGAAAATTTATTCACATTACTTCACACCACTGCAAATGACCTTATCTGAAGAAAAAATGGAAATCAATTACATCCTGTCACTTCAGTGGGTCTAAAACTGACTGTATGGTGAAAGAAACTTAAAGCAGTTGTTTCAATTAATTTGTACAAAGGTGTATGTACTTACATATTTATCCATGTATGGATTTAAAAAAATTCTGATGTTTCAATTCATAATGTCAAAAGATCCAAGCCAAGTATCTTTTTATGAACAGTGTAGGCTTATTATTCTCATTACTTATATTTGGACTATTGTCCTCATCTTTGTTATTATCACAACAATTTGGCAATCTGGGCAAGCTTCTGTGAATTTTGAACTGAACACTTTATATAATCTATTGAGGTAGATTGTTCTACCATATCTAAGGATTATCCCATCTTGGATTATTATCTCATATCCTAAGGTTTATTCCCATCTTGTTCTTTTTTTGGTACTGCTCAGTTATTGCTTGTCCTGTTTCTATAGCCCAGGGATTGAACTCAGTTGAATCTGGTAGCATAGTAATGGGAAGTTCAATCCTTGGTCCACTCAGTGGAAACAGGCCAAGCAGTAACTGAACTGAACAGTACTAAAAATAAAATAAAATGAGATATCCAAAGACATGGACAATAACAATAAATGTAAATAAAGTAATTAATTATAACTCCTCATTATTTACATGAAGACTATTATTGTTATTGCAATGTTTTAGTTGTGTAACCGCACACACACAACCTTCATCAGGTGTATCTTGATACTTGTAACCTATAGAGAACTTCGAACTGAATCTTTTATTTAATCTACAGGTATAAATTGTTCTTGTTCCACTACCCATGTCTAGTAATATCTTGTTTAGTTCTTATTTATTACTGCTTGCCCTCGTTACCACTAGCCCAAAGATTGAACTCCCAGTTACTCTGTCACCAAATTCAAAAACTGATACTTTATTCCACCAGGCCTTTTGGAACAATTCTGTGTGGAGAACATGGATCCTAAATCCTAACCTGCCTGCTGATGAGTGCTGTTGTACTTGTCATGCTTGTCACTGCATTTTCCTTTTTTTGTTACAACTACTGCTGTTATTAAATAGGTTGTCAAAGCTTAGTATATGTGCCAATTCTTGCAGGTATCTAACTCACCAATGTTCTTTCTTGTTCAGTATTTTCACTTCATTCCACAAGGGTTGATTACTACACTTTTCCTCTCCATACATGATCAGTTATGCCTTATTGCATTTTTCTCTCCTCATTACACCTGATGACAGAAATTCAGACAGAAATGTAGGGTTATATTTATTTGCTATTTTTATTAATATATGTTATACTGTTTTGCACATGTACACAAATTAATCTGTGACATTTTTTTACCACATTTCATGTCAATCCACAAAAATGCAACTTAAGGCATACATGAATGTTCTAAGATTAATATAGAAAAGATAATATCAAATAATTCCAGTCCTAATGAGGACTGAAATCTGAAAACATTGATTTCAGATTCATATTTCAACAAATTTGATGACTTGAGACAATTTTCCTTATAGCTCTTAGTAATATTTGGGATTTTGCTATAACACATACCCACCCACTGTTCCATTATCCATTCACATAAGCTCATCATGTGGCTGAGACACTGCTTCCATCTGTCACTTTTGCCATCAATCTGTCTTGTGAGTGTCAAATTCTTCAAACCTTCACTTCTCATTATATGTCCCAGAAATTTCAGCTCTTTCTAATTCTACTTATAAGTATCTTTACATTTCCATTTCTCTTAAAACTTCTTTGTTGCTCACATGGTATTCTTAGCATTCTTCTGTAGAACTACCTTTCTGTTGATTCCAGGCTTTCTTCATGTCTGAGGAAATTGTCCACCAGTCACTTCTATATAGTTATTGATATTACATAATTTATCATACCTTTCTTTGGCTTCAGCTGTGAAGAAATTGTCAATCATTCTATTGCATACAGGGTGATTGATATTACATAGCAGCTCAACATGCTTTTCCTTGTATCTGTTGCTTCATTTCTCCTCTTCATCAGCAAGGAAATTGTCAATCATTCATTTCCATAAAGTGTATTAATATTACATAGCGTTTGAACATGTTTTTCTTTGTTTCTGTTGCTGCATTTCTCTTCTTTATCAATAAGAAAATTGCTCAGCATTCAATTCCATATAGGATGATTAATATTACATAGCAGTTCAACATGCTTTTCTTTGTTTCTTTTGCCTCCTGTCTCCTTTTCATCTGTGAGTAAATTTTCGGGCATTCACTTCCATATATGGGTATTGATATTATATAGTATATCAATGTGCTTTTCTTTATTTCTGTTGGTTTATGTCTCCTTTTCATCTGTTAGGAAATTGTCGTGCGTTCACTTCCATGTAGGTGTGACTAGTATTACATAGTAGTTCAACATGCTTTCGTTTTTTTTCGAATGAAATGTATTAATTAGATTTTGGAATGAATCTTTGGATTTCAGTGTCACATTTAACATCCACTGTTAAAATAATTCCCTGATATTTAACTTTTGTACTTGCTTGGTTTTGGCATCTCCAATTCATAGTGCACAACTTGGAATTTTTATTGCTTAAAATCCCATATTCTGACTTCTTACAACTGATGTCTAGTCCTTTCTTCTTACTTTTATTTACTACCTTGTCTAGAAGGCCATGTATGTTTCCGTCTGTGCCTGCCTTCAGCACAGTGTTCTCTATATAAATAAACGATAAATTCTTGCTGTCCGTCTGAAACCCAACTAACTCGGCTCACACTTGCTCTACGTAGACATATTATATTTGTTTAGAATCAGGATGATCTCAGTATTGAAAATCTGGCCTTCATCTGGTGCTTGAACATCTAGCATTGGGATCTGTGTCCGGATGAGGAGGGAACAGTTAAAAATTCAAATTTTATAATTACTGAAAAAAAAAAGTTATTTCAAAAGTTTTAATTATATTGAATTTAAAGTAACACAAATAACTTTTTCAATTTAAACATTTATTTTTTAAATTCAGTTTAAAATATCTCCAAAACTTTGAACTTAGGAAATCAATTTTATTTCTTCACAATGCCAAGAAATCAAAGTTAAATTGAGAGTTTTCGTGATGTGAGGTTTTGAGGTTCTGCAGAGTTTGTGATTTGAAGAACTCAATGTTTGGCCTGAATCGAAATTTCGACCCAAATCAAACTTTCAGACGAAATCAGCCTTTTAGTTGGAATTGGGCTTATAATCTGAATCAGAGTTAAATTCAGTTTTTGAAGTTCCATGATGTGAAAAAAAATGAAGTCAGTTATTTCCTTAAAATTATCATTACAGCTTTTTTAAGCCGGATCAGAGGTCTCTCTAGTTTTAGGCTGGAGAGCCAATCATCACTCTACAGAGGTTAGTTTAAATGTCTGCATAGAATGCGGCTTTTAATATAGTTTAGAATAAAATAAATTAAAAATATTACAAGCTTTATTGATATTTAGTAACACAGAAAGCTAAATGAAAGAGAAATTAGTGAGTGTTGAAAGACCGTGTTGTACTAATGTTTCAAGCGCAGAGGGCCTGGCCTGTTTAAGAGAAAGAAATCAACATTCAAAATAATGACATTGCTCATGGTTGGGGTGTCATCTTCTAGTAACAAAGAAAACTATTCAACGGCGAGAACCAAGAAGTAGGCCTGACCAGAAGACTTATTTTCAATGCACACATACACACAAGCCATCCATAATGGCTATAGACATCGCAGCATGTTGACACTTGTTATAATGTGATCAGCTGTAAATGGGGGTCACTACACGGCTGAATTGATAAAGGTAAATACAAAGAACAACAATGTTAAATTAGAATCACGTATTTGTGATTCTTTGCGGTTGGCTAGTAACCGGCCACACCGTTAATAACTATTGTTTTCATTTGGTTGAAGCGTTACGTAAATCTTTGAGCTAATGAGTGAACGTAATAGGTGGTGGGTAATATAAAGGTATCGGGTATACGGGGTAGATAGGTGGATGTGAGTGGAAAAAGAAATTCAAGTAGAATAATTATAGATGAGCGCACGGCTAGCGCGAGGATCTTGTAACCCCCACCACCGAATCTATACGTTTCCCGCACCCAAGAAGACAATATCAGTTTGGTATGAACGTGAACAAAAAATATGCGAAAATTAAATTTCAACTGACTCTTATCGGCTGTAGGGTGGACACAGGGCCGGTGCAAGTGTCTCGTTGCCCCTAAATCTATGATACAGGGACCACCAACTCTACTAATTCTCAATTTTTATAAGGTAGTAGTCATATAAAATACAAATTTTGTAACCTAATTATGTACAATAATTGATCATATGAAATATGAGTGAACACTTTAATGAGAAAAAATTTAAATAAATACAATATATGTAAATATAATTTTACAAACCTATCATAACAGATCATTCCATCTTAAATAAATCAACAACGTTCTACAGCAATTTTTTTATATCAAGTTGAGATTTCTCCTGTTAAAAAGTTGAATAATTTTAACACATTCAACATTATAATAAAAACAGTGAATTTTGTATAATGTTTTTTCGCGTCTTAGCATGAGAAAAAAATTTCAGATTTGACGAAAAAAAAATCGCAGAATGACGTCAGAATCCGCAAAAATAATTTTATCCTTTCGAAGCTACTGTCAACCATCACAAGCAGTCCCTCCTTTCTGCCATAAGCATGGACCAAGCGAGTCTCCCTGAAAGCAATATACTGCACCTCTTCCGACCTCAAGTGGAATCATTACATTGAATCAATAGCTAAATCCACTGTTAGGAAGGTTGGGTCACTGTGTCGGACCAGGAATTTTTTTTTCGCCTGAATCCATCTTGCACATATCCAAATCAACCATTCAACTAGAATACTGATGTCATATTTGGTCAGGCGCTCCTGCTGTTCATTTCAGTGTTCTCGACAGGCTCCAAAGGAGAATCTGTAATGTGATCGGTCAAGACCTGGCAGCTCGACTCCAGTCACTTTGTGGCTTTCCGCTGTCTCTTTTACAAATATTTTCATGACTTCTGCTTCTACAAGAATTACTCGACAACCAGACTGGCAACAAGGTCCCACCATTTTACAGTTAAACCCACCAAATGCAGCCGACAATACTTCTCCATCAGCTTCTTTTCTTGCACTTCCTGTCTATGGAACTCCCTTCTGTATACTTGCTTTCCTGATGGCTACAACCTCCAGGAATTTAAATGCAATGTCAATTCCCATCTCTTATCCACTTGACTTCAGTTCTTTCTCATCCTTTCTACATCACCCCGTGTACCTTGTTCTTTTCCTTTCTCTCTACCTTCGTGATTGTCTTCGCACCTGTGTTTCCACTTTTACCTAAACTTTTACTCTCTTATGTAGCCCCCTGCGCATCAGTAACGGTACCGCCTTGCTTGGGGTGAAACGATAAAAAAATAGTCAGTTGAGCCGAGTTTAATTTGTAACGTATATAAATGTAAGCAGAAAAAGCAAATGTTCACAAGATATGGAACGTTACAAAGCGCTGCCCGCGTCTTCCAATAAGGCTTGACACTACCGGTCGGGGATAGTCTTGTTGGCAACCAGTCTACTGCAGTAAGGTAAGGCTACAAGAACATTGCAAGGCTGTAACACGAGGGGAGATAGAAAAAGCAGGCATAGCTGACCACATATGGAGGGAGAAAGGGGATCACCATCTCCTATGGGATGAAGTTGAAATAACTGATCAAGAACACCATTGGAAACTACGTAAACTTAATGAATCAGTTCATTTGCTAGGCCGCAAAATCTCCTAAGCCGGCCAGGCATAGAAATGAATAATATACGGGAATCAGTAATACGGAATGCGAGAGAAAATCATTTGCTTCAAAGATTGCAATATGAGCTCTGGTAAAAAAAATTGTTACTGGGACATTAGATTTGTAAGTAAAAAATTTCATACACTGATGTCCCCAAGAACACATGGCCCATTGAATGTAGGTGTTGGTTGGTTCTAGTGAGTAAAATACAATAATCGAATTAGTAAAATAACTGCTTGCAAAAAGAAAATATATCTTGGACCTCTTCAAATAAACTGCAGGTAGGTAGGTAATTCAGTTAAGTGCCATACATTATACACGATTAGGCGATCATATCTCGAAAGCAGATTTTCCCGCAGTAGGTTGCCATTATTTTCTGCAATGTACTGGTTGCCAACCAAGGCTATAGAACCCAATAAGTTCTGTTATTTAATCCATAGCTGGAGGAAGAAAATACTGATTAATATATTTCCCAAGGGTATTTGCGCTTAAGTGAATGCAACGAATTCAACTGGAATTCGAATTGGGCTATCTGATTTCTCGCTCCGAGGCGATATCCACTACACCCCACCCATCTGAGCCATTTATATTGTATTTATGATAATAAAATATCGCAGTGATAAAGATCGAAGTTCTGTCTTCAGATATGCCTGTAAAAGGAATTTTGTTTTTCTCAGTTTGTGGGGGCGGGAGAGATAACATTCTGATGGAAAAGGGGAATTATATTTTTCCTTTTTCTTATAAATATGCTGTCGGGGTACCGATATTTTTCTTTCTAATGATATCTTTTTGTTTGCTACTTCCTATGTCGAGAAAAATGTCATAAGCTGAACATCAACAATAATAACAACAACATTAATAATAATAATAACAACATTAATAATAATAATATGCATGCGCATCGAATTACTGGCGAGAGAAGTGCATGCTTGGAATTTACAACGATAGAAAGAGGAAAGAGGTAGAGAGAAAGAGAAATTCGATATTTTCGCTATAACTGGTAACCGTAGAAACGTTCAGGTCGGTCGGTCAATTCATTAAACTAATTTTTATTTTCTGACTTAATTCGTGAAGCAGAATATTTTGTGGGAAAATTGCGAATTAATTCTTCATCAATTTTAATGAAGCAATTAAACATGCATTTTCAAATTAAAAAAAAACGTACAAATTATTAAATTATAAAATTCCTTTCGTCAGAGACTGTTTTTTAAAGGGTAATAATAGCAATATGCTAGGACGTGAATCAAATAGATTTCTGATGATACTGCTATGTGATATCTGTTCTTCTATATGGCAGTGAATGTTGGACGATCTCTTTAAGAATGAAGGAGAGGCTCGAAACAGCAGAAATGTGGTTCTACAGGAGGATGTTGAGGATATGTAAGCGACGACGAGGTATTGGAGAAGATGCAAACGAGTAGAAAACTTATACTTAGCATCAGAAAGAGACGGATGAGATTCATGGGACTTGTAATGAGGAAGGAGTGTTTGGAGAATCTGATACTCACAGGATGGATAAAAGGAAAGAAAGGCAGAGGAAAGCAGCGCGAGACATTTGACGGGCATAAGCAAATTGATTGCGCAGCGGGGTTTGGGAGAGATACCAAACAAAAAAAAAAAAAATTAAGAGCAACATAGAACAGGAGGCAAATCGAAGTCTATGATCGCTTACGTTCTGAAGAGACACGGTACATGAAGAAGAAGTTGTTATCGGATATGCGAATATAACACAGTACAATATGACCGAAAAGGTAACACTGTCCTTAGCTAAAAGGTGGTTTCCCGGTAAAAATGAAATTCAGGTTCAATTCCTGCCAAGATGCATATTTTCTTTAATAAGGCTTTCGATGATCTTAGCCGGTAGCCATCAATATCACTGTTTGTAAATTAACAGAGACATCTACTGAAATATATGAAACGACTAAAATAACATCTAAACTTATTTATAAATGGAACTTTGTCTCTGTGTGTGTGTGTGTGTGTGTGTGTATCCGTTACCTATAGACTCCGAAACGGCTGAACCGATTTTGTTGAAAATTTACACAGTTATACTATAAGCGTCTGCCAATGTTCTTAGCTAGGATTTATGTCGAGGTGCCTCCGATAAATATCGATAATCGAAAAAATCGGGTTATAGAAGGAGTGGTCCGATTTTAATCAAATTTGATACACTCATAGACAAAGACATAAGAAACGATATTCAGAAGTTTCAAGGTTGCAGTTCTTACAATAGTGCAGAAAATCGATAATATATATATATATAAGGCAAGATGTTTGTGTGTGTGTTTGTTTATCTGTCTGTATGTCCTTTATAAAAAATCCACAATTTTTATCCGATTCTCACCAAACTTTACACAAATATTCTTTAGGCTGAGTCTGAGCTCCAAGGACATGGATTAGTTTTAAAGATTTCATTACACTCGAGCAACGCCGGACTATACTGCTAGTTTATAATAAGAAGAAATCCCAGTACATGTGCAATTAGGATATACGGATAGCGTGACAAGTACTTCTGCAAAAGATGGGTCAGCGAGATTCAAATTAATTCCTACTCTGTTTGGAAAGTCGATCCATCTCTTTTTCCAACTATGAGTTAAATAGCAAGGTAGATTGGACTCTTTAGCCTTGATTTAGCCTAGGAGAAGGATTAATCTGAATTCAAAATCGTAGTGAAAGCAACAGGAAATCACTCCACAAGAATTCATGCCGAGTCATAGATACTGAAAAGAAAAGGAATCTGTGGAGAGCCATGATCATCTATATCCTGAAGTACATGACATTAAAGTTTCTACGAATAATATGTACAGGGCAATGAAAACAGGGCGGGAAAATCTTCTACTAAATCAGTCATGACTCTTTCGAGACATAATTGCCCAAGCGTGTATCACGGATGGAGCTTAACTTACTAAGTAAAAATATATTTCCAAAGCTTCCAAGAAAATTAAATTTCGTTATTAAATGACCCATTAGGAGTTGATATGCTGTTAACCAGACATATCAATCAATCAATCGAAATTCACAGATCGTCACTCTACGATCGTTTTTAAAACGCGGTCTTGAGGAAGAGAGGCGAGACTTCAAATCTTGCTGATTTTATCTTTGCTACATGACTACAAATATTGCATGTACCGGCATATCTCAATGGTGTACTGGTGAAGCAGCGGTTTTCCCCCTCTCCGCTGTTTGTACTTTTCCCTTTTTCTTTTTTGGCTCCTCCACAACTAGAGAAAGTGGTCTCATATATCAACAGCCCACTGCCGATTAGAAAACAACACTTTAGTCACCGTTACATAATTATGGTTTCTAAGTCAACAAAAGAATAATTCTTATGACTGTTCAGAACTTCTTAAATTTTAAAATCATTTTCTGGCCGTCGTTGGCTTCGTAATCTTGGAAGACCATTGATATTCCCCATGCTCAAAAGTTAAATTCTCGTTCAGTGTCTCATCTGACTTCAGAGTCTAATATATGAAAAGCAAACGCGTCCACAGATGATGCAGGTACCGGCCTGTCCCAGTGATGTTGATGTGGATCACATGTTCAGCGTAGATATCATATCAAAAGAAAACCACGCAGATGTGACATATATGAATAAGGATGCATATGTCTGTTTTCTGATTATATTTCAGGACATAGCAGACACCAAGGAAATCAAAACGGCATAATGTTTAAATTTTGCCAAAAATAGAAATAAAAATTAAAATAAAAAAGAGGAAATTACGAAGAAGGAAAAAGTTTTAGAGCCAGAAGAAGCTTGTAAATACCTAGATGTAAATGAGAGTGAAACAATTCACCATAAAAAATGAAAGAAATAGTGCGTAAAGAGTACTATAGAAGGCTACGACTGATATTAAAAACTGAATTTAATTTTCAGAACAGAATTATGGCCATTAATAGCCTTGCAGCCCCAGTTGTCCAATATAGTTTCAAGATCTTAAACTGGACTCTAAACGACATCAGGTGAATGGATTCTAAAACAAGAAAATTTTTTTCTAAGCATAAGATGCATCATTCAAAGGCTGATGTAGACCGTCTATACATACCCCGTAAAGAAGGTGGAAGAGTCTTATTCAGCTAGAATTGTCATACAAGGTAACAACTATTGGCTTACTAACATACATAGAAACAACAAAGGACTGGATGATACAATTAGTCAACATGAAAAAGAAAGAAAAATATTCAATAATAAAAGAATGCAGTAAATACAAACACGATTTACATTTAGTAGATTCTGTAGAAAAGCAAAACAGAAGCCAAGAACCAACTATTGCAGCAAAAAATATGAAAAAGAAAGTCAAAGATAAAGCTCTTGAACAGATGAAACAACGCTGGAAAGACAAACCTCTGCATGGCCAATATCCAAAACGCGCCAAAAATCCAATGTTGATAAAGTTAATACTCATCGATGGTTACGTGCATCTGGATTAAAGTCTGAGACTGAAGGCTTTATTCTTGCATCGCAAGATCAAAGTCTTTTTACTAGAAACTTTCAGGCAAATATTATACATAATAATGTGGATCCAAAATGCAGGTTCTGTGAAACAATAGACTATCTAATCTCAGGTTGTTCTGTACTTGCCCCAAATGAATATAAAAATCGTCACGATAGAGTGGGGCAATATTTACATTGGACAATATGCAAACACTATGAAAAATATGTAAACAAACACTGGAATGAACACCACCCAGCTCCAATTACAGAAATAGAAGATGTCACCATTCTATGGGATTACACCATCTACACAGACAGAAAAATTGAAGAAAATAGGCCGGACATTATTGTTAAAAACTAGAAAGAAAAACACTTGCCTAATAATTGAGATGGCTTGTCCAGCGGATTGTAACATAATCAAGGAATTCGAAAAACTGTCAAAATATAAAGACCTGGAAATTGAAAATAAAAATTGTGCCAGTGATAGTAGGTGCACTTGGAATGATAAAAATGGCACAAAACAACACATTGAAAGAATCCCTGGAAAAACCCCAGCTTAAGAGATATACAAAAAATTGTCTTGTTAAGTACAGCCTACACACTAAGGAGAACTTTATCTATGTAACGCTAGGGATGTTAGGGGAGATAGAAAAAACCATGAAATGGAGCTATAACAACACACCACAACCTGCCTTAGGTTTTCCCGCAGACCTGATAGGTAGTGCGACCATAGCAGAAATGGAAATATAATGAAAAATGGCAACATACTAATAATAATATCCCGACGCAATTGTAGTTCGACTGAATTTGATATTGTAGAATCCTTGTGAATTCTATGATCTTGTCGATGGCTGCATTGTACGTGCTCCGCCAGGGCTACATACGGCTTTGAATTCAGTGTTGCCTTTTCCTAAATTGGATACCAACCACGGCTAGAGAACACAGTATGCCTTACCGCACACAAAGATGAAAAGACCGCGTCTCATAAAATTTATACATTTTTTCGAAATCAATTTTGGTTATTATTCCTATTCTTAATTTTATTGAATTAAAGATTTAATGAAAAATTTGCTTCTTTTTTTCTCTGTAATGATCGCAGTTTATAAATTTAATTTCTCCTTTAGAGTTTCGCCTCAGCTTTTGTTTGCCCAAGCAGCTTTCTAACTAATGTTTACATTGATATGGCAAACGTTTTTTCTAACTCTTTCTTTACGATTTATCACCGTGACGTGCGCAGAGAATTTCCGTCTCGAATAACTCGCAAACCAAATAATACGTACACTGACAAGGGTATTGAATTAAAACCGAATTTAAATTGAACACGTGAATAGATCTGTCCCAGTCGAATTCTCTTCTATTTTTGTACTTTGGGGTTACAAACAAATAAAAAATAAGAATAAATAAGAATAAAATATAATCTTTTATCGATCAGGTTAAAAGTAGTTTGACGTAGAGTTTACTCATTCAACTATTTCTATCAGAAAAAAAAAAGAAGATTTGCACATTGAAGGCGGAGTGGTTTCACTGCAGCAGGATGATGAAACTCACTAATTCAGCATTTGGTGTTAAAAGCCATTGGAACCATTCCAAATATTTGCTCACAATGATTATGCTCGTGAACTTCAATTTCATGTCGACTTTTTTTTTTTTTTTAGTTATTTTTGTTTTATTTTTATTTTTCCTATCGAACAAAGTCTTTTCTTTCTCTGTTCATGTTGCTTCTATTTCAACCTTTTATTGGCTGGAAAAATACTTTTGTTGTTTAACAGATTTCTCTTTATCTCTTTATTTCTTTTTATCTCACATTTTTCTTCTTTTTTAAGAACCATTATTTTTCTGATTTTCTTACGAAGCACTACCTATTTCTGAAAAAAAAACCAAAACAAAACAAAAAAGCAACAAAAAAAACAACTTTTTTTTTTAAAATAAAAATGTTTTTCTTTATTTTTAAGAACCACTCTTTTTTGTCTGGTTTGGAATGAAATGTTTACAGAACTGACAGCAATGTCATTATCACTCCCTGAATAGATAAAATGTCTGATACGAAAAACAATAATATCATTTTTTTCAGGATTTGGACAGTATAATGTAGTCATGGAAGCTCATTTTTATTTGTCAAGAAAATATTTTTTATTCTTTTGATATTTTTAAAACTCTAATGAAATCCACAAACAACCTAAAACTAGCAAGTAACTGAGAACTATGTACAGTTATTATTATGAATGTTGTTGTTGTTATTGTTGTGTTTTGCATTTGCTTTGTGTTGTATGAATTGCCCTCCACCCAAGTCGCAACCAGAGAATGAAAACGACAAGTTTTTGTATCTGCAGATGTAAACAGATGAGATGCCATGCATTCAGAGATAGAAAGATGTAATTGTGGCCATTTCATATGATGTAATATGTAATTGTGGCCATTTCATGTGTGATGTAATATGTAATTGTGGTCATTGCAAATGCGATACAATGTGTAATTATGATCATTGTAGAAAGAGAAATCTTCGCAACATGAATATTTTTTTTGCAATTCACATATTCTAGGACTTCCCGGAATTTGAGCCATATATTTGTTTGCTCCTTTTGATATCGTTGTTAGTGCCCCAATAATAACGGAATACCAAAGTCTACTGATTTCTATCTTGAAGTCCTTGTATTTGTAGGCTGGAGCTACAGCATGTCTCAGAAGACATGTATTTTAAACATTATTTTTTATAATTATTTTTTTTTTTTAATCATTTCACTCCAAGCAAGGCATTCCACTGCCACGATTGCGCAAGGGGTTGTATAGGGGAAGGTAAAGAGAAAGAGTGGTTAGATATAGGAAATATCAGGAGGGTGATAGACGGGTAAGGATACCGAGGCTGAGGGTTGGGCAGATGGGAAGAGTGTTTGAGAGAATGGATGCGAGTTAGTGTGTTAGGAGGTGTCTGTTGACCTTACCTTTAAACTCCTGGAGATTGTAGCTGTCGGGAAGCAATCATGTGGAAGGGAATTTCACAGTCGGGAAGTGCGAGAAAAGAAGCTGTTGGAGTAGAAATTGCGGTTACATTTTATCGGTTTCACTGAAAAAGGGTGGGACCTAGTTGCTAATCTAGTATCTCGTGCAAATTCGTACCTAGGGGCACCAGTAATCTAAGTTCATCGGAGCAGAAGCCGTGAAAGTATTTATAGAAGAGACACAGGGGAGCCACGTCACGCCGGTGAGAGAGTGACTGCAGCCGGTCTGCCAAGTCGGTATCGATCACATTACAGACTCTCCGTTGTATTTTGTCAAGAAACCCGAGGAGAACAGCAAGGGCACCCGATCAGTGTCTGGTTCATTTGACTAAACTTTCCTATCATTCTGAAATTTTATAGGATAGCAACCTAACCATTGTGTTGCTTTATACTCCCATTATTTCTCTTTGCGATGGAAAATTATTATTATTATTATTATTATTATTATTATTATTATTATTACTATTATTATTACTATATGAAAGTAGCATGATAAAAAATGAAGTTGGGGTATAAATATAGGTACTCCTATTTAATGAGGGTATACTACGCACATGCGTCACAGCGAAATGTGCATGAAATGACGACAGGATTTAATAAAAGCAAAGAGCACAGGTGTGACTCAATTAGAAGTACCGTTACTTACAATTATGACTCAATTAGAAGTACCTTTACGTCGGCTAATCTTGTCTGCTCAGAAATCTTTGATAGAGAATATTCCTAAGTATTTCGTGTGGTTCCCAGATCGTACTGGATGTTTGAACCTTTGTTGTAACCCTAAAAGTTTATCGCGTGAATAATCACCAAAACGGTGGTTGGGAATAGTAGTATTTCTACAAATACAAAATTCGCACGCTGCGTGAAGTAGATGCACTGCTAGTAACTGCTAGTCAGTATATTCACTCTACAGTACTCTGTCTTTACTACCTCCCCACTAGGACAGATGCCCAAGGCGAATGCTACAAGAGATCAATTAAAGTGGGGATTCTGAGCCCTTAAGCTTAGCCAAAAATATTCCGTAGACTCTGCTTCAGGCCAGATCGGACTCTTGTCTGTTTATCCAAGACGAGACTCTACTCTTCGGTAGAGCCTTGACTGGGTTCCTCTTCGCTCGGAAGCAGAGAGTTGACCAAGAAAGAGTTTGGATCGGTATGATCACTCTTTATTTATTATGAGTAATACATAATTGTGGCACAAGGACGATTTGGGGAGGGGAACAAAACTCGGGATGGTCTACAGTCACTATCTTATACCTAGCTATTCCGATTCACGACCCAAGAAAACGTTACAATTTTTTTCAATCACCACAAGAACTTTTCCATCAACACTCAATCTGCCATGTATCAAAATTTCGCAAGACAATCCGGGGACCTAAAACCACCCCGAGTGCATATAAAAACAACAATTTTATAAAATACAAAATATCGATAAAACTCTCACATGAGAGGGATGGGATGACAATAATTCCCCAAAACAGAAAATGTGTACAACTCAAAATACAAAATAAAGATATGAAGTTAGCTGGACCCAACCCCACCTCAAAACAAAGATGCCGCTGTATTCTGACCATAGGGTCGAATCAAGAGGCTCCTTTTCTACAGGGAGTGGATAGGAGAAAATAATTTGGACAGGGGAAAATATAATACTGACCCAGACGAGATCAAACGGGACAAAATAAAGTGGAACTGCGATCCTGAACTGGATCATAACAAAAGAGACAGTGCCGGAAACAGAATCACTCACATAACTAGGTACACAAGGAGCTTACCTTAACCAGGGGAGGGTTCCAAAGGAATCCACCCCGATGCGACTAGTAGATCTAAAAGAGAAAATCAAGGCTAGCCCCGGTCACACGAACCAGGGTCGCTACATTTATCCACCTTTTGCTGAAGTCTGTCTACGTCAACCGTTTCCAATCAGTTCTAATCATCATTTTGAGCTTGTGGTCAAAATATCGGATCAGATTCTGATGTGATAGACGGCCACCCTGCAAGACTTCCTCCAGTCGCGTCGTCCATATCACCATTCTAGCCGTAACTAGTAGCGACAGAAACACCATTTCACTGTTCTGTTCCTGAAATAAATTCGGCATACTTTTTTCTTATGGCATCGTAGTAAGCTTTTCCTTTCTTGACGGTGCCCCATTCCATGCCGAGGTGGAGGGAACTGGTGATGTTGGCCTCTCCTCATGAAGTGGCACTTTCTCCCCGAGGGTATTTGGGATACGCCATAAGTTTTCCTTAGCGGTCTATGTTGAAGTAGAAGGAACCGGACTTGCACGCCTTTCTGGGGCCTCCGCCATTATCCTCCTGTCGATGGAGTCTCCCCCGCTGGTATTTCACACGCCTAGAAATACGAATAAACTCTCTAACTAACGTCCACGACGTACCGAACATGAATTATGATCACTCTACCCTACCACAATAGTGTCCACGTATTTAACGATTATGATTCATCATTTGGGGGAGTTCTAATTCTGAGTAAATAATTACAAAACCCCTTGCATTTTTACAAAATAGTACTCGTAAAAATGAAAAAACATCAAAACGTGGAAACAACAAAGCGAGTATTATTATCATATTATCTGGTTGTTATGTGGTATTGGAGACACGAAAGACAGTAACGCTGAGTAAAATTGTCTGTTTGGAGTCAAATGTAGATCAAATATGTATCGGAATCCATCAGAATGATAAGATAAAGAATTAGCAAAGTGTATACAGTTTTTCTGGGATGTTTTTTTTTAGAGATGTGTGTAAGTACCCACCTCATTTTCGATAATTAACTTTTAAATTGAATTTTTAAAAATAAAATTTTTTCTTGAAACTTTTATTTAAGTTTTAATTTAAAGCTAAATGATTAAATTTACTATTTCCAGTAAGCAAAATACTTCGGCGTATTTCAAACAAAAATTATATTGATTGGAATCTAATATTTAAAATTTTTAAAACATTTTTTTCAGTTTTTCGGCCATTTTTGAGCGATCGGCACATTTGTAAACAAAAGTTAATTCTCAGTTTTAAAAATCTTGCAAAATTGAAATATACATCTGCAAAAAGGTTATTTTTGAAAAATTAGCAAATTTAATGTTAAATTAATTTGATTTACACAATTATTACTTATTTATAGCATGAAATTTTTTAATCACTGAATGTTGATCTTTAGACCTTTTCCATATGATTTTGAGGACAACCAGATGCAAGATAAGATAAGTAACTTTGGTGATCACGAGTGACATAATTGTCCCAATTTTCTTTTCCTGTAAGGAGAAGAAGCTATGAAACGCATGACCTTTTAATATACACACAGAAAGAAACAAACTTCAAACAGACAAAAAAAAAAAAAAAAAAAAAAAAATTAAAAATCATTTTAAAAATGCGATGATCGATTATTTGGATTACACTGTTTAATTTTCGACTGGTAAATATAGTCTTCACATAATAATTTAATAACTTAACCGCTACAAGTCTTTGAAATATTTAAAAAAATATTTTTGAAACTTTAAAAATTATTATAACTTAAAAAGAAAGACAATTCTTTTAAACTAATCGAAAACAAAGTTTTTCTTCTGACTATAATGTCCTTTATTTATATTACTTATTAAAGGATTTAAATGCTTATTTAATTAAATAATGTCATAGCTTTATTTTTATTTTACTATTAAGAGCAGGTTTTCAGAAAAAGGGTCAAATAGTTGAAAAAATTATAGATGATTTACATTCCCTAACGAATCCTGCGTTTAACTAATAAAACCAATTTTGTCTGCAAAATTTAATTTCTTGAAATTTCATGAATTTACGTGGAGAGGTGGAAATAGATGTGAAAAAAATTATGATATTTTAAAAATAATGATTTAAAAAATAAATTCATTGATTTTTTTAATAAGTCCTGAAAATTTCATTTAATTCCGACGATTATTTGATTTTTGCAAGAATTTTTGATTAAATGTGTTTTTCGGGGGATAAAGAACAAAAAACTGAGTTACATAATATGACATTAATGACATTATCCATTCATTGGATACTCTCGAAACGATTTGTTTATGCGCTAAAATTAAAACAAGATTTTTACAAAAATTTCGAACGTCTTAGAAAGGATTAAAACGTTTTAAAAAATAACTAAAAAATATTTTGATCTTTCCTTTTAATAATAGCATAAGCATTTTGATGGAAAAAAATCCAATTTTATGAAGTTTTGGGCCTTTTTTCTTTATACTATACTGTTTTTTTTTTGTTTGTTTTTTTTCAGCAATTTAGTGGAGGTACCTAGATGTGTGTAAATGAGTGCCCAGATAATTTAAAACTGGAAAATACAAGAAGTTTCAGTTGTTTTCTTCGAAGAAAGTCCTCGCCATTTCCAGTGTCTTCTAGGCCGAATGGGAATATTTTCCAATTTTTTTTCTGAGAACCGACTGAAATGAAATAGATTTTTCTATTTATTATGACATATATCACTAATCGCGATACGCGTAGCTTGTTGTAGTAATTTCTATTTGTTTTATTATTACCTAAAAAAGGGCTTCTCTAACACAAGTCACTTAACATACACAGATTAGGATCATTATGTTCGTGCCGCCCACCCGCAGGGTGTTAAGGCGTCTTTGAGTGTACAGAATAACAAAAATGTTACAGCTGGTAAAAGATTAGAACAATTTATCATGGCGATTTTTATCGAAATGAATGGTAAAGATTTCGATCACAGAAAAAGATTATTTAGTTTCGTGATATTCGAAGATAATGACCGCTTCTAACAAGGATAAAAATCGAAGCTAAAAATGCAATCAGATAATAAAGACCTCAATTAAAACTCGTGCAAAACAGAACGAAATAAAAACAGTCTGATTGCAAGTAGAACTTTTGAAAATAGCCGCTGTAACTGACGAACAGATAAAAATGACGCCGCATGATGGCTATTAAAGATATTGAGAAAGGAAATATTTTACTTGTTCAGCTTGCCTTTCAGAATATTTTGATAATTTAAATGTTATTTTGTATAATTAAAAGAAGTAAAATTTGATTACGTCTTTTCTAAAAGAGTCAACGTGTGTATGTGTGGGTATGTGTGTATATGCGTACTTGATGAGTATATGTGAGGTTTGTTAGTATACTTGCGTAAATATGTGTTAGTATTATACGTATGTAAGTCCGGGCTTCATAAATATGTGAGTGTGCGAACATGTGGATATGAATGGATGTAAGTAGGTATGTATGGGTAGGTGTACAAATAGACACATTTATATGAACATATATATAGATATGGATATATGGGTATAGGGATATGCGTGGGTATGTGTGTATATGTGTAAGTATATAGATATATGCGTATTTTCTGAGTATATGTGAGGTTTGTTAATATACGTGCGTAGATATGTGTTATACGCGTATAAATCCGGTCTTCATATGTAAGTGTGCGAACACAATATTTACATCTGAACGTGAATGGATGTGTGCATGTGTGTATATATAAGTATACGCACAGACGCATTTGTGTGTATATATGTGGAAGTAGGGATATATGTGTATGTGATTATAAGTAAATATGTAGGCTTATATGTATATACGTATTCATGTTTTTGTGGGCGTGTAATGAGTTTATGGTCACTATATCAGGACGATGAACTCTTCTCGCCCGGCCTAATCATCCCCAACCGAGATAAGGCCAAAGTCTCTGTTCTAGATGTTTTCCATTTCATTTTAAAGAAATGTTTATTCCGGGAAAATATTTATACCAAGTGGAACAAATATTATGTGGTCTGATGAAATGACCTAATTTAGCTCATAGAAATGAATTATAATTTATAACCACTCCAAATGATGTGTTGAGTTTTCCTTTGTAAATATCATATTGCTTTGGATAACATCCATTGAGACCTTTATACAGATATAACACTTAATTTTTTGTATTAAGGAGATCTTTCTGGATTATCCTTGCCATTCACGGACTTGGCAACATTACCTGTATATCTCCTGACCAGAAGCAAGTGGATGTGTCTAGCCACACTGATAAGCTGGGATACAGAGAAACAGGCTTGTATGTGGATGACTAATATATATATATATATATATATATATATATATATATATATATATATATATATATGATAATGATGGTTGTATGGAAGATAGGATATTCGGTCATTCGCCTACACAGATTCGGTTAGGCATTAGGATAGTCTACAGTCAAAAATTAACTCCAGAGAAGAGAAGCTGACAGAATGTGGCAGCTTGGTATTAACGTGAACAAAAACTGCGAGAATCCAATTCCAATTGACTTTTACCGGTTGTGCGGTGGTCACAGAACCGGTGCTAATGTTTCGTGCACGCCCCCCCAACTCTGCTCCCCAAATCTATGACACGATGCACCCTCTCCTTACAACATCTCAATTTTTATCTGGTAGTATAAACATAAAATGCAAATTTTATTGTAACCTAATTACGTACAATAATGGATCACATGCAATAAAAGGGAAAATTCAACTAAAAAATGAAAATAAATACAATAAAACTAAATGTAAAGTAGGGACATGTCAATAAATTATTTCATCTTAAATGGACAATGTTTTGCGGCAATTTTAACATCAACCTGAGATTTTTCTTGTTAAAAAAGTTCAATAATTTAACATATTCAACATGTTTCTTCAACTAGGAGGTTAGTAAAAAGGTTTTGAACACCTAGCGAGGCTAATTCTTCATTAATCGATAACATAGTTATTGCAAAAATCAAAACAAGATAAAATAATAAGGCACTGTTAAAATAATAAGAGATTTCATAACTGGTAGTAAAATTTAATAACTGGTAGTAAAGAGGACTGAGCCGACGCTGCCTACTATTGTTTCTTTCTTCATGAGCGTAACATGGAGGACATATATATATACATCAGAGAAGTTATTAGCCAAATCAATCAGGTAGTCCGTCTTTGGCACATAGTTAATTCTTTAAGAATAAAAAGATCGTTTCTTAGGTCTTACATTATGACGTCAACTTTATTTAAGTCCATTTATTATTTCTGCGAGTACAATTCTCCTTTTTTTTTAAAATTGGAGTAGATAGACCAAACTATCGCCCGGTTCACACTCCATCCACGTCTATTGAACAGGTGAAAAGGCTCATCCCTTGTTCCCTGTTTAGGATGTGGTTTCCGGCTTTCTCTTTTCTCTCCTCAGACCTCAGTATCAGTGCTTCCGTGATTTTCTTGCGATGCGCTTGGCTGGCGGCAACGTCTCATCATTGTGAGGGTACCGGGTTGGCAGTTTCCTGGTTGCTGCTTCCGACTTGTAGTTAGGAGCCCTAACTCTTGCGTAGCGTCAAGAGCGGCTGCTCTGATCAACAGTTGAATAATACCGGGGTTCTTGTAGTGCCATGTCGCGCATGGATAGGTGTCCCTGCAAACGCTTTCGGTGGGCGACCCCGAGGTCACACTTTGATGCAGCCCGAGCCAGTTCCCATCCCAGCGCATATCGTGGATAATGACCGCTTTTATCCTCTACTCAAGGTCCCTCCCTACTAACAAATGTTAACATCAGAAATAACCTTAAACCACTCAAACTCAAATCGCCAAAATCTCTTAACATTTCTTTTACTAACATCCGGGGCATTCGTACTAACTTTGTAGCTTTCCTCCACGAAAAGTCCCCTGACATCCTAGCGCTCTGTGAGACTAACCTCAACTCATCAATTCCCTTCTCGGACTTCTCGATCCCTGGTTATCTTATCCTCCTAAGGAAGGATTCCACTGTCCACATGCATGGGCTGGGGGTCTACGTTAGTGAACACCTCCCTGTAACTAGGGTGACATTACTCGAATCCACCGCCCACCAATATGTATGTCTCCGTCTATCACTTCTCAGTTCAGTTAGCTACCTTTTCTTTCTTTACCGTTCCCCCTCTTCTTCCGACTGCTCCCTTCTAGACAGCATTTCTGACAATATAGATAAGGCTACTTCCTACCACCCATTCGCTCACATATTTGTGTTCGGATATCTTAACGCCCATCATGCTGAATGGCTTAAAGACTCTGTTACTGATTCAGCAGGCATCCACGCCATGAACTTTGCTATTTCCCAATCCCTTAGGCAAGTAATGAATTCCCCACACGCTTTCCAAGCTCTCCCTCTGGACACGCCTCTTTACTAGATATATGCTTTACCTCTGCACCTGACTCCTGCCAGGTCTCGCAGCTTTGCCCCCTCGGCAACTCCGAACATGCTGTTGTCTCCCTTAATACTTCTCTCCACTTTCACTCCCTCCAGGAGCCTCCTACTTATAGGACCTCCTGCTGGTACCAAAGAGCTGACTGGGACGTCTTCCACGACTTCCTTTGCGACGTCCCTTGTGGGGAAAGTGTTCGATCTCCCAGTTGATGACTGTGCCTCTGGGATTTCGCCTGAGTGAAAGCTGGCATTGATGCCTTCATACCTACCAGGAAGTTTCGTCTCAAACCCCATTCCTCCCCTTGGTTCTCTCCTGCCTGTTTGGCCGCCATTGTCCACAGGAATCACTACTTTCGACTACTTCGGAGACAGTCATCAGACCACAACAGGCGCCTATTTACGTCTGCTCGTAATCAGTGCAAGAGAATCCTTAATGACGCTATTTGTTTGCTGAGAGAATGAAATAGCGCATAGCTGACCGCAAGTTCGGTTCTAAAGACTATTGGCGGATTTGCAAACGGGTGCTGAGCAATAGCAAATCCTCTATCCCTCCTTTAATCAATGAGTTTGAGGTTCTCACATCATCATCGGACAAGGCTGAGTGCTTTGCTCGCAGATTCTCATCCAACTCCACATTTGACTCATCTGGAGTACACTCACCCGACTTCCCTATTAGAACTTATGCTAAACTGTACGATATATACATTATCCCGACAGTAGTATCCCGTGTAATATCAAAATTTGACCCCCACAGGGCGAGCGGTGGTGATGGAATCCCGGTGATTGTCCTTAAGAAATGTTCCCCTGAACTCTCCTCTGTCCTCTCTGAACTCTATAACTACTGCCTCTCTGCTTCCTGTTTTCCTGCATGCTGGAAGTCCTCTTCTGTCGTTCCTATATTTAAGAAATCTGGTGAACCCTCGGACTTATCGCCCTATCAGCCTTCTACCTATTTTCGGGAAGGTGTTCGAGGCCATTATTAATGCTGAAATAGTTCAGCATCTTACTGCCCATAAACTCTTCTCCGACAGGCAATATGGCTTCCGCTTTGCTAATGACCATTACGGAGTATATGTTTCAGGCCCTCGAGGAGTTCGGCAAAGCTCGTGCTGTTGCTCTGGACATCTCCAAGGCTTTTGACAAGGTTTGGCACGCTCGCCTTTTATGCAAGCTACGGGGTTACGGTATTACCGGACGATTGCATGATCTGATACAATCTTTCCTACATAACCTATCCTAGGCCCGACGCTCTTCCTTATTTACATAAACGACCTCCCAGACGAGATCAACAGCCAGGTAGGCATCTACGCATATGACACCACAATTTACTCCCGCATCAGAAAAAAATCCCGGCGTGACAGACAAACATAATCTCGCTGCTGATCTTGAAAGGGATCTACACTCTGTGGTGAACTGGAGTAAGAAGTGGCTTGTAAATTTCAATGTGTCTAAGACCAAGCTGCTGTCTGTCAATCATCACAGGCAACCTCTCCTGCCTCCCATAAGCATGGACCAAGCAAGCCTCCCTGAGAGCAATACACTGCGCCTCCTCGGCCTTACCCTCTCTTCCGATCTCAAGTGGAACCACTACATTGAGTCAATAGCTAAATCCACTGCTAGGAAGGTTGGGTCACTGTGTCAGGCCAGGATGTTTTTCCCACCTGAATCCATCCTGCATATATACAAATCAACCATTCATCCGTGCATGGAGTACTACTGCCATATATGGTCAGGCGCCCCTGCTGTTCATCTAAGTCTTCTTGACAGGTTCCAAAGGAGAATCAGTAATATGATAGATACCAACTTGAGGGCTCGACTCCAGCCACTTCCCCACCGACAGGATGTGGCTTCCCTTTGTCTGTTCTATAAATACTTTCATGGCTTCTGCTCCAACAAATTTAAGTCACTGGTGCCTCTGCAACAGGTGTTTATTCGTGCAACCAGACTGGCAACTGGGTCTCACCCGTTCACAGTTAGATCAACTAAATGCAAACGATAATTCTACTCCTGCAACTTCTTTTCTCGCACTTCCCGCCTGTGTAACTCGTTTCTTTATTCTTGCTTTCCTGACTGCTACAACCTCCAGGAATTCTAATGCAAAGTCAATACTCATCTCTAGTTCTTTCCACATCGCCGTGTATATCCTTTCCTTTCTCTCCACCTTTGCAACTGTCATCACACCTGTATTCTCATCCTTCACTTGCTCCTTTCTAACTGGTTCGTCCTTCTCTTCACTCTCCTCTAATCTTTTTACTCTTATGTAGCCCCCTGCACATCAGTGGCGTTACCGCCTTGCTCGGGGTGATATGATTTCGAAAACAAGGACTGAGCTCGGCGAAAATTACCAACCAATGATGAAGATTTTAATTTTATTTATTTACAATCAACTTATTCCTGTGCGAGGACAAATGACAAGAAAATACGTGATAGGAAGATTGTGTGACGCGATTATCCTTAGTAGAGGTGGGTATTTTCTTCTTCTTCTTCTTCTTCAGGACGAAGGTGATCATGGCCATCCACATTTCCCTATCTTTTGTAGCTCTTAACACCTTTTCTCTTGTTATTCTCCCAAACCCTACTCTGCCATCCATTTGCTCAAGTCCATAAAGTATGTCATGCTTTGCCCTCATCGATTTCCTTCTATCTGTTCTGTGAGTAACACATTCTCCAAGTCCTCCCACCTCATTTCATGTCCCAGAAACTTCAGCTGTCTTTTCAGAGCGGGTATCAGTCAGTCAAGTGCCGTACGTGATATACGCTTGGGCAATCATGTCTCTTTAGAGACATGACTGACTGGGTAGGAGATTATCCCGCAGTAGGTTGCCATTACGGTCTGTGGTAGACTGGTTGCCAGCCAAGACTATAGAACCTAATATGTTCTGTTGTTTAACCCATAACTGGAAGAAAGTGACGGATTAATACCTTTCTCAAGGGTATCTGCGCGTAAGTGAATGCAAGGAATTCAACTGGAATTCGAATTCGGCTCTCCGGTTTCTCGTTCCGAACCGATATCCACTGCACCACTAGGAACATCCAGAGTGGCTACACCTGCCTTAAAAATCATTATTCGATTTTTTCATTGTTTCGACCACTAACCAATTATATCCCCTTACCTCAACAAGAAGACGATTTGAAATGATCTAGCACTCAAAAAGAGCTTGCAGCAAACATCTATTTATCGATTGGAACCATTTGAAATCATTTATGAGCAAGTGAAATAAACAAATAAATAAATAAATAAATAAAGACTCAGTCAATGGGTTCTATATGGCAAGTAAAGGACGGGTCATGGGCACCATTTGGTGGGGGTGCCACGAATCTACTGAACAAACAATTCGTAGTGTAATAATCATTAATTGAGCACGAAGCTATAAATCATCTCGCAACATTCAACACCGACTGTCTATGAGTATCGAATGTTGCCAGCGACAGTTTTTAGTTGACCTCGATTTCGAGGCTTGGGGATTGACAAATTTACGTCAGTGAAAGCAAAGAAGAAGCAGTTTTAAGCTTAACCGACACATTCCGTAGCTCCTTGTTTCCACTTGTCTTCTCACAGAAGTAGCGTAATAACTTATTCAAATATATCCTCTTGTTTTGAGACATTTTAGAAGTATACCTTTCAAAATGTCTCAAAACAAAACGTAAAAGTTATAAAAAAATATTCGTCTTATCATGGAATATTTTATTGACATTGAAAGGACACATGACCCAGTGGATTTAGGCGTTGGTTAGTTCTAGTGAACAAATAACTTAGTTAAAGGAAGATAACTACCTGGCATTTGGAAGTGGCATCGCACATAGGATTAGAATAATATACCCCAGTGAAATAAAGTGAAAATGAAGGTTTCGGTCCGAAATTCCTTGCACCTGAAGAAGGCCGAAGCGTACAAAAGTCGAAACATCGTAAATATGACAATAAAGATGAGAACAACAGTTCGAACAGTATAAATAATATGATATTGCAACATTAAAAGTTTTTTTCAGTATAATAATGTGTTAGAAGATTATCTTGTTGAGTCATTATATTACATTTTATGGCATATTTTCTCAAGTAAAACGTAACGGACAATTAAAGTGTACTTTGCTATAGTCTGAGATCCTGTACTTGTTCAAATACTATAATTTATTATATATTTCTGGTCTTGTATTATGGAATAAAAATAGGAATAAAACGCTTATGCTTAGAACCAGAAAGCAACAGTTGACATATAATGCGGAAAGGAAGCTCGGCGTATTTGACACTCACAGGACATATCGAAGGCAAGAGGGACACAGGAAACAGCAATCAACCTAACTTGCGAGCTTTTGCAAATTGATGTCAAAACAAAAGATGGAAGGGATAGTAAAATCGCAAACAGTGTTAAGTGATACAAAAGTAATTAAATTATAGAGTTCCATGATTGACCATGTTTAGAAGGTCATTAAATGTTCAGATAGAAGCACAATTCTAGTTCTTTACCACCTTTCATGGATTATTACCTTAGGAGAGGTAATAATTCATCTCTTCTCCCTCCAGCTATGGGTTAAATAGCAGGACAGATTGGGTTCTATTCCCTTGGTTGGCAACCAGTCTACCGCAGAAAGTAATGACAATTTACTACTCTTCTACCCAGTCATTTATGTTTCTTTCGAAATATGAACCCGAGCGTGTATCACGTATGGCGATTAATTGACTGATTACCTTTCATAAACATGCCTGTGTATCTGAATCGAACAAAGTGAAAAAAAAAAAAAAAAAAAGAAAGAAAGAAAGATTGATAGTTCTCATTTATTGCTTCATCATAGCTCTTTAGCATGAAGGTGTCCAGGATGCTTTGTTTCAGATAGAGCCAAGACCCCACCCACACGAATTTTAGTTGGCCCTTCGGTTGGTCCCCCCGCACATTTATAAACTTCAAAAATTTATGAAACTGATCCGTCTCTCATTTCGATAAGATTTGATCTTCAGCACTTTTCTCTCTGCGTTTTATTTTTCATTTAGCATTTTAAGGACACGTACAGAGTTTTGTAGAAGAAGAAAAAAATCAGATCGGACAAATCACTCTGTCCTGCTAATGTTGACGTTAATATTAACCTTTCGATTTTGTTTTGAAATTAACCTCTTTTGTGTTCCCACAGCTTGAGAGTGGAAAAGAGGGCAAGAATAAATTAGAACTCCACTAATATGAATGAAAAGTTATTCTGTTTAATTTAGTGAAGTAACATACTTATACTCAAACTCATTTCTAAGTTGTGTATACTAAAGTGGCGTAGTATGAAAATGAAGACGCTGCATGAATTTGCTCCTCCTCTTCAGAAAAATCTAGGCCCCTATATGCCCACCCCCCACTTTTAGGTCGTCACAATCGCTACCGTAGCGTTTACTTGTGCCATTTAATGCACACGCCAACACACATACGTACATTTACGATTTGACTAAGTTTGAAATAAGGCGTGGAAATCATATATTTCCTCCTACTTAGTCTAGGCAAACACCTGTTCTGTGATGAGCCCCCCCCCCCCAATATGAGCGACAAAGCAAAAAAAAAAAAACTAAAAGAAAATATTAACAACAGCTTAATGTCCATCAAAGTATCTTTTTATTTCTAGGTTTGTATGGTTGTGAAATAAAATGAATATAAATAACAATAATTCACCCGTTATGAAGAAAGCAGCAGGGCAGACCAGGTCCTATAGCCTTGGATGGCAACCGGTCTAGGAGAAGGAAACTCTGAATTCAAAATCAGCTTGGAGAGGGTTAATAGCAGGACTGGCTGGGTCATATAGCTTTGATTGGTAAACAGTCTACCGCAGACAAGACTGGCAATCAACTGCGGGAAATTCTCCAAGCGCTCTCTTCCAACATGCCTTGAGCCAGCATGGAAAAGTAGACTTAGAGAATTAAGATGAGAATAATATCTCATGTTGATGCGCAGTCTGCAACAACGCAGTGTAAGCAACTTATGGTGAACAATAATTAGTTTTTTTTTCTTTCCTACAGTGAAAGACTTACACTATATTATCGATAATGATTTCATGCTGTTTCTATTGATATCAGGCTATTCAAGTGTAGCTGTTTCAATCTTTTCTTCCTTGTCTATACAGACTGTTAATTTCTATCATATATCAATATATGTTTGTCCATTCATACCTCATATATCAATATCAGTTTATTCAAATCGGTACTTAGAACCTTACAACACAAAGAATGTCACAATGTAAATGTCGATTTTATTACTTAGCCGGTATTGCGAATTTATGGTAAACTTAAAAAAAAGAATTAATGACAACAAAAAGCGAAACTAGGCAAAAACGGCCAAAGGGGGATTCTAGGGGTAATATCACGATTAATTTTCAGCAAAAAATCTATTTCTAAATCCTAAAAATCAAATTATTATAAGATTTTTTCACTGAACTTTTCGGAAATTATTCTGTATTAAATAAAATTATCTTTTAAATTTATCTTCTGTTTTTGACATTTTGTAGAATTTTAAAAAGCTTTTCATTGAATTAAAATATACATGCGCACATCACGTCCCTCATGGCTCTATCCTAGGTCCTACGCCTCTTCTGATCTTCCTCAATGAACCTCCTGACGTAATTCTTTCCCAAGTAGGCATCTATGCAGATGACACAACCATTTACGCCTGTTTCAATAATCAATCTGATAAAGCTGACTAAGTAAACCTGGCTGCTGCACTTCAAAAGGACCTCCAATCTGTGACTGATTGGGGTAGGAAATCGCTCGTTACTTGTAATGCCTCCAAAACGAATCTGCTCTCTTTTAACCACCATAGAAAATAAATCCTGCCTACCAATAAAATGGATGACGCTAGTTTCCTAGAGAGCAACGCACTGCGCTTCTTTGAACTCACTCTGACCTCAAATGGAATGACTACATCGAATCTGCATCTACTGCTAGAAAGATTGGTTCACTGTGTCAGGCCAAGAAGTTTTTCTTGTCAGAATCCATTTTGGCACATTTATAAACCTACCATTCGTCCGTGCATTGAATACTGTTGCCATATATAGTCGGGTGCTCCTGCTATTCATCTTGAGGTTCTCGATAAAATCCAGAGGAGGATCTGCAATATAATCGATCCTGATTTGGTAGCCAGTCACTTTCTCATCGACGTGATGTGGCTTCCCTCTGTTTTTTTTTTCTATAAGTAATTTCATGGCAACTGCTTTCACGATCTTTTTTCCCTGGTTCCTCGCGTCCTGCAAGATTGGCATCTTTTACCGTCAAAATAGTTAAATGTAACCGCCTCTTCTCTAACAGTTTATTTTCTCGCACTTCCCGCTTGTGGAACTTAATTCAATTTACTTGATTCCCTGATAGCTACCATCACCAAAGGTTTAAATGTAACGTCAATTGACATCCTTTATCTACTTGATTCCCATCCATCTCTTATCTTTTCTTCAACATCTCCAGTACCTTTCTTTTTCTCTCACTGTAATCTCCTACGCACCAGTGGCCAATGGCTATTGTGGAACTCTGAAAGTAAGAAGGCACTTAGGGGCCGGTATTTTTCTGAAGAAGAGGGGGGCAAACTCAAGCAGCGTCTTCATTTTTATACTATACCTCTATCGTATACACAACTTAGGAATGAGTTTGAGTATAAGTATGTTACTTCACTAAGTTAAGTGACTGCCTATGTATCTGCATATCAAGTTTGGGACATTTTTCTAATTAACATCTTCTTTCAGATATGAAAATGTGACTACTAAGTCTCTTTCTATCCCTAACAATATGTCTGTTTCTATCTATTTGTTTGTCTTATTTTGTTTGTTTTTCTTTCAAACTGGTACCTGTATGTGTCCTTAAAAAGCTAAATGAAAAAGAAAACGCAAAGGGAAAAGTGCTGAAGATCAAATCTTATCAAAATCAAAGACTGATCAGTTTCATAAATTTTTGAAACTTATAAAGGTGGGGACTGAAGGGCCAGCAAAAATGTTTTGAGGGGCTTTAACATCTTCTGCGCCCCCACCCGATAGAATCGCCACTGCCAGTGATATTTCAGTCTTGCTTGGGGTAAAATCAATCTATCTATCTATCTATCTATCTATCTATCTATCTATCTATCTATCTATCTATCTATCTATCTATTGTTATTACAATGGTTTATAAAAGCTTTATATCACGACACAAAAATTTTCATGCTTCAGAACAATAATGAAAATGATTTATTTAGAATATATAAGTTGAATTCATGGTTATTTAGAAAATGAAGGGGTAGTAGTTTGAGAATATGCTTGTAGGTGTGTCAATATTGTTCAATCAAAAATGAGAATTTGGTAACTATGAAGTTGAAGATATGGGTCGTGAAAGAAAGCAGAGTGTCCTGGTGTCAAGATATGTCACTTTTTCATTTTGTCTAGGTAAGATACATAGTGAGACCATACATTATTTTAATGGATAGACAATAATTTTTAACAGCAGGTTGGATTTTAGGTTTATATCATTTATTTATTTTTTTTTAAATTAGATTTTGTGTTTTTCATGAGTAAAGTGCCTGGAATATTTGGATTAGAATTAGGATTAAATAATTATGGTATATTAAGGTATATTGTAGTTAAGAAAACCAAATAAGTATTGTGTGTGTTATGGAATGTTATGGCTATTATTGCTGGGTTGGTTCTTTCGCCTAAACATCCAAAACTTGTTGAATGGCTTTCGCCGTTGAAATAAATAGGCACAGAGAAAAGGAAAGATACAGAAACACTAGAGGGACAGTTTAGACACTGATTTTATCTTATTTATTTATTTTTTTTTGTTCCAACGAATTTTGGTTGGGGAAATTCCTTCCACAACTGTTTGGCACGTCTTTACCATCCAAAGTCCAACAGACAAAAAAATCGAGTTTATTTTTGGCACCAGGAGACCTCTCTTTTTGTCAATTGTCTTTCCTGTCAGATTTTTTCCTGGGAGATTTTTATCTTTATTTCATTTAGTACTTTTATTTTATTTTGTATTTTTATTTTATTTAGTGTTTTTTATTTTATTTCGTATTTTTATTTAATCCCTACAGGGTCATTTATTTTAGTAAAATAATTTTAAATTTTAAAGTTATATTGGAGTATAAGTTATAAATGAAACATTGTAATTAATTAAATTTTAAAGAAAATATTTTGTTTGTGTAAGATACATAGTGAGACCATTAGTTAAATGGGTAAACAGAAATTTTTAACAGCAGGTAGAATTTCATTTTTTTAAAAAATATTTTCTTTTTACATAAAACCGTCATTTCATCTCTACAATTCAGTCGTTCTTTATTTTTAGGCAAACTTAAAATCTGCAGATTTCATTTAGGCACAGAGGGCAAATGTCATAGAACAATTTACAGATTCTTGTTTTATCCGGAATTTTCCATTTTACTTTAGGGGTTTTATTTGTATCCTTTAACTTCCAAAAATACGCAGAAAGGGATGTTTGATTTCTAGTGATATAATGCTTTTATATACCATTGTAATAAAAAATTACAATATTAAGCTCTACTTTGTATCGAGCACCCTTTATAAAAGTAAATGCTTGATCAGTGGGTTTTAATCTACGTGTTCTATAATATATATATATATATATATATATATATATATATATAAGAAGTGAAAGAACATATAGATTATATGGTATATATATATATATATATATATATATATATATATATATAAATTCAAATTTTACATTTGAGAAATAGCTATTTCAATATGTCTATTAGAGACATACAGTAATGCGTGTTTCTAATTGACATGTTGAAAAACCTATTCCTCAAATGTAACATTTGAACTTACATATGTAATAAACGATTATCTGCTCTGTAAATTAAATTTACATCGAGCCCTCTGTTTGATCAATTTTAATAATTGATCTAATAATACTAGGATTCATTGGGGTTGTTTACCAATCTTCTCCTAGAGTGATTACTGCTATATATATATATATATATAGACAACAGGTTGCCACTACCTGCTGTGGTAGTCTGGTTGCCAACCAAGGCTATAGATCCCAATCTGTCCTGTTATTTAGCACATAACTGGAAGGAACGGACCAATTAATAAATTTCCCAATGTATTATATATATATATATATATATATATATATATATATATATATATGTCCAGTTCGTAAACGATGAGGATAATCCAACAGGATAACTTAATATAAAATATTAAGTGTTATATCTATATGGAGAGCTCAATGGATGTTATCCAGAGCAAATTAAATGACGTGTTGAGTTTTCCTTTATATATATATATATATATATATATATATATATATATATATATATATATATATTATATATATATATATAATGAAATGAGTATAAGTCAAAATGTGTAGCCCTTTGAAATAATTTTTATTACTCTTGTATTTAAACGGAATCTATTTTAAATGGACAAACAATTTAAATTTTAAATTTGATTATATTGCGATCAGCAAACCAACCGGTAAAGAACTAGCTTAAAAATGTCTTTCTTTCTCTCTATGTATAATATAGATAATTAGTAGACTGAGATCAACCCCAATAAGCGACAATCTGTTTCATGCTTGAATACAATCTCCGTTAAAAAAATAAAAATAAAAAACAAAAAAAACAAAAAAAAAAAACAAGAAGAAAACCAAAAAACTACACACTTCCCAGAATTGCTGTATTTGTTTGATTTAAGTATTTTCAATTTGTAATTTGCATGTTGGCCTGTTCCCTATTTACTTTAGAGCTTCATTAAATGCTTTCTTAATGCCACAAGTTGTATAAAGAAAAAAAAAACAGAACTGTACAAAATAAATGCATGAATAATTTATATTGATTTTATCGATGTATTAGTTGTAATAACAGCAACAACAGCAGTAATAATAATAATAATAATAATAATAATAATAATAATAATAATAATAATAATAATTGAAGCAAACAGGCCAGACATTATTGTTAAAAACCAGAAGGAGAAAACTTGTCTATTAATTGATATGGCTTGTCCAGCGGATTGTAACATAGCAATCAAGGAATTTGAAAAACTGTCAAAATATAAAGACCTGGAAATTGAAATAGAAAAAATGTGGAAATTGAAAACAAGAGTTGTGCCAGTGATAGTAGGTGCACTTGGAATGATAAAAAATGGAACAAAACAACACATTGAAAGAATCCCTGGAAACCCCAGCTTAAGAGATATACAAAAAATTGTATTATTAAGTACAGCACACACACTAAGGAAAACGTTATCTATGTAATGCTGGGGATGATAGGGAGGATAGAAAAACATGAAATGGAGTCATAACAACACGCCACTACCTGCCTTAGGTCTCCCCGCAGACTTGGTTGGTAGTGAGACCAATGCAGAAATCTAAATATGATGAAAAATGACATAATAATAATAATAAATTCCAGGTGTAGTTGGAGCCTTCGGTTTGATTGAAAAAGATTCTGAATCTGATTACACTCATTTCATTGAAAGGATCCCTGTTAGCCCATGCCGTGAAGAAATATAAGAAATTGTACAGTTAACAACTTATTCCTTAAAGACTTTATTGTGATCGTAAGTTGCTTCGTACTTTAAAAAAAAAATAAAACTACTCAGCGAAAATGCCATGATGCTGTTTTTCTGGTCTTAGATCTCTGGTTGGGACCCGGAAGGAAATGAATTTACAACAGAAATCAAAGGGAATAATGATGTAACGCTACTAGTGATGTTATTGGAGTTAGAAAAATAAATCATGAAATGTAGCCATAACAAAAAACACCACGACCTGGCTGAGTTCTTTCCGCAGTGTTTAGGAGGTAAGTGTGACCATAGCAGAAATCGAAGTAATGGAATGGTTCCGAAGAGTTTTACAACGAGATTCGAAAAGCTGGATATCTGAGATAAAAGCATCCAAACATCATTGCTAAATTAAATTACCAAGTGAGGCTAACGAGACGAGCATCGTGCCGTGGAACCAACAAAGAGAGACTTGCTATCACTTAATCTCCTATAAAAAGCCATCGGCTCGCGTGAGCAATAAAAAAGTCAAACATAACTATAATAAAAATATAAAATGCAAAGTAATTTGAGGTTGAAATACCATATCTTAGCAAAACTGACATTTTCAACCATACCAACGGTATCGCGATCGATAGGTAAGATAGATAGAGAGAGAGAGAGAGAGAGAGAGAGAGAGAGAGAGAGAGAGACTTTTGTCGAGGGATTGTGTTTGTTTGGTGTAAGAAATGGGGAATGACAACAAAATAGCAACTCCCGCGAGCCTGTGACGTAAGTCATTCGCATATTTTTGAAACACAAGAAGAAGTCGCACAACCTCGCATCTTCATCGCTAAAAATAACTGGGCATTAATTTCGCAATGGAACGAACACTGCAGGACTGTTTATCATCGGAATAAATCTGATATAGAATAATAATAATAATAATAATAATAATAATAATAATAATAATAATAATAATAAAAAGAATTGTAGTTCCAAGCAATTTTCGCACATTTCCAGTCGTCCACCATACACAAAAAAAAAAAAAAAACCATGCGGGGAAGGTGTTGAAAGTTGATAGATGAAAATAAAGAGAAGTTTCATCTTCACTCAGTCTTCCTTCATCTACCCCTCTGAAATCAGAAATCGGCATGTGTACTGAAGAAGCGGATTTCAAAAATTCTTCGCACCGATTTTTATAAAACATGTTTTTGGGTAGTGATGATGCTAATTTATCTGGTGCCAAATAAACGTCCCACTCGCAACTTTTACACCTACGCTCACCCGCTTATTAATTAGAAAAATTAAGGTCATCGCTTCCTTTGGCAATGGGAATTCAAAATTGTTAAAAATCATTTTACTTTATTAATTTATTAATGGATAGTTTTAACATTTTTTTACTTTTTTGTTTTTTCCCTTCTAGTCTTGTTATGGTTTGAAAGTAAAGACGTAAAGTTGAATCATTCTAGTGAGTGATTTAAGTGACTAGTCTTTTTCAAAAGTGTTTAACTGGTTATTAACACCCGCGTTTATTAGATTTCTCACCCTCAACCCCGTTTATTATTATTTTATAAAATCTTTTACAAGCCCTATTATTTACAACCGCTCACCATTTGACAACCGAGAGTAAATAAATATTTAACATAAAAACAAGGTTCAACATTCAACAATGAAGTGAGGAGATTCAAACAAAAAACCATTAATGGCGTATCTAAGTAACAAGAAAATGCTGATTGTAAAAATAAAAATATGACCTCGGTACCAAAGGATTATTTTTAAAATCAAAACTTAAAAAAATGTTTAAAATTTTAGAAAAAAAAAAAGAAAAGAAAATCAAAACATTCGTATGACGTTTTGATGATGAAATGTTCGTATCTTTATGAAGTTAAAAAAATAACCGCATTGTTATTATATTTTTGTGTGTGTGTAGACGCATGTGTGTGTAAACGTATGTGTGTACACACGCATTTGTGCGTGCGTGCGTGTGTGGCGAGGCTAAGCTGAGGTTATGGTAGTACGATGGTTTTTAAACTATTTTTATCACAGACTAAATTTGTTTATGAGTTCGATTCTAACCGAGCGTATGCTAGACATAGACAATCACAATGTCACAATAATAAACTTTTAAACTGAATGACTATAAAAAAATACCCACTGTCGATGATTAACAAACTTTCACCAACTGATAAAAATTCGTTAGGCGCCTTCGCTTTTCCCGTGGCTTTGTGCCAGACTTAGTAATTTATGGTAAATAACGCTTAAACGTAGGACGATGGTTAAACCACTTTCTCTTCAATTTATTATTTCTACCTGAGTGCTTCACTACTGTAGTCTTGTGGCAGACTAAAATTCTGCTGTAATGTAAATTTTTTTGTTAGCTTAAAAAATAAATTTCAACGAAAAATTGTCAAAACCAGAATTAGTTTAAAATTTAAATTAGTGAATTATGATCAGACAGAAACTTTTCAAAACACATACCTTTTTTTTATCATTTAATAATTATCCTATTTGTTTTTACGATGCGGTAGTAAAATCTATGTAATAATTAATCGACACAAGGACAAAAAAAAAGAATCATGTTTATTTTTTTAGTTATTCAGTGACTAGAATGAAAACGACTGCAGAATTTAATTTAAAAAACCATTCGAGAAGAGAAATGAAACTACCATATATAATTCAAGCATGAATCAATAGCGTAACATCAGTTACTTATAACATTTTTGTCAGCAAGTTATCGCCAGCCGAAATAGCTCAGTTGGGAGAGCGTTAGACTGAAGATCTAAAGGTCCCTGGTTCAATCCCGGGTTTCGGCATCCGGAAGCTGGCACTTTCCTTTTTGTATAAAAATAAGAGATTAACCAAGAAAACTTCTCAGATAAAATGATATTGAAACGTTAATCAACGTATTATTTTTTTTTCTTTTTTAAGTTTTATGTAATGTCAGATTTCAAATTTTGCAGTAATCATTTTTTCAGTCTTGCCCAACCGACAGGTCTTTAGATATATCGAGTAAGATACCCTCCAGATGGGGAAAACTTCCCCCACCATCGAAAAAAAAGGGTGCGCATTCTGACTGGGTACTTGTAGATATGTTTTTTTTTCTTCCATATCTACCTATTATTAATAATTCATTGTGATACAAGTGTACATTTTTTAAATATAGTTGTCATCAGCATAAATACCGAGTTGTGGTGCAGTGGATAGCGACTCGGAACGACAAATCGGGGGAGACGAGTTCGAATTCCACTTGAATTCATTGCATTTACCTACGCACAGATACCCGTGGGAAAGGTAATTTGTCTCTTCCCTCCATTTTTGGGTTCTGTTGCCTTGGCTGGCAACCTACTGCGGGATAATCTTCTGCTCAGTCAGCCATGTCTTGAAAGAGACATGATCGCCCAAAGCGTGTATCACGTATGGCACTTAACTGACTGACAACAGAAAGGTTGTTTAAGATAAGAAACGACATTAGGCCTCAGGATGAAGCTGAGGAGAGAGCGGGGCTCTGCATTATTGTGAAAAAAAAAAAAAATGACCTCGAAAACTGGCTATTTCACGATTTGTTATAAAAATGAAATTAAAATATTTTTCTCTTTTAGATATAACATCATTAAACTTAGATAAAAATAAATACAGTTCATATAAAACTAAAAAAAAACAAAACACTCACACTCTTTGACACGTTTTGTCAAAAAGTGGATGATTCGTCAAAAACTTTTTGACGAATCATCCGCCATCTTTAATAAAAAATATAACCAAAATAATAAGAAAGATTACAAGCAATGTTTTTAATTTCGGAAGAAAGAAAATTTAATGAATTAAAAGAATAGGACATAACGAAAAATCACTGTAGATTCAAAACGAAATTAGAACATCTATCGAAATATCAGAAAAAAATAGAAACAATTTTATTTTTAAATTAAAATTAATGGAAATATGTATGCATAACTCTTTCATTATTTGTATCAAGATTTCATGGTATAAACCATTAATCACACATATTAGATAAGATGGTTAATAGAAACACCATAAATATTTGTTACAGTTGTACGGGTAACATTAAACAAGTAGTAAAAAAAAAAAAATACTGAATTGTCACAACACAAAAACAGTAACAAAAATGTCCAATGCAGAGAGATAGATTTTAAAGCGAAAGTAACATTAGAAAAGTGGATTTACATCGGAGCAACGGAGAAAAGGATTTTTAGGAAGGATATAATTAAAATAAAAAGATAACACCATATTGTGAATGAATGTGTGTGTGTGTGTGTGTGTGTGTGTGTGTGTGTGTGTGTGTCTGTGTGTGTGAAAAGTGCATGTATATAATTATAAATATCAATATATATATATGCAATTTGTTATATATATATATATCATATTGTTTACATATTATATATGCGCTCAATATCAGTGATAAAGCAGACATATTCATATAGATAGGTGTGAGTTTGTAATCCTGGGTTTCACGCTTTTGCGATTGTCTGACGATCGCAAAAGCGTGAAACCCAGGATTACAAACTCACACCTATCTATCTATCTATCTATCTATCTATCTATCTATCTATCTATCTATCTATCTATCTATCTATAATGTACCTCCACTCATTTTCGATAACTAAATTTTTAATTGAATTTTGAAAATAAAAGTCTTCTTGAAATTTTATTTTAGTATTAATTCAAAGCTAAATCATTAAATTTACTATTTCCAGTAAGCAAAATACTATGGTGTATTTGAAACAGAAATTATATTGAAATTATATTGGAATGTAAAATTGTAGATTTTGTTTTAAATTTAAAAGTTTTTCGTTCATTTTTGAGCGATCGACACATTTGTAAACAAAAGTTAATTCTTGATTTTAAAAATCTTGCAAAAATAAAATATACATCTGTGACACATTATTTTGAGAAAATTAGCAAATTTAAAGTTATGTTAATCTGATTTACACAAGTATTACTAATTTATAGCATAAAATTTAGAATAAAACAATTCCTTAATCACGGAGTGTTGATCTTTCTGACCTTTCCCGTATGATTTGATATGTGATGACAAGCAGATGCAAGATAACTAAGTGTCTATGGTGATCAGAATTGACAAAATTGTTCAAATTTTCTTTCCTATAAGAAGAAACCGTGAAACATATGACCTTTTAATGTACACATAAAAATTGCCATAGAAAAAAAACATAAAAATTACCATAGAAAAAATAACTTCAAATACAGACACACAAAAAATTTTATAATACGATGGCTCGACGATTTATATTAATCGTTTCTATTTTCGATTAGTAAATATAGTCTTCACTTAATTAACTAACGTTTACAGGTCTTTGAAATATTTTAAGTATAGTTTTGAAATTTTCTAAATTGTTATGATTAAAAAAATGAAAACTGTTTTCTTTTAAATCTTATTATTAATCGAAAAAATTAAATAACGTCAGAGTTTTATAGCATTTTTATATTACTATTTGGAGCAGATAATAAAACCAATTTTGCCTACAAAATTTAATTTCTTGAAATTTCATGAATTTACGTGGAGTAGAGGTAACAAATGTAAAGAATATTTTTAATAAAACCTTTTAAAAATAATAATTGCAAAAATGATTTCTTTCATGTGTGAATAAGTCCTGAAAGTTTCATTAAAATTCGACAATTATTTGATTTTTTACAAGAATTTTCCAATTATTTTGTTTTTCACTGAAAAAAAATGAGTTACGTAATATTACATTATCCATTGTAAACTGTCTTAACGATTTGGTTACCTGCTAACGAACATCAAAAGAAGAGATTTTACTAAAATTTTGAGGATGTTAAAAAGGATTAAAAATGTTAAGAAATAATTAAATAATGCTTTGATCTTTCCTCTGAATAATGCCATAAACATTTTGATCGAAAAAGTTCGTTTTTATTAAGTTTGGGGCCTTTTTCTATGCTGTTTTTTTTTTTTTTTTTTTTTTTTGTGTGTGTGTGTGTGTGTGTGTGTGTGTGTGTGTGTTATAAAATAAAAGTAATAACTCAAATAAATAGTAATATTAATTATATTATCAAATCCAAGACTTGCAAGCTACGTGAAGTAAATAATCACTGCTAGTAAAGAACTACTTGATAGGCAAACACCACTCTCTCAATAATGTCCAACTGGTTATATAAGGATTGGGACATACCCATTACTGTCCATAGGTACATACATAACACCCACCTTTTTATATTTACTCTGCACTGAGTCAATATGTTTTTTCTTTTAGTGTTGATGCCATTCCTTTCAGTGACCCTTCTTATTCTCTTACTGCGCCTTTTCCGGGCTTCTATTTCAGGAGCTTGCTGAAGGATGAGTATCTCGAATGTATCAAAAAGAACCTCCGTAGGTTCAACCTCGTCTGGAGTATTGTTCTCTTCTATTCTTTTGATTTGATTAAAGTGCCTTTTGTGCCCCATTTTCGGTCCTTTGACTAGATATCCTTCCGATTCTTCGGACGACACTTCCATCTTTCCAATATGTTTTATTTGTTTGATACATCTAGTAAAAATCTTTTGTCTATTCTTATAAAAATCCTTTTCAGTTTTGGGGGCGTATGATCATGTTTTGTTTTTTCTTATTGAGTATTAGTTTATCAAATTCTGATCGTATTTTATGAGCAAACATAATTTCCGCTGGCGTCATGGCCGAAGGCGCATTTTTATTTGGTGCCGATACACCTGCAAAAATTGTTGTAATGCTGCATCTGTGGATCTCCCTTTGGAGAAAAAAAAAAAAATTGCTCTGCTTTGCTGTTACTTCTAGGGTGGTAGGGGAAAATTGTTATGCGCTCTACCACAAACATTCCTTGAATTCTTTTTATGTAAATTGCTTGCCGTTATGCGAAACAGTCGAATCTGGAACTCTGAACTTTGCAAACAGTTTATGTAGAACCTGAATTACTACTTGCGTGGTTGATTTCTTACATCTGAATATTTCTGACCACTTAGAAAAACTGTCTACGACGATTAAATAATATTACCCATTAAGTGGACCAGCAAAGTCAATATAAAGGCGTGACCATGGGCTGTCAGTTTCTGGCCATGGGTTGAACTTTATTGGTAGTACTTTAGCTGCCAAAGCATATCCTTTGCATGACTTTACCAACGTTTCAATGTCTTCAATGTTTCGTCAGTCCACAACTTCTCATTATGCTTTTCATTCTGTATATACCTGGGTGTCCTGCATGGAACTCTTTTAGGAGTCGTTTTTATAGTGCTAAGGGTACTACTACTTTTTCGCTAAACATGAGAACATCATCAGACATTGAATAAACCTCGGAGTCGGTTTTACGCCTATATTTTAGCTTTTCTTTTATATGTATCGTGTCCGTATTCTCGACGTTGCGTATCGAGTTTGGCACGATTCTATGCTTGATTTAATGCGTCCGTATTGAGCTCAGGTCGGAGAGTTATAGCGTCAGTCTTCTTGATAGGCGGGTAGTAGTTTATGCAATATAATTATTTATGGGCTTGTTTTCGTCGAGGATGTAGGGGCATGTAAATTCATAAATATTAATTTCGTAGGCGTGGTTTTATTTCTCATTATTAGAGTAGACATTCTTAGATAGTTTGATATTTTTAGTTTCTTCAACAAGAAGGATGCATTTTTATGATGTTCCTTAAAACGAGTTTTCAAACCGCCGACCGTTAGGGAGCCTGATTGGGTTTCCCGACCAGTGCTTTGTAACCCTCACTATCTTATCAAGATTTGATTTTTCTACTTACATTGATATACGTTACAAATTAAACTAAGCCTAACTGACTATTCAAGAATGAACATTTGGGACAGATTTTGGCCTCTTTTTGGGGTCTTTTTTCTTTTTCTTTTTCTAATCATTTTACTCCAAGCAAGACGGTTTTACTGCCACTGGTGCGCAGAGGGTTACAAAAGAGGAGAGTGAAGAGAAAAAGAAACAAGTTATAGGGGGTGTCTGAGAGTGGGTAAGAGAAGGATGAAAATACTGGTGTGAAGAGAGCTGATATGAGTAGAGTGGACGGAGAAAAGAACATAAGGGAAAGGATGCAAGTCAAAGAGATAGGAGATAGGAGATGACCTTACATTTAAATTATTGGAGATTGTAGCTGTCATGAAAGCAAGTATACAGAAGGGAATTCCACAGGCGGGAAGTGCGAGAAAACAAGCTGATAGTTGCGGTTACATTTTATTGGTTTAACTGTAAAAGGGTGGTATCTAGTTGCTAGTCTAGTAGCTCGAGTAAATTCATGCAGAGGGGGTACCAGGGGGCTAAGCTCGTCGGATCAGAAGCCGTAAAAGTATTTATAGAAGAGATAGAGGAAAGCCACATTACGTCAGTGAGAAAGTGAATGCAGCTGAACTTCCAAGTCGGGATCGATCACATTGCAGATTCTCCGTTGGATTTTGTCAAGAATCCGAGGGGCACTCGACTAGATGTGACAGCAATATTCAATACACGGGTGGATGGTAGATTTATATATGTGCAAGGTGGATTCAGACGAGAAAAACTACCTGGGCCTACACAGTGAACCGACCTTCATAGCAGCAAATTTAGCTATGGATTCGATGTAATCATTCCACTTGAGGTCTGCTGAGAGAGTTAAGCAGAGGAGGCGCAGTGTTTTGCTTTCAGGGAGACTAGCTTGATCCTTGTCAATGGGGGCTAGGAGCCATTGTCTATGGAGGTTAACAAATAGCAGCTTCGTTTTGGAAGCATTAAAATTATAATTATAATTATAAGTATAATTCTTACCCAGTCTACCACTGACTGGAGGTCCTTTTCAAGCTCAGCAGCGAGGTTCGCTTTGTCAACCTCACCGGATTTCTGATCGAGGCGAGAGTAAATGGTGGTATCGTCAGCGTAGATGCCTACTTGGAATCTGATTACATCGGAGAGATCGTTGATGCAGATCAGAAAAAACATAGGACCTAGAACAGAGCCTTGAGGATCACCCACATTCGTATGATAGTATCGGGAAGCATTTCTGTTCAATACTACCTTCATTACGCGATTTGAAAGGATTGGATTAGATCAAACAATAGCCCCGTAGCTAGCGTAGAATACCAGCATGTCAGACTTTGTCAAACGTTTCAGAAATATCCAGGGCAACAGCTCGAGCTTCTCAGTTCTTATCGTGAGCCTGGTATATATATTCAGTGATGGTCGTTAGCATATCAGCAGTAAACCTGTTTATCTGAGAAGAGACTGTGGGTTGTGAGATGTTGAACCACCTCGGCGTTGATAATGGCCAAAAATTGGTAGGAGGCTGATAGGTCAATAATTAGAGGGGTCCGAGGGTTCTCTAGAATTCTTAAAATACAGGAACCACAGAGGAGGACTGCCAGCAGGCAGGAAAGCAAGAAGCATAGAGGCAGTAGTTATAGAGTTTGGAGAGGACAGAGGAGAGTTCAGGGGCATATTTCTTCAGGACAATGGTTAGGATTCCGTCGCCTCCGCTTTCTTTCGCCCAAATCCGTGAATTTGTTTTGCTCATGCTAAATCTCGAAATACACACATGGGCGATCATCTCTCGAAAGAAGAACCCAATGTGTCATGCTATTCAACCCATAGCTACAACGTATTCATTCATTTTCCAAGGGTATTTGTGCTTAAGTGAATGCAACGAATTCAACTAGAATTCGTTGCATCAAAACTTCTCCGTTTGAAAGTTACTAAAATTTCTTTCTTTTATTATTTATCTTACACAGATCAAAGATGGTGTATGTTTTCTTTTCTTTTTTTCCTGCAAGAAAAGAAATGCATTTTATAATGCAAATACAAAGAAAAAAAAAATCCAAAATGCAAAACTCGCCATTTTTGCTGATATTAACGAACCTAAGACGAAAACGTAAATTATGTGCATGCACTTAAGCTTTGTAACGGCAAAATTACTGTTAACAAAAGAAAAAGTGGAAGTTACAAAGCAACAAACGAAGATAAAATGTGATTAAGATAAATAAAATAGTTTATATTTTTCATGATTCACAAGTTTTCATAGTTTCGTCCTTCCGGCGTATTGTATATCAATTGTGAAAGACTGGAATTTCGTTCGGAGTTTAACACAAGGTAGTAGTCGAGATAGACTTCATTTTTTCTTCTTCTTCTTTTTCTAGTGTCGTGTCCCTTTAGAATGTAGGCGAACATAGACTTCCACTTGCCCCTGCCTCCTCTTGGTATCTTTCCTAAGCCCTGCTCCGCTATTCATTTGCTCAGGCCTATCAAATATGTCTCGCACTGCTTTTCCCTGTCTCTCTTTTTCTCTATTCGTTCTGTGAGTATTAAATTCTCCAAATCCTTCTTCCTCATTACGTTTTCCAGAAATCTTAACTGTCTCTTCCTGATGCTAAGTATAAGTTTTCTTCTCGTTTGCATCCTCTCAAACATCTCATCGTTGCTTACATATGGGGAGGAAATCAACGTGCATATGTAGTCGAGTGAGAGGGACTCCGAGAAGAAATATTCCACGAATTATTGCATTGTAGTAGTTGATAATTAGTGTCTGCTGTTGCCACTGGCCGATGGCATCGTTGTTTATGAAAAAACGCCTGGATGTTGTTGCTGGTTAAGCTTGTTTGTCGTTGGGGCAGGAGGTGGTGGTGGTGGTGGTGGGGGGGGCATTGGGCGGTCGCTAATGCCATTCCGGTCGGATCTGACTCCTTGGGTGAAATCGGTATTAGCTTTACAGTCAGTCAGTGGATCTGAAACAGCTGCTGTGAAAACCGAGTGGACTTTTTCTGATTGGTCAGAAAATATATTTTATGATATTTTTGGGTGGTATTCCGGATGTGGGTGCGAGAATCCGGACGCAATTAAGGTCTTTGTTGTCATACGAGCTGTGGATGCCGAAGTGAGTACTTCCGACAGGGTACGACAGCTTCAACTAGCCATAGCATTAATAGTGTGTTTTTGTAACCTCAGTGAATGTGTCAGATTTCTGACAAAAATAAGTTTGTTTACTTTCTTCGACCTTCCCGAATTTAGTCACAGTCAGCCCACAAAACGTTTTTTTTTAAGCCACAGACGTCGACACGAAGATATTACTAATAACTAAAAGTATACTGTAAACTTCTTTGGGACCTTAACAAAAAATAATTAAATAAAAAAGTTGGTGCTTGCATGATTTAATAAAAGCGAACATAACTAGCTCAGCCGGAATTCGAAAGTTGGTCGCCGAATTCTCTTTCCGAGTCACTAACCATTGCTACTACCTCAAGAATTTACTCGTGCAACCAGGATTAAAAAGTGAAAGAGTGAAAGGATTAAAAAAATCCCGTACATCCCATTTATAATTCTTCTTCGATGTACCACGTCTCCAAGACATTATCCAGATCATAGCTCTGCATAACTTTCTATTCTTTGTGGCCGTTAGCAGTTTTTCTCCCTATGCTAAAGCTCTCTAGCTTCATTCCACCATGCATTCACACAAGATAGCCAGACAAACGGCTCGTTGCCTTACCCTATCACTCTTGCTTTTGATATGCCCTTTGTGGATTAAGTTTTCCGATCCCTCCGTCCTCATTATGTGACCACGAAATTCCAGCTGTCTCTTTCTGATTCTGAGTATAAGTGTTCTTTTTGTTATCATTTTCTTTCAGACTTCTTTGTTGCTTACTCGCTCCATCCATGGATTCCTCAGTATCCTTCTGCAGAACCACATTTTTGTTACCGACAGTTTTTTCCTCATCTGTGGGGAGATTGTCCAGTATCCCTGACATATAATAGATATAGCAAAACAGTCCAACATTCTTTTCTTTGTTCCTGCCGAAAATTTTCTGTTTTCCAGTACTTTGCTTAGTTTTCAGGATGCTTCTTTCACTAGTCCAACGCGCCTTCAGATTTCGGTGTCACAAATTCCACCCTCTGTTAAAACAGTTCCCAGATATTTAACCTTCTGTATTTGCTTGATGCTGATATCTCCAATTTTTAAATCGTATCTTGGACTTTTTCTGTTGTTCATGACCATAGTTTCTGACTTCTTGCAGTTGATAGTTAGTCCTTTCTTCTCGTTTTACTACCCTTTCTAGGATGTCTTTTTTTTCTTTCTGAAATGGCCATTAACATAGTGCCATCTGCGTATCTTATATTGCTAAGATTACGCCCACCGATAATAAATCATAGTGAGGCTCTAGTTCCCTTACGATAAGCCACTATGTAAATGTTGAATAAATCTGTGGACACACACACACACACACACACACACACACACACACACACACACACACACACATCATCATCATCATCATCATCATCATCATCATCATCATCGTCTTATGTCGCTTTCTATTTTTTGCATTAATTTTCTATGCAGGCAATTTGGTACCAGTATAAGTTCTGGACTATTATAATATGTTTTCTAAATATAGCTAGTTTTCCTAGTAGTTTAAATAGATCCTTGTGCCGTACATGTATAACTAGGTATGTATAAAAGATTCCAGCCAAAAAATCAGTTTCAACATTTTATTCAGCCTGTAGCTTTCAAACAGGGGTACCGACAGAGAAGTTTTGTACATACATACGAAACAATGAATTTTCGTGTACCGCTGTGGCGGGGACAGTGAGCGAAATAATTTTGTAGGCATCAGCCTGTCCAGTGAGTGTGAGATTCAATGGGTGCTACCGTGTGATTTGTTTATTCATTTTAATTAAGCAAGAGCGGCCTCTCCTAAACTAAGAAAATTAGCAAATCGACATTTTTCTGTGTCTTGTTCCTTTAGGACGTTAGCAATCATGGCTCTCTACAACTTTCTGTTCTTTGTAGCTCTCAATATTTTTCTTTTCGTTATCTCTCCCAAACCCTGCTTCGTCATCCATTCACCCAAGCTCGCCAGGTAAGTTACTCTGTTTCTCCTACCTTCAAGCTGTCCTGTGAGTATCAAATTCAAAGTCTTCTTTCTTCGTTATAAGCTGTAGAAATTTCAACTATCACTTCCTGATGTAAGTGTGTCATTTTTATTTCCATTATTCTCTAAAGCTTCGTTGTGACTCATGTTTGGTCCATATTATTCTCAGTATTTTTCTGTAGAAGCACATTTTTGTTACTTCAACTCTCTTTTTTATGGAGATTGTCCAGCATTCACTTCCATATAAGAAGACTGATATAACATAACAGTTCAACGTTAAATCTAAAGAAGACGAAGGATCAATAACATTGGTCAACACGATTTTTGGTGCCAAGAAACAAAAGACGTTTTTTAGTTAATTTGATGGAGGCTGATTCCGAAAATGACCTTAGATTTTCATGGTTAGCTACCGTTTTTGCTGTATTGAAATTGCTCATTTTTGGAAAAAAAGATATTGGCTGATCACAATATTTAGTTAATAAAGGTCGTAGAAACCCATCAATTTTCAGGTAGGCCGAGTAATTTATGTCAGCTACCTTAAATAAACTATGTCTATAAGAAAAAATGTGTTTTTGAGTCAAAAATTTAAACATAGAAGTACGGAATGTTTCCAATGTATCGCCAAAATTCAAATTAACTTATAAACTTTATCAGTGATACACTTTATCAGTAATACGCTAATTTGAATATTAAGTTTCATTTTTACATAACTATCTACATTTTTTTTAATCATGTCACCCTGAGCAAGGCGGTAACGCCACTGATGTGCAGGGGGCTACGTAAGAGTGAAAAGATTGGAAAAGAGAAAGCCGGAAACCGCATTTTATGCAGGGAACAAGGGATGAGCCTCTTCACCTGTTCAATAGACGTGGGTGGAGTGTGAACCGGCGATAGTTTAGTCTATCTACTCCAATTTAAAAAAAGAAAAAAAAGAAAAAAGAAAAAGGAGTGAAAAAATTGGAAAAGAGAAAGCCGGAAACCACATCCTAAACAGGGAACAAGGGATGAGCCTCTTGACCTGTTCAATAGATGTGCGTGGTGTGTGAACCGGGCGATAGTTTAGTCTATCTACTCCAATTGAAAAAAAAAAAACAAAGAAAAAGGAGTGAAAAGATTGGAAAAGAGAAAGTCGGAAACCATATCCTAAACAGGGAACAAGGGATGAGCCTCTTCACCTGTTCAATAGACGTGCGTGGAGTGTGAACCGGGCGATAGTTTAGTCTATCTACTCCATAAGTTTCCGTATAATTGCGCTGATGTGAGTGATGAGCAAGGAGACCGATTCCATCAGGATATCAAAACAATGGAAGAGCACTACCAGGGACGTTGGGACAAATGAATGATGGCTGAATATCGCTGGTGTATCAAAAGGGACTCAATTAAAATTGAACATGACGATCAAGAAAGAGAAATTTTTTTACCATAATTCTTATGTTCACGAAGGTTTTATTTCTGCTGTTTGCTTATTAAATGACTTGATGGAAATACTTGTTGGTTTTGGTATATTCAGTCGTGTTATTTTAAAGTCTTAGCGTATGATTGTTATTGAAAAATATTATTTCTCAATAAGCAGACAAATATTTGCCGGTTTAAATACGAATCGAGTGGTTTCTACGATTTTACTTTGAGAAATGTTGCTATCGATCAATATCATACATACAGAAAATAAATGAAAAGACTGAAAAAGTGGTTTGAATCCAGAGTTTCGTTCTCCTAGACTGGTTGCCACACAAGGCTAATTGTTTAGGTGGATTTGTTTTTGAAGGTGCCTTCTTCTAGCCTTTGCCTAAAGAGGCAGGACCTACAAGACAAGCAGGGGGTTTGAATTCAGAGTTTTGTTCTCCTAGACTAGTTGTCACCCAAGGCTACATCACCCAGTCTGTAAGAGAAGAGATGGATTCATACCTTTCCCAAGGGTATTAACACGTAAGTGAATGTAATGAACTCGACTGGAGTTTTAACTAGGCTCTCCAGTTCCTCTATCCGAGTCACTAACCATTACTTCACCGTTCCTCCTATATTCCTCCCAATAACTTACTTAAAACTCGATGATTGCATGCACATTAAATGGTGCATGCGCAACTAGGTCACTGACAGACAACGCAATCATAGACACAGTCATATTTATTATATATGCACGTACACAGTTACACGTAGACAGCGTGTGACGGACAGAGGATCGGTTTTTCTTTTGTAATATAGACTAAGCTATGGGTCGTCAACCTTTTGCTAATTATGTGCCGACTTAAGTTAGGGTTTTAAAATCATTCAGTGTACCCACAGTATACGCATTTTTATACAAATCAAGGTCAATATACATGTTTTACAATATAACATTTTATTATTATTATTAATGGGAACGTCACCCTTGCATGGTTTTAGTTGCTCAATGTCGGCAACGTACTGTGTTTGTTAGTTTTACACAATTTGTATACCATTGGAAATTGCTTGGCGTGCCATGTGTAGCACGCGTGCCGTAGGTCTTCAGACTAGTGTCTATAAATTGAAAGTTACAAATCCAGTAGCTCTTAGGAGAATTTGATTATCAAATACTTACACATACGTACAAATCAAGTATGCTTTATCCTTTGAACTATAAGAAAGTGAATGAGCGTACATTTAATTACATGGTAACGGTGGATGATATATATCGCAAGACATTGCTTTACTGAGTGGCTAATGAGATATCGCATGAAAACTTGTCCTAGCTCTTATTTTATCAGAGAATTGGATAGAGATTCAACACCATTCGTAGATTTCAATCAAGGCACTGAAAGCAATGATTGCACGTTTCAAGTTATTCGTTAAAAAAAAAAATACTTCCCAATCTCGTGACAGAGACTTACGGTTTTCTTGCCACTGGTTTGAAAGCTACGCCGGCATTTCCCAAAATCTGCCGGTAATTTCTGTGTGAACTTTAGAACTACTATTTTATACAATGAGTGAGCATATAAAAGCGAGACTCTCAAAAAGTAAAACTGGAAGATTGTCGGAAACTATATTCTGTGGAGAAACTATGAAATCGGGCATGGCTGATCATGTGTGGAGAGAAAATGGTATCACAAACCCGTAAGATAGTATCAACACATATGCTAGGCTCAGAAAACCTCCTCAGTAGGTCTAAAGAACGAAACACTATATTGGCCTTTTTGATCAAGAACGAAAATTTGGTTTAAGAATCTAAAATTAAACCAACTGGTTGCTGTATGGGAAACTCAATAACCATATGTATGTAAGCGTACTTTTCAGTTTGCCTGGTTGTCATGTGTTCAAGCCTTGTGACACGCAGTGGAATCCAACAGAACAAATATAATAGATCATCATTCCCTCTACTTTAGCAAACTATATTATAATTATTGCAAACTTTACTAACAGTCATACATTGAAAGTCTAAGAGCTGCGATAAAAAGAAAATGATATTAAGATGTAAGAAGTAGTAGTCGAAAAAGTTATAACTGACGATGCTTTATCCTAGAAGTTTAAAAACTAATAATGCTGAAACATAATTTTCTAAATAATTAAGTTCAACCCATAGAACAGCACGAAAATCCACGCCAAAATACATAAAAGGACACAATAAAACGCGATCAGGCACCACGGTTTGGAGCAATGGTTAACGACTTAACCGTCTGACCCTTACTACTAAGCAGTGAGTTTGATAATTTTTGGGTGCCTAATGCTAGTGACCCCGTGAAAAAACTTAGCTAAGTTCGTTAAGTAACAACAATAAAATGAGGACTAAGCAAACTGGTATTGCGACTAAGTGTTGACCAAAGAAATTTGCAAAGAAACGACGTAATCAAGTAGCAACAAACAAAAATACCGTTTGTTGTTTTTTGATTCTTATTTATAATGAGGATGTAGTGTAATGGATAATGGCTCGGAATGAGAAACGGGAGAGCTGAGTTCGAATTCTAGTCAGGTTCGTTTCATTCACTTACAGGCAAATACCCTTGGGAGAAGGTATGAATCCATCTCTTGTCCCCTCTTCACGATTATGGGCTGAATAGCAAGGTAGACTGGGTTTTATAGCCTTGCTTCGATTTACTCTAGTCATTAGGTGTCATGCTGTGATTAATTTATCATTAATTAACCCTTTTCGCGGTCGACGAGCTCCTGTTTGACGTTCAGGTGTAGATGCAGGGTAAATTTAAATCTGAAAAAGTAGCACAATCAACAAGGACAACACAAGAAGAAAGTTCAATACTAGTGACAGGCTCATCGGGGTAGCAGGGTAGCTTAAAGAAGAGGCGGATTGATGATCTTGTCTGGCGAGTATGGTCGACACGCAAGGAAGAATAGATAGAGTTGTTAGGACTAGTGAATGTGAAACATGAATTGCTTTTTTTATCCTAAATGATAATATTTAAAACCACCGTGAAAGATATGCTTTTTCCTTTACATCCACGAAACACCGAGACTGACAAAAGCAACCCTCCATAAAAATCAAAAATATTTATCAATAGCTATCAAAGCAAAAGCATTCGTTCTCATTAGCCTGAGAAAGTTACTCATTAAAAAGAAAGGACCAATCCCTACATAGATTTGAGAAGGAAGCGCTAGATCGGCCTTCGGGAATCCATCACTAGGGAAAACTTGACCTGGAATCTACAAGGAAAGAAGAAGGGATGGTCCAGACCTACATACGCTGAAACACCGGAGCAAAAATGCATAAAGCTGCCACTCCTGGAAGGATTTGAAAAGGATTGCCCAGAGTCGAGTCGATGACCTCGGTTCCTCATGGGTAAAAGACTTAACTAATTCACCTCAGTTAGTAATCTAAATATATAAAACTCAATAAATGTTTGTATGTTATATATATATATATATATATATATATATATGTCAGTTGTGCTATACATGTTATACGCTTGCGCGATCATGTCGCTTTCGATCCATGTTTTGGTTGCCAACCAAGGCTATAGAATTCAATCTGTCCTGCTATTCAACTCATAGTTGGAGGAAGAAGAGATGGATTACCTTTCCAAAAAGTATCTGCACCTAAGTGATTGCAATGAATTCAACTGTAATTTGAACTCGGCTCTCCGATTTCTCGGTTCGAGCCGATATCTACTGCACCTTTCCCAAGGGTATCTGCCCGTAAGTGAATGCTACGAATTCAACTGGAATTCGAACTCGGCCCGTCAGTTTCTCGTTCCGAGCCGATAGCCACTGAACCTTTCTCAAGGGTATCTGCGCATAAGTGAATGCAACGAATTCAACTGGAATTTGCACCCGGCTCTCCGATTTCTCATTTCGAGCCGATATCCATTGCGCCACAACGTATTCATGTATGTATGTATGTATGTATGTAGCTCGAAGTCGCAAGTCATCGTGACCGAGGGTTTGAGCGTCCTGGCCTTGTTCAGATTGTTGTTCATGTTAGATAATGTGCTCTCTTCCAGATACTGTAACTAAGTCCGCTCAGCATAGTTGCAGTATAAACCACAGGTGGGCGCTGTGGGTGTTGAACAAACACAAGTGTGCCTGAGCAGGTGTCTACAATGGGGATTAACTAGCCACACCAGTAGACGGGTATCCTCGAATACTAGTGGCCAGCCATTATATGTATGTATGTACAGGGAGATGTTATATATTTTTTACTGACTAAAACCAAGAGTCAGTGGATTATTATGAGATGTGCGCTAACGAAGACAGTACACTTAAAAAATGATGAATAAATTATATTTCGTACTTTCTCCTGAAGTTAATCGGCTATAAACGCTTATCAATCAACATCAGCTTCGACAGACAACACAACGCGTGCTATCCTGGCATTTCTTAGTGAAGCACGCCAAGCGCCAATCACAGTTGACCTAATGTTTTTTCTTTGACACGAATGCATAAAATAAAGAAATGCCTAAAGATAGATTATAGAGATGACACATATCAGACCACTTTATTGGCCAATCAATAAATACTTACCTATTGTTAATATTTGATGAATCATTCAGACTTAAGTCTAAATATCTTTTGTCACTTTGAACAGAATATTTCACTTCTAGATATTACCGGAAAATCTATTATAAGATATTGTTTTTAGTCTATGAAACAATCTTAATTTTTGCTTTGTTTTTAATATTTTCATGTGATCATGGTTGTTCTACCATGCAGGGAGCTTCATAATATTTCTCGGAACAGTGGGAATTACATGACGATGCCCATCTTCTCCCCAAGTAACGTATAACAGATTTTTCTGGGCTATAGCGAGGAGTAATATTAAACTTGACCTGCTGTGATAGGTGAATTCAAGACTAATGAATGATATTAGTGTAAATTAACTACAGTTTCCTTCTTATATATACACACACACACACACACACACACACACACACACACACACACACACACACACACACATATATATATATATATATATATATATATATATATAAGTTGCTGTGTTAAGGTACAACGATGGCCTTTTGGACATATAGATATTTTCTCTTGTTTTGGTGTCAGGAAAGTATTCTTGTTACACTATATATATATATATATATATATATATATAGTGTTACACTATATATATATATATATATAGTGTTACACTATATATATATATATATATATATATATATATATAGTGTAACAAGAATACTTTTACACATTTTGAGCCGGTTCCTGACACCAAAACAAGAGAAAATATCTATATGTCCAAAAGGCCATCGTTGTACCTTAACACAGCAACTCATAACAAAAGTTCAAAATGTCCTCCGCTTGTTTCTACACATGCAAAGCCCCGTCAGATCATTGACTGGTGAATCCTTTCAAATACTCCCACATTGTGTCGAATAGTTTCGCAATCTCCCTATGACACGTTGATGAAGCGTTCCTGCAGTATTAATGTCTGCTACGTAAACCAATTGTTTTAGGTGGCCCCACAGATAAACATCTAAAGGATTGAGGTCGGGGGGAAAGCGTAGATCGTCAACCCGGTCCCCACTACTTATCTGTCTTTCATGGTAGATGTCAGCAAGATGCAGATGTCGAACAATGTGGCAAAAATGTTCTGGAGCCTCATCATGCATTAACCGCATGCGTCTTTGTATTATCAGAGAGGTACACATTTTAGCAGGTCTTAAAGTGTGTTTGAAATAAAGTCCCTGTAGGCAACTCTTATAAGATGTGCTAGGAGAACATATGGTCCTACCAGACAGTGACTTGCAATTCCAGCTCATAAATTAATCGTAAACTGATGCTTGTATTGTACCATAGGGGTTCCTAGCCGGCCACAAATGTTGGTTGTGTAAATTTATTATTCCATCTCTTCCAAATGTTGCCTCATCCGTAAACAAAATTGAAAAGACACACAAAGGATCGGCAATTTGTGCAAATTTTCTCCCATGCTGAGTGATCAGAGGGCGAATGACCCCGCACACACTGCAAATAATATGGATAAAAGAGCAGATCTTGAAGTACCCTGGATGCAGTACTATGCGACCCAAGTGACCCTAGCGTGTCAAGTGACACGCTAGGGTCACATGACGTTTGCTGATACTTGGATCGTCCCCGACAGCCTGTAGAATGTATGGTTAGACGTACGTGTTCTTTGAAGTCAGTCTTTCTCGGTCCATAGTTTGTGATGTCACAGATTCTGTCTGATCAACGCAACGATAAACAGCAGCAAGGGTTGGATGACTCGGTTGCCTTCAGCCTGGAAACGCAATCTGATACAGCCGTGCAGCCTCGCGTTCATTACCATTCGCGCGACCGTATGTAAAAATCATATATATGTTGAAGACAGAATATATGAACCAACCAGATAGTCACCTACAATTCCAGTCCACGCATTAATCATAAACTGATGCTGGTGTTCAGCCTATATTGTACGATGGCGATTCCGATTCTCCCACAAATGTTGGCTGTGTAAATCTGTTATCCCATCTCTTCCAAATATTGCTTCATCCATAAACAAGACTGAAGAAACAAACGACGTTTGTGTAATAAACCATCGGCAAAAGTTCTCCTGTGGTAAGTGATGAGAGGAAGAAAGGCCCTGCGTACGTTACATCTGATACGGATTAAAGCACTTTAGTATCATCCATGTTAGGGCCACTTGATGTGTGATGATACCTGGGTAGTCTGCGACAAGAATGTAGAATGTGTTCTTCGTGGTCAGGCGTACGAACGGATTTCGGTCCTCCTCGATCCATAGGTTGTGGTGCTACAGATCCTGTCTCAGCAACCCGATGATAAACAGTAGCAAAGTTTGGATTAATCGGATGTCTTCGGTCTAGAAACACAATTTGATACAGCCGTGCAGCCTCGTGTCCATTACCATTTGCGCGGCCGTATACAAAAATCGCATCTGTCTGCTCGCGATATGAATATTCTGCTACTAAACACTTTTGAGTTAACTCAATATTAAAAACACGTGAAACGTTGAAGATAGAATAGCCACAAATGTACACGAATGACAAATGTAACCTAGTCTACATGCAGCACAGCGCCATCTACCCTAACCTTTCTTTAAACTTAATAACTCAAGAACGAAAAATTTGCGGACATATGTTTATTGGAACTTTTGTCTTTATTTAAGTGTGTGGAAACCGTCCCTGAATTTTGTAAAATATTTTCGATACACGCTATATATATATATATATGTGTGTGTGTGTGTGTGTGTGTGTGTGTGTGTGTGTGTGTGTGTGTGTGGGATACAGAATCCAGACAAATTTTGACGAATATGACAAATGGAAAATCCTTTCATTAAAACTAGATAACGCGTTTTTCACTTCATCAAAAGCAAAATAAATAAATATATATAGTGGATACTCATATTTGACTAGATGCTTTGTTTATTTACGGCCTGAATATTCAAGAAATCTTATTAGAAAAATATGCACTCTTCGACAGGATTCGAACCTGTCATTAAATCTTTGACCTCTCCGCTACAGGGAACCTGATGATTAAGCAAAGCCCGTATACTTTGTTCGTGTATAATCTAGTATGTTCACATCTATCCATCTATCTTGCCTTGTGTGTTTATATAGCCTTTATGGTCGAATGGTTAGAAATTTCCCTTTCTGACCAAAACGCTGGAGTTCGAATCTCACGATGGTCGATTTGTCAGGAAGGTGACTTCTTGATGTTATCGGTCTAGAGGAGGCGGTCTCAGTGTGCGGCATCAAGTGCCTGAAAATCATACCGCTGGTTTACCTAAGCCTTGTAAGTGAAATTGGGTAAACGGCTCTCTTTGAGGAATCGTCGATGGCTGTGTTAACTCAAAGTCCCAAGTCATCATGACAGAGGGTTGGAATGTCCTGGCCTTGTTCAGATTGTTGTTCACGCTAGATAACGCTCTCTCTTCCAGAAACTGTTCCTCTCAGTTTTAAGTATAAACCACAGGTGGGCACTGTGGGTGTTGAACAAACACAAGTGTGCCTGAACAGGCGTCTGGAGATTAGCTAGCCATCCTGGTAGACGTGTATCTACGAAAACGAGTGGCCAGCCATTATATGTAGTGATGAATTTTTGTATGACCTAATTCCAAAAATCTGACAAAACATCACTGTGGAAGTCATCTGAGCGGGAGCATTTCAGTAGTTCCGTTGTATAACGCTAGGTCTTCGTAATTTGAGCATGAATGTATCAAAAATAAATATGAAAATATAAAGAGAAAAAATCACTCACAGGTGGGACAAGGCAGGCTTAGTCGATATTTTCTTAGCTTTTTCAAGTTGGCATCATGCCAATAATGGGAGAGTAGTCAGGGTAGAGCTGGAGATAGGGGAGTGTTCAATGTAGGCTGTTGACTCACCCACACATATAACACGTCAGATAATCGCTAATTGTGACTAGGTTTCTTTGTTTTTTGCTACATTTTATAGAATGAATAAAATATTACATCTGATAACTGCCGCCCTCACTGAATAAATACCCCGACGCACATCACTCACCCATAGGCCAATAAACATACACATTCAACTCGACAACGTCTCAGCTTGTTGCTTTCTCCTCCTACTCAGACCTATTGTATGATTGTGTTGTGGCTCAGTGGCGTAGCAAAGTTACGATTATAAGGATGCCAGAGGTTTCATAACTTAGTACGATATATCGTAATTCTCCATGTATAATACGCATTTTTTCTAAAACGTTATAAGCAAAACTAGGTGTGCGTATTATGCAAAGATACCAAAAATTTCCTTTTCGTAAGTCGAGTTCAGTTGCGAAATGACTCTTCACCACAAACATACGACAATTTGACACTAACATTCGGTGATTGCAAATGACAAATACAGTCATATATACCTAACAATACTTACAAATGTAAAATAAAATATGAATTATCATAAAACTAAATTATTATTCTATGTTTAAAACCATTTTTTGTAAAACTTACGGCTATGCGACGAACTATGGGCGCCGCCATGTTGCTTTTGCATGATACGTTCTGATTGGTCGAGACTACCGGAATAAAAATGTTTATTTTGTTGGAAACGAATATCGGTAAAGCGTGTGTTTATAAGCTAAACGAACAGCAGTTTTCAACATTATCTCAAGAAGAACAGACCTTATTCTTAACTACTTCTATTCTTACTCTACATAATCCCTGGTTAAAAATGAATTAAAGAAGAACAAGTTACCTAAGTGAATTTAAATGAAAAAGTGATTGCTGTGGCAGAACAAGTGGGAAATCGGGCAGCAGGAAGAAAGTATGATATAAATGAGGCAAATATAAGATTATGGAGAAAAAACAAGGGAAAAATTTAGCAGCAATACCTTCTTTAACGGCCCCCGGTAAAGGAAAGCAGGCTAAGTATTACTGAAGAAAATTGCAGAAAGGCGGGCTGCTGAACTTGCCATCGGTGACTCTGAAAAAGATGAAAAAATATCGCTGAAGAATCTCTCCAAATTGGTGCTACTAGTTCATGAAGAGAAATAACCTGTCCACCCGGAGAAGAACCTCAATTGCACAGAAATTGCCTCACGATAAAGACCAAAAAGGTACAAAATTTCAGAAGTTTGTACTGAAATTGAGGAAAGAACACAACTATGATATAAAAAACACTGGCAATGAAGAGGAGACACCTTTAACCTTTGCTTTACTACTATCCCAAACACCGAGAACAAGCTGCATCATCATAAAATTCACTGGTAATGATAAAAAATTGTGATAAATATCAAGAGTAGGAAACGCTGGCCGTAATGAAATTGGAGAGGTACAATTTATAAGATTTCATTACCAAACAAGGGATGCGTATTATGCATGAGTTGAAGCATTTTCTCACACTTACAACACAATTTTAGGGGTGCGTATTATAGATGAAGGCGTATTATGTTTTGGGAAATACGGTAACTATAAAGATAATAGAAATTAAAAAGTTTGTGTTATGCCGATGTTCAATTCAATCAATATTCAAAATCCTGGTATTTTATGTGGGCTCTTTTTATAGCACTACGCAGTGGAAAGATTAGAATAAACTAGTTGGTTTTCTGCCAAGAAAGTTTATTCACTGGGACGTGCTATAAAAATTTTCTTGTCAGAATCTATCTTTCATATTTATAAATCAACCATTTGTTCTTGCTTTGAATATTGCTACTGCATTTAGTCTGGTGCTTTTGCTATTTATTTATTTTTGATAAAATACAAAGAAAAGTTACTGGCATCTCAGATTCAATCACTTTCCCACTACCATAACATAGCATCCCTGTGAGTTTCTATAAATACTTTCATAGTAATCGTTCTGATGAATTTTACTCTATGGGACCTAGAGTATATGAATTTAAATGCAGTACTAGATAGGTGGTAAGGTCTCATTATTTTACAGTTGAAAAGACTAGATATAATCGTAAGTTCTATGCTAACAGCTTTTTCTTTCCGGCTTTTTGCTTAAAATGATCTTAAATGGAATGACTACATCGAATCCATAGCTGCATCTATTGCTTGAAAAGTTGGGTCACTGTGTCAGGCTAGGAAGTTTTTCTCCATTTTGCACATATTTATAAATCTACCAATTGTCCGTGAATGGAATACTATTGCCATATTAGGTCGGGTGTTCCTGTTATTCATCTTGAAGTTCTCGACAAAATTCAAAGGAGGATCTGCAATATAATCGACCCGCCTTCATTTACTTTCTCAGCGATGTGATGAGGCTTCCCTCTGTTTTTTCTACAAGTATTTTCAAGGCAACTGCACTGACGAGATGTTTTCCCTCGTTTCCCGACCTCATTTATTTACTCGTGCTACTAGATTGGTATTTAGGTCCCACCCTTTTATCGTCGAAATAGTTAAATGTAACCGTTTCTTCTACTCTAACAGTTTCTTTTCTCTCACTTCCAGTTTGTGGAACTCCTTACTGTTGCTTGCGTCCCTGATTGCTAGTCTTCAAAAATTTAAATTCAACTTCAATTGCATTCTTCTAACTACTTGATTCCCATCTTTATTTTATCTTTTCTTCGACATCCCCTGTACCTTACTTTTTCTCTCACTCTAAACCCTGCGCATCATTTGCGACCCTGCCTTGCTTGGATGAAATGATTATAAAAAAGAAAAGAAAAGAAAAGTCAATTTTGATCTCCAAAAAATTACAATCAATATCAACCGCTATCTTGTTTTCTTAATTTCTGTTCTTTTATTGCTTTCTCCCCTTAGTAACGTATTTTCTCATATTTTCTTACACTCAGTGACCCTTGAGTCTTTGTTAGTTCATTGCCTTACTTGAGTTGAAATGACTAAAAAAATGCTGACAGGCGTTATTTCTACGACCTGTTCAATCCGAGAAAGATGTTGCTTCATAAACACTAAACCGACAGACATCTTGATTTAATGAGTGTCATTTGCTTGCTCAGATTACTTATTTGAACTTCTTTACGATTCCATATGTTGATGTGTTATGCTGCTTAATATAGCAAATGTTTCATATCTTGCAGTAGTAACAAATCAGCTGTAATGTCAACAGCAACTGAGAATAACACAAGACTACTGTTTATTAATTCATTCTGCTTCTCGTACATCACCTTTACCAATTTATATTACCGTTCTGATTCAGGTGCTAAAGAATACGACTAAAGGTCTGGGCTGTGGGAATCCATATATCAAGTGCAAGGCTAGACAACACAGTAGTCTCAATATTTATGTGGATAAGAACAATCCTGACTTCAAACCAGAAAAATGTGTTATATATCGATAAACAACAAACACGCATATATATAAAAATATATGTATTTTTATTAATGATTATGAACCGTGTAGCCTAGTGAACAGAGAGTGAGAGAGCGCGCTTCTAAGGGTTGACGAATGCGTACCCCGCAATAGCAGCATGCTATTGGGGGCAGCTGTGAACTGCCTTCCTTCGTGTTCTGTGGTTCTGCTGCTACTTCTGCTCTCACTTCTTCTGACTGGCGAATCCGTGTTTTCGCGGTCTTTATATATCTTCCAAAACCGGGACTTGTTTCTTCCGGCTTTGCCTTGATCACGCGACGCACACGCGACGCCTACGTAATTCTCAGAGTCACCTGTCTGTTTGCCTCTGAGTTATTTCCGCATCTGCCGGAAATAGGGTCAAAGTGACATCCGTTACTTTTCACCGACCGGAAACAACACGGCTTGTATCAGCCTTTCTTGGGTGGGCCAGACCGTTATATTACAAATGTATTTTCTCTTTTTGTGGTAAATATAATATTGGTAACAGTAAAAAAAAAAAACAAAAAAAAAACAAAAAAAAAAAACAAACCTAAAACAAAAACCAAAAACAAGGGCTGTTTGTTGTGACGCGACTGCTATCAACAACACTATGGCTATAATGCCAAAAATTAAATGCATATTTTTTTTTATAATAATGGCTTCAGTAATACAAGTTTTACTAATTAACTTAAACTTGGGGAGGAGTAGGTGGATTTATGCCTTTCGAAAAGGTATTTATGCGTACGTGATTATAACGAACCTACCTGAAATTGACACTCAGCTATTCGATTAACAATTCCGAGTCATTATTTATTACACCACACGCACATCCAAGCTTACAGCACCTAATATTCCCAAGCTATCACCATTCTAGGTACTGACCAGGCTCCACTTTGCTTAACTTTGGTATTCGTACGGGAAGCGTTGTTTCAACATGATGTGGTCGTAAGCATTGGTCGTGTTGTAGACAATTACTAATGTAGTGAGTTCAATGCTTACTCGATGCTCCTCAGTTGTTGCTTTCTATGGCACAATTATTAGGCTGCTACTACAAAAAGTAGTGGTTGGCAAAACAGTTTTGTAGATTGTTAATAGTAGTGTAATGAGTTCGATGCTCACTGAAAGCCTCTTACATATGAACTTGTGCCATTCTAAACTAAATTGACATAGCTAAATGGTTAAAGGGTCTGGAAATGCTACAATAGTTATCATTCCTCTCTGTTAATAGTTTCTTTTACAGAAGAATAATTTTTTATGAATAAGTTATTTTTTCTTCGTAATATTCTTTTATGTTTAGAAAAAGTGTCTTTTGGTTTCTACTGGACAGTGGTTCTCCACCACTCTCCTCAGTATGTTATATATATTCCATGTCCATGCACAAATCAATTATTATCCGAGAGAATTTAATAAAAAAAGGTGCTGAGTCAAAATAAGTCATTTGCTCCATTCCCAGTTGATCATCGTTCCTGCTAAGTGACGTTTGCTTTTCTACTATTTCCGAGCTAAGTTGCTCATTCGTTTTATTAAATAACTGAAAATTATTAGCACTCTTACTCGTAGTATTATCGCTACTAATACAGCACATATTTTTATCTACCCATTTACCACCCTGTTTTATATTAATCGAGTTTTAAAATGAATGAAATTTTTAACATTGTTTCCGAGATTTATTGTTAGTTTCTCGGTTTTTAAAAATGCATCAGCGTGTAGACAGTCTGAAACAATTTAATTCTAGAATTTAAGATCGTGGATAATCTGATACGTACAGATATATCAGATTATCCAAGTTCATAAATTATATAATTTTATGCAATTTTCGTTCTGTCCATAGATTGCAATTATTTGTTATATTTCTCTTTAATTTTTTTAGTCCTGGGTATGACTATAAGCAACATTCAGCAGCAAGGTCGCTAATTGGAAGATTGGAGGTTTTGAGGAGCGTGGAACCACTTCTTAATTGCTGTTGTTCCCAGGTTCACCCTGATTCGGGGCAGTAGCACCGGTTATAATCCCAGCTATGAGCAAATAGTTAACTTTCAAACAAATACTATGAAAGTATAAAAATACATTTTTATAGTAAAAATGCCAACAAAATATATATGTATATGAAAAAAATATTAACAATAAAATTTTAAAACAAAATTACGAACAATACATTTTATTTGCAGTTGAAGTCAAAAATTGTGTTAAAAATATTCGGTTAATTTTTGGTATTCCCATAAGGTATTTTTTTTGGTATTCCCATAATTTTTGGTATTCCCATAAGGAATATTCGGTTAATTTTTGGTATTCCCATAAGGAATCATTGATATGCCCTTTAACAAACAAACAAAACAATCAATCTTTAAATCTTTGATTGTTTTAATGATTTCACCTCAAGTAAGGCGATAAAGCCACTAAAACACAAGGGCATACTGAGTATTAGAGAATGAGAAAAACAAAAACATTATTAAAGAAAAAGAACAAAAAGAGATCAGGAATTAAGAAGTGAGAAGATAACGGTTGACATTGCTTTTAAACTTTTGGAGATCAAAGTTGACTGGAAAGCAAGAAGCTGAAGAGAGTTCCACAAGTAAGAAGTTCGAGAGCAGTAACTGTTAGTAGAAAACTTATAGTTACATATAACCATTTCAGTTTTAAAATGATAAGACTTTGCCACTAATTTGTTACTGCGATTAAATTCAAGGTCTACGTACAATAGAACAAAGTTCTTTCGAACAGTTATCATAAAAATATTTATATTCCATTGTACTAGTGGAGTTTTCTTCTTTCTTTTTCTTACATATATAAGAAGAATAAAATTAAATAGCACATTCAATGTACTTGTATGTTAAAGAAATCTTTTTATGACAATATTGATGCGGAAAATATTGTTTTAAATTGAATATAATTTACTCATGCCTTCTCTCGGAATCTCTCCCCAGCATCGAGATTACCATCTTTCAACATGGCTGTGCTGCTCGGGTCACGTGTCTAGAATGTGTCCCACTCGACTCCCGCGTATCATCCTGTTTGGTGAACTCGCCATCGGCAAGAGGCTACGCGGGATAGGGAGGAGAGTTCGACCGCCAACATGAGGATCTGCGATGTGCTGTCAGGAGGGCTCGACTCGCCTAACTGCGTCCACTACCGAGGCCGTCGCTATATTACCAGGTTTGTTCTATGATTAAAGTTGACTTGCTGACGTCACACTTAGTAGTGTTGTTTTACTACCCGGCGTCCGTTAGCGTTAACTTATTTTCAGAACCAAATTGCAAAGGGAATTATAAAATTGAACCGAAAGTTCATTGTTTTTCGTTTCCAAAAAATAAACATTTATTTGATAAATGGAAACATGCCATTAAAAGGGAGAATTTTACTACAAGTCCATTTAGCAAAGTGAGTAGTTAAAATTTTATCACCATTTATTTCAACAGTCGCTAAAATCAAAATTTGCTAAAAAATTAGTTTTACTGTAGCACAAGAAAGAAAGCACTTTGTTTATAATATATCTTTTAAATTAATATAATAAAGTAAGATATTATTTTTATTTCTTTGAATAAAATTGAAATAAAAATTATCTTAAAAAATATCTGAATTAAAAAAAATAAAATTTATGGCTATACGTTCGTAAGTTTGTTTGTTTTTTTTCGAAATGTTTTAAAACTTAAACTGAAGCCGAAAAAAGATGTTAAACATTATATTTTCTAAAAATATTTGAATTAATATTTTATTGATATTTTATTTAAGAGAATAATGTTTTCTTTTCAATGAAATGTTTTAAAAAATTCTTAAGAATAGAAAGTAAAATCTTACTTAACTTAACTTTTCTATACTTGCAACTTTATGAATCGTTTTTAAACATGAAAAAATATTCCTGCATTAAATTTTTTTTATTCTTTTTCCTGTATTAACAAAAACTACAAAGTTTATTTTTTTATTCAATTTTAAAAGAATTTGTTTTATTTTTAAGGTTTTTTTATTTGAAAACTCCGTGAAATTATTTCTTGCAAAAGTCAAGAAATCACTATTACCGAAAATTAAAACATGAAAATGATGTTTTAAACTTTGTTTAAACCTATTATTTCTGAATAATTTTTGAATTTATTTGAAACATACAGGCCTAAATCACACCACACTTGAATTTTAAAACCTAATTTTTAAAATATTTAATTTTTAGAAAATGTTTAGCACAAAATGAACACCCTCAAAAAATATTTTCCAAACATTTTTTTTCCTATTTTTGATAATTTGAAGTTAATTATCGATATTAATCCATAGAAAAAATTAGAAATAAAAAAATTAGAATTTTAACTGAAGATCTTTTATAGTTGGTTTAGGGATTTTTAATCCTTAAAAAATTAATTAGTAAGTAAAACATTAACCAAAAAAGAGTTTTGCAAAAAAATGATTTTTTTTATAAACAGTTTAACATCATAAATGAAATAGAAACATTAATTTTTACTTTTTTTTTCATTTTTTACAATTAAAATATTTTAAAAATGTAATTGAATTACCAAATATCCTAGGATTTTTTAGGTGTATTTTTTTTAAAGGTAAAAATTTATCTTTTTATTTCATCCAGTAGGATTAACAATGGATTCAATCAAAATATTTCAAAATATTATTTTAAAAATCGAACTCCGTTGTTTTTTAGCAGAATTTCCCTAAAGACAATTTGTTGATATTAATAAATCTATTGGATTAAAAGTTCTCAAGACGTTTTTAAAAATCTATTTCAGATTTAGCGATCCTATCGTTAATTCGTTCGATTCATAATTATTTATTGCTGTTATGCCGTTAAAAAAAAAATGGAAATGTTATAGTTGTAAAAGTTTAGTATCAGGATGAGACCTGATATAAACAGTTATTTTCAAGGAATTAATAGAGGTTCTCTCTCTGTTATATCCCAATGATGTAACAACAAATTTAGTACTATACAATTATATTGTTATTAATAAACTTGTAAAGAATCCTTCTTTTCTTCATTCAATGACTCAAAGAAAATTGTTTATGTACATAATATTGGATGTTTTGGCTAATGATGAACTTCTTTTTCATGTTGATTCATGTGGTGACGGTCACAGCATTGAAAAAAATGATTATCTGGACCTCTTCTAATGCATTATTAAATAATTTTTGTAGCAAAGAAAATAATATTACTTGTAAGAAGTTAAGTAAAAAAAGAAAACTTCAAACATTCAACTGAATTTTGAGACATAAAAAACTTTTATAAGCTTGATTTTTAAAAAACAGTAACTTAAACTTATTTAGTTTGAATTAATTTGCTTGAATTTAAATTGTTGCATTTTTTAATATTTTTAATTAATTTGCTTATTTATTGTTGCTTCTTGTTTGTTCCTAAATTCTAATGGTTGCTTGATTGCTATATTTGAGTGATTCTGATTTAAAAATTCTTGCAATTAAAACAAGTGATTGTGATTTTTCATAATTAAATTAAAAATATGAAAATTTAAGCAGTGTTTGTTAAATTTTTAGAATTTAGACGAATAAACGAAAAGTTTTGTCTTTAAAACTGTGTTTATTTACAAACACGACCGACAGTCAGTAGTCAACAATAATGTTTATATTTTCTTATTAATTATTGTTTTCCTTTTTTTTAATTAAAATTAATAAAACCAGCATAAATCAAAAACATGTGTCTTTCCTATTTTTCTTGTTACATTTTAAAAACTTTAAAAATCTTTATTAAAAAAAACGACTTTGTGATTATCAACATTGTCATGAAGTGAGAGACACAGCTGCTACGCTAATTCATGACTCTACTACCGTGACGTCACTTTTCATCGCTTCGACCTTGGTAATATATAGCAACGGCCTCGCCACTACCCATTCTCCACTGTGACTCCTGCTCATGACACAGGAGTAGGCCTGGCCTTTACATCCATTTCCGCCACCTCCACCAGAGGAGAGAAAGGAGACAAGGAGAGAGAAGGTGCGAACGATTTACTCAAATGAAAATACAAATACAATGAAAGTGTCATGATCTACTAGTTCCCAACGAATAATATATAAAGGGACTAATTAAATTTATACCTTGTTCTTACTAAATTACTGCTGAAGCAAAGTTTGATACGTAAAACCTGAAAAGTAAAACTGCTGAGTTCAAATTAGTTGAAATAATCTAATTTCTATAGCGATAAACTTCATCAAGTAAAAATCAAGCGTTCAGATATTAGATCACGCAAGAGCATATTTTGTTCTTGTGAAATAGAATTTAATTTCTGATGACATTTAATAATCAGTAAAACATGTCAATGCAAAAATATTTCCCAATTATTTTCGTATATATATATATATATATAATCTGCATTCCGTCGTGCACAATTGAATGCATATATTATCGCAGTTACAATAATTTTTCTTTGTAATTCACACCGGAAGACAATATATGAAAAGATTGAAAGAATAACTACAGTGTCTTCCTTGAAGAATTTTATCTTAACATCAAGAAACTGATTAGAGAGCTGGAAACGATCAGTAAAGAAATAAGTAGACAATATGTCTATATTAATCAATATAACATATTCGAATATCTATCTATCTATCTATCTATCTATCTATCTATCTATCTATCTATCTATCTATCTATCTATCTAATAAAAGTATAAACTTTGCCACTTAGCTGATTCAACACTCTGATTCCAGAGTTTCTTAGACGAACCTTTTAGCAATTGTTCGGTCGACTCGTCAGGAGGTTCATTGCGTTTTATACAGGAGAGCTATTAGCGATGGTATTATTAGCCGGAGTAAGAATGTTGCCATTGTTTTCGTTTGCATTGTAGTATTATTTGATAATTTTGTTTATTGTCAACAGATTGACAGAAAAGACTTTAAAGTAACCAAAAAAGATTTAATAGGACCAAAACACTTTTTACAGTGCTGAAAAGTTCTCGGTCTGACACATTTTCAGAAATCTTTACAAATGATCAAACATCTTTTATTTTGAAAAGTGTTTGTAGTTTGAGCACAAAAGATTTTAGCCTCCGCCGCTTATAATTAAAAAAAAGGCACTGTGTTTCATTGTAAAGTTCCAATTAATATTTCCTTTTTTTTTTTTTAAGAAAACTAATAAAGATATTGTGGGCAATGTTTCGGAATGAGAGACCGGAGAACCAAGTTCGAATTTCAGCTGAATTCGTTGCATTCACTTAAGCGCAATTGCCGTTGGAAAATGTATTAAGCCGTCTCTTCCCTCTAGCTAGTCGTTAAATAACAAGACAGATTGCAGTGGCAACACAGCCCACCACAGAATGTAATGGCAACATACTAGAAGAAAATCATTTGCTCCGTCACTCATGTCTCGAAAGAGACATGATCGCCAAAGCGAGTATCAATTATATCACTTCACTGACAGACTGAATATTGAAGGAAATATTTGCACTAATCCTCCTATATGGTAGTTAATGCTGGACAATTTCTTCACCGATGATGAGAAGACTGAAGGATGCTGAGAAAGCGTAAGCAAAGAGGAAGTCGTAAGGAAAATGGAAACTAAAATGACGATTATATTCAGAATCGGATGTATGTTGTGGTGTAATGGATATAAGATCGGAATGTGAAATCGGATAGCCAAGTTCGAATTCCAGTTGAATTTGTTGCATTCACTTACGAGCAAATATCATTGGGGAAAGTATGAATCCATCTCTTCTCCCTTTATCTATAGGATGAGTAGCAGAACAGATTGAGTTCCATGGCCTTGGTTGGCAACCAGTCAACCACAGAAAGTAATGGCAACAAAATCTTCTGCCTAGTGAGTCACCCAAGCGTGTATCATGTATGGCACTCACCTGACTGACTGACATTCAGAATAAGAAAGACACAGCTTAAATTTTTGGCACGCTTAATGAGAAAGGAAGTCTTGGAAAATTTGATACTCACAGGATATATTGAAAGTAAAAGAGACAGGAGAAAGTATCGGGTTTGTGTGAATGAATCGAGGAAAATGGTGTAGGAGAGATAGCAAAATGACAAATTTTACTATGAGCTACAAAACATAAGAATTGTGGAGAATCATGATCACCCACATTCTGAATCTATACAGTGCATAGAAGAAGAAGAAGAAGAAGAAGAAGAAGAAGAAGAAGAAGAAGAAGAAATTATAGCAGACAACATACCTCTCTTACGATGTGACAACACTTTTAAGAATTTACTGAATTCTACAAGTTTCCCGTTATTAGCATTATTGCAACCCCAAGAATCATTGTTTTAGATAAGATTTATAATTACAGAATGTGCACAAAGTTTACAAAAGTATATGCTTTTTATCAAAAAAACAGAAAACAGTTATTGCAATGATGCCAAATTTATAAAGACAGCATTGATAAAATGTGTATATTCCATGGTTGTTAGCAAAAGGGTCAACACAACATGCACTTTACAAACTGGAGATAACAAAATCAAATACAAAAGTTTAAATATCTAGGAAAAGATTTAACAGAAAGTGCGACACTGAAATCCAAAGCGCAAAGAAGGATTTCAAAATCTTCGCAAAAGAAAAAGAAATTGGTTAAAAACAAAAGCACTGTTACGTAATAAAAGTTCTCCTGCATGGCAGTGAATGCAGGACCATCAGAGATGAAGAGGGAACTTAAGACGGCGGAAATATGGTTCTGCAGGTTGTTGCTAAGGATAAAAAGGGAACTTAAGACGGCGGAAATATGGTTCTGCAGGTTGTTGCTAAGGATAAAAAGGGAACTTAAGACGGCGGAAATATGGTTCTGCAGGTTGTTGCTAAGGATAAAAAGGGAACTTAAGACGGCGGAAATATGGTTCAGCAGGTTGTTGCTAAGGATAAAAATGGAACTTAAGACAGTGGAAATATGGTTCTGCAGGTTGTTGCTAAGGATAAAAAGGGAACTTAAGACAGCGGAAATATGGTTCTGCAGGTTGTTGCTAAGGATAAAAAGGGAACTTAAGACGGCGGAAATATGGTTCTGCAGGTTGTTGCTAAGGATAAAAAGGGAACTTAAGACAGCGGAAATATGGTTCTGCAGGTTGTTGCTAAGGATAAAAAGGGAACTTAAGACGGCGGAAATATGGTTCTGCAGGTTGTTGCTAAGGATAAAAAGGGAACTTAAGACGGCGGAAATATGGTTCTGCAGGTTGTTGCTAAGGATAAAAAGGGAACTTAAGACGGCGGAAATATGGTTCTGCAGGTTGTTGCTAAGGATAAAAAGGGAACTTAAGACGGCGGAAATATGGTTCAGCAGGTTGTTGCTAAGGATAAAAAGGGAACTTAAGACAGCGGAAATATGGTTCGGCAGGTTGTTGCTAAGGATAAAAATTGAACTTAAGACGGCGGAAATATGGTTCTGCAGGTTGTTGCTAAGGATAAAAAGGGAACTTAAGACGGCGGAAATATGGTTCAGCAGGTTGTTGCTAAGGATAAAAAGGGAACTTAAGACAGCGGAAATATGGTTCTGCAGGTTGTTGCTAAGGATAAAAAGGGAACTTAAGACGGCGGAAATATGGTTCTGCAGGTTGTTGCTAAGGATAAAAAGGGAACTTAAGACGGCGGAAATATGGTTCTGCAGGTTGTTGCTAAGGATAAAAAGGGAACTTAAGACGGCGGAAATATGGTTCTGCAGGTTGTTGCTAAGGATAAAAAGGGAAATTAAGATGGCGGAAATATGGTTCTGCAGGTTGTTGCTAAGGATAAAAAGGGAACTTAAGACGGCGGAAATATGGTTCAGCAGGTTGTTGCTAAGGATAAAAAGGGAACTTAAGACGGCGGAAATATGGTTCTGCAGGTTGTTGCTAAGGATAAAAAGGGAACTTAAGACGGCGGAAATATGGTTCTGCAGGTTGTTGCTAAGGATAAAAAGGGAACTTAAGACGGCGGAAATATGGTTCTGCAGGTTGTTGCTAAGGATAAAAATTGAACTTAAGACGGCGGAAATATGGTTCAGCAGGTTGTTGCTAAGGATAAAAAGGACCGAACATGTAGACAACGACAAAGTTGTAAAGAAAATGGAAACAAACAGAAACTTATACTTAGCATCAAGAAAAAACTACTAAAATTTCTAGAGCACATAATGAGGAAAGAGGGTTTTGAAAATTTGATACTTACAGGACAGATTAAAAGCAAGAGGGACAGAGGAAAACAATTTAGTCAGTTTGAGTAAACACTTGGCGGAATATGGTTTAGGAAAAATAACAAAAAGATAAAATTTATTGAGAACTTAAAAGAACAAGACATTTTTGAGATCCATGATCGCCTACATCCTGAAGAGACATAGCACATAGAAAATATTCCATGTTTTAAAACCAGCTTAAAGGTCTTTTATCCACTGATTTTGTGAGTAACTGCATTACTTGATATAAAAGAGTTCACAGTATTCAGAATGACAATCAAAAAGTTCACCATAGCCGGTAAATTACTGTCTGTCGAGGTAAAACTTCACATTCAGAATACTTCACAAGATCTCAATCTGCTTATGATCAGGTGAACAATGCAGCCATAACTTCAAACGAATGTCTCTGAAATCCATTTACACACTAATAACTGTCAAGTCGGATTTTCAAAAATTTAAATGAAACCTCAATCGTTATTTTTTTTTATTCTAATGTTTTATTGTTCTTTTTACTTAGTTATGTTTTCTCAGTTTCTTTCACTCAGTATCACATTGCGTCTTAGTGGCTTTATTACCAAGCGTTGGGTGAAATGATTTAATCAATAGACAAATAGCTATTGAAAAGTTGTTTGTTGTTGAGGGCCAATAAAATAATATTCTGAACAACCCATGTAAGAAATCGGAGGTGTTTTGCAGCAGCATCTTTCTCACTCGGGTCGATTCTGGGAATATGATTTTGAAAGCTGATTTTCACGGTAGACCAACATTCTCCCTTTAAAAGATTGAAGTAACAAATTCATTCTCATTTCCTCCCATTTGTCCATGTCTTATGCCAAGTAACTTTTAGCAAATATCCAGAAGGTTGACAGAAATAGACAATGCCAATCATATCAATAAATATTATTTTCTCTTTTTTCATCTGATTTTTTTTTTAATCATATCACCCCAAGCAAGGCGGTAACGCCACTGATGCGCAGGGGGCTACGTAAGGGTAAAAAGAATGGAGAAGAGAAAGCCGGAAACCACATCCTAAACAGGAAACAAGGGATGAGCCTCTTCACCTGTTCAATAGATGTGGGTGGAGTGTGAACCGGGCGATAGTTTAGTCTATCTACTCCAATTGAAAAAAAATAAAAATAAAAAAGGAAAAGAGTGAAAAGATTGGAAAAGAGAAAACCGGAAACCGCATCCTAAACAGGAAACAAGGGATGAGCCTCTTCACCTGTTCAATAGATGTGGGTTGAGTGAGAAACGGGCGATAGTTTAGTCTATCTACTCCAATTGAAAAAAAATAAAAATAAAAAAGGAAAAGAGTGAAAAGATTGGAAAAGAGAAAACCGGAAACCGCATCCTAAACAGGAAACAAGGGATGAGCCTCTTCACCTGTTCAATAGATGTGGGTGGAGTGTGAACCGGGCGATAGTTTAGTCTGATTTAGCTGAAATGAATTTTTGGTTAACCTAGTAACAGAGATTTTATTTCTTTTATCATGTCCCCGAATATTGGTTGCGGTGCTACTTGGTCGATGACAGTGCTACGTATTTCAAACAAGAGCCCGTTAAAAGGAAGTAGCATCATTCTTTACAACACAGTCATAGTAACATACACTTCCTTTCTGTTCCCGACTAAACAAAGTTTAGAAAATATCAAGAACTTGGTAGAGGCAGTCCGCACTGGCGTTCCCAGTCGGAATTTAAACTTTTATCTACTATTCCTAAGACACATGGCCCAGTGGATAAAACCATTGGTTGAAGTAATGCAGTGACTTGACCCAAACAGTTGTGAGTTCAATACCTGGCCACAGAAGGGGGTGAACAAAAACTTGGAGAGTTGAATTACTAAAGGGAAATAACTTATCCAGAAAAAGCATAGCACGTGGAACTAGAACAATCTACTCCGGTGGATGAAACAGAGGGTTAGAAATTTCAATCCCCTGAAGAAGGTTGGAGCGTACAACGACGAAAATGTCGGGAATATGACAACGAATATGAGGACAAGAGCCCGAACAATGTAAATAATGTAAATACTTTTTAATACTGTCCTGATGTTGCATGAACTGCAAGCCCCTCTGAATTTGTTCCCAAAAGAACGTGGAAAAGGCAATGGGGAAAATACTCCATTATATTTCCCAAAAAATCATGGCAACTCGGAGATAATGAAGCAAAATAATCTGTTAAGAAACATAACCGCCTTCGTTTTAAAAAGTTATAGAATAAAAAAAAAACGAGATGTGGTTATAATCATCACTGAATTAAGTACATTGACGAAAAAGGAGATTATGTTGAAAAATTAGCCAAGTTTGGGATATTAACTCTGTTTTATATTTAGAGTGAATGAATCTGCAGAAAAATTAATTCCTGTGCAGATCAGATTTGTCAATTTGAGTTATGCAAACATTCACTTAAGGATTAATTCAAGAATAATATTAGATCTGATTATCGTATTGTCAAGATTAATTTTTTCATTAATCCTCAAATGAAAAGTGACAAGTTCTACTCGTCTTTTGTTTTCCTTATGCCTAAGTCCTTGTCGTTGGAGCTTATAGCGTTTTTCGGCTTGAAAAGGCTTGAAAATAATTGTCTTCGTCCTATCATCATATTTCCGCAATGCTCACTATAATGAAAGAAATAATTGTGAAAACAAAATAAAATAAAATTAAATGAAATGCCTCATGGATGAGATAGTTGCATTTTTCCTAATCATTTTGAACAATGAAAAATAGTTTTCAAGGCAAGTATGTTATAATCACTTAAAGATTTAGCGCAACACAATCTTCTTTCTTTTGTTTCTTTTCACATATTTAACCTTAGAGTGAAAAAAGTGTGCTGCACTAGGATGAACTTGCATTAGATGATGCAGAAGCCAGACATTAAGAGAATTTCCGAGCCTGGTACTAATTAAATCGATTGGTCTGCTAATAAAAGAATATTTTGTTGGTCGGAAGGGGTGGGGATTTATCGTTTTGTAGATTAGTATTCCTTCATATTCCTTATTCCCTTAACCCCCATCTCCGAAATTTTTCAGCGTCAATAAATGTAGATTTTTTAAAATTAATTTAAAAGAGAGACCTGTTCATAATGTAAATTCATAATGAAATCGATTCCTAATTTTTAAAGAGTTACCTGTACTTAAATGTTGTTTACGAATATCAAATTTGAAAGTGAGCCTATATCATTGATACCTGCGTAAGACTGATGTTATTTTCAAATAATATTCTTTACTTGCACCACGTTCAAACTAGTACTAGCAGCCAGAGATCTCCCTACTCCCTTATTGAGATTTCGCATACAGCAACACTTTTGACCAAAAATCCGCCAAAAACTTCGCCTGTCTTCATTTATGTTTTCGACAATCTCTTTCCCATTAATTAAAAAAAAAATAACTGTTTCATGTGACCATTTTTATTTCTCTATTTTTCTTTAAATTTCTGTGTTATTTAACTTAATGGCTGTTGGAAGACCTTATGTCTGGCAACATGACTCTGCACCATGCCATACAAATAGAAGATTCAACTCATGGCTGTCAGACAATTTATGTGACCATATCACCCCCATACATCTGGTCTCAGAGTGCAATACCCTTGAGTTTTACGCGTGGCACACAGTTGAGCGAGAGACCAATAAAAATCCCTGTAACACCAAAGATTAACTGAAGGCAAGGATTATGACAGCATTTACCAATTTAAACAAAGAGACCACCCAGAAGAGTTGCAGAAAGTTTCGAAGTCGTGTGAAGACCGTGGTTGTAGTCAACGGCGATTTTGAATAAATTTACTCTTTCATATTCAAGATAATTTTGTGCGATTTGGTAAATATATCTATTAAAATGAGATGTCAACATCATTTTAATTTTTGCGTAATTTAGACGACAGTTTATCCATCAAGCCCTGCACGCACGCGCGCACGCACGCACACACACACACACACACACACACACACACACACACACACACACACATCGTAAGTAAATGTCAATGACGAAAGTGCAATTTCAAACAGTCCTGATAACACCTGAAATTCATGGATCGATTGTACCCTGTATTATGAACCGGAACCGCTTTTTAAATCGATAACTAATCAAATATTTTTTTTAATTCTGATAAGTGTTGTTCCCTAAAAAATCATCTAAAGAATTCAAATCAATTGATTAAAACTTTTTTTACAGATTTGTTATGAGCGGACCAGTATATTTAAATAGTGCCTGTGAGTAATTAATAAATGTATATATTTGTTTGGTCTTCATTTAAATAAAAAAGAATAAACATTTAAAAATAAGTTTAGTCCGTTGATAACAGTGTCGAAGGTAGCTTCAAACTTGACAATCGTAAATAAAAAGTAAGTACAAGTAACTCTTCAAAAAGTCAGAATCGATTTGACACTCTATTTATCTTATGCCCCGTTCTAAATTCATAATATTTTTCAATTCTAGCAAATGTCGTGAATGGAGGAAAGTTTAATGAATGTTAATCTATAAAAATTATCCCACAATGAATTTCTTAATAGTTTCAGCGCAAGAAAGGCAGTACTGCCACTGGTTCGCAGGGAGTTACATTGGGAGGATGTCGAAGGAAGGATAAGAAAAAGATGAGAGTCAAAGAGATAGTAGATGGCAATTGATGCTGCACTTAAACTTTTAGAGATTGTAGTTATCAAGCAAGTATGCGGAAGAGATTTCTACAAGCGGGAAACGGGAGAAAAGAAACTGTTAAAGTAGAAGTGAAGTTTAAATTTGCCTATTTTAAAGGTAAAACGGTGGGACCTAGCTGCCAATCTAGTAACATGAGTAAATTCATGTGTACGGGACCCAAGCGAATGAAGCTCGTCAGAGCAGAAACCGTGAAAAAAAAAAAAAAATGCAGAAGGAAGCCACATCTCGTCGGTTAGAAAGCGACTGAAGTCGAGCTACCAAATCGGGACTGAGTACAATGCAGATTTTCCTTTGTATTTCCTCGAGAAGCCCGAAATGAATAGCAGAAGCACCGGACTAGACAACAGTATTCAATGCACGGAGGAATGGTAGATTTATAAATGTGCAAGATTCATTCTGACGAGAGAAACTTCCTGGCTAGGACCAGCGACCCAACCTTCTTAGCAGTGGACGTAGCTATGTAGTAATTCCACTTGAGGCCAGCTGAGAGGGTGAGGCCGAGGAGGCGCAGTGTATTGCTTTGTGAGAGACTAGCGTGATTCATACTGATGGAAGCCTGTTTATGGTGGTTAAAGGATAGCAGCTTCGTTTTGGAAACATTAAAATTTACGAGCCATTCCAAAAGAAGAAGCGAGGTTTTACCTCATTTTTATGAGTCGACCAGTTCATTTAAGGAGCAGCAAAATACTGATTTTCAAACCAGACAGGTCATTTCCGTGTGGAAAAAATTAGAACTCTAGATTTTTTACTTTTATTTACTCACTCTTGTCTCCAATGTAGAGTTGAATTAGGCATAAAAACAGCAACACCTGATATAGAGTAGAGTAGACTTTTACTAGAGAGTAGTAAGCTCGATCGTTTTGTACTTTTGAAAATTGCCTCAACACAATCTTTTTAAACCCATTCTTTAATAATTGACTCTTTGCACTGCTAAGCTGGTTTGGTAAGCAGTAATACATTTTCATCAGAACAATACAATGGAAACCTACTGAAATGTCGTAGGTGTTGCTAAAATTTGTTTAATATCTTTCATTAATATCTGTCACAAAGGATATTTTATTCAAAAGTCTCTCCAACATATAAATGCGCACATCCAGTTTACAAACGAACAATAAAGTATCCAACACATAAATTATTCCAGCACTTTCTCACCAACTGAACAGGTTTCACTTGTTTTACGCCGCCATTAAACTAACCTAACAATTAGATGCACAAACGGTTCATAATGAAATGCCCGCAAGACCAAAACAATGACTTTAATGCGTTAACCTTTTTTTCATTGTATTTCTCATTACCTGAATTTCTGAGGCAATGCTTTGTCACGATTGTACACTGATTCATTAAAACAGATACTGAAATTAAGTTCCGCCCTCACGAAAAAAAAAAAAAAAAAAAAAGAAACAGACAAAAATAAAAAAACAACAAGAAACAGCAAAGAACATATGTTTTTATGAGTATCCTGCAAGACGTGACCTTGTAGTTAAAAGTACTGGTAAAGCTTAGCTGCTTTACCGGAAGTTCAGTGGGCATATTGAGGAAATATACTCTCCTCCGTCTTACATAAGAGATACATAAAGATGAAAAAATTGAACAAAATTATTGAAAAAAATCAAGTAATACTGTAAAATTCACGCAGTCGAGGTACCAAAGACAGCAAAAAAAACCAAAAAAAACCAAAAAAAAAACCAAAAAAAAACGCAAATATTTATACAAAAGACATAAGGGAGGGGCACGTCAAGACGGTGGGAAAGTGATTAATTTTGTGGAGAATCTTGATATATATATATATATATATATATATATATATATATATATATATATATTACGGTGAGTCGTTTTGTACGGCTTAACAACCCTTTGCAGGTTATTTAAAGCCAGAAAATATTTGTAGATTGTAATAATTTTTTGAATATAATAATGATTTAGTGATACAAGTCTCACTAATTAACCCATAGTGGAGAGAGAAGAGTTGAGTTCATACATCTTACATGGGTATTTGTAAGTGAACCCAACTGAAATCAGAACTTGGCTCTCCGATTAACGATTAACGAGCTATTATCCATTGCACCACCCGCACATCCAAGCTTAATGCACCAACCGGACACATATCTAGGTACTGAACAGGTTCGACGTTACTTAACTTCGGTGATCGTACGGGAACTGGTGTTACAACGCTATATGACCGTTAGCCCGTAAGAATACTCGACCAGATATAGTGGCAATATTCAATGCATGGACAAATGATTTATAAACGCGCATGATGAAATATTTACATAAAATTAAGTAACTACTATATATCTCGAAATTCTTGACAAATTACAAAGAAGGGTCTGTAATATAATCGATCATGACCTGTCATCTCGTCTTCAGTCATTGTTTTAGCGTCTTGAAGTGGCTTCCTTCTGTCATTTTTACAAATATTTATTTACATGGCAAATGTTCTGATGAGCTTTCCCCTTGGCACCTTGACTGTATGAATTTAAGCGTGCTACTAGACTGGCAACTAGGTCTCACCGTTTTACTGTTGAACTACCGATATGCGACCGTCTGTTCTATTCTAATAGTTTCTTTTCTCGTCTGTAAAACTCAGTATTTCTCGCGTCCCTGCCACTAACAATCCACAAAAATTAAAAGTAACTCCAATTGCCATCTTATCTTCGTCAAACTGGTTCTTTTATTGTCCTTTCTCCTCACTTCTCCTTACTAAAGTCTACTTTTTCTCTTTCACACCCAGTAATCCTTTGAATCTTAGAGGCATTATCATCTTGTCTGGAATGACGTGATTAAAACAAAAAAGATGTTTCCATATGGTGCTTATTATTGCGTCTGCTGAACATATCGGTGTGTTTATGTGTTACATCTGGGCAGTTATTTTTTCCTTGATGTAAGAAGGAATCACTAAAAAAACAATTATACGAGTAATTGTTGGCTCTTTTGCCTGTAATATTGAAAATACTCGCATGAACCATTTTTTTTCTAAATCAGCCAAAAGAATTTCTTGTTCAGAATTTTGTAAAGCATTTCACTCCATGCAAGGCAATAAAGCCACTAAGAGACAAGTACTTACTGAAAGCAAAAGAATAAAAAGAAAAGATTATTAATGAGCGAGAACAATAACAGAAGAGGAATCAAGAAGATAGTAGATAACAACTATCATTATGTTTAAATTTTTGAAAGCCGTATGAGTTTTCCACAAGCGAAGTGTGCGAGAAAAGAAAACTTGGCAATGGATTTACGAATACATGTAGTCAATTCTTATTGTAAAACAATGAAACCTTGTTACCAATCTATTCAGTCAGTCAGTTAAGGCTTGGATGATCATGTCTTACTGGGCTTAGAAGATATGACTGACTGGGCAGAAGATTATCTCGCAGTAGGTTGCTATTACTTTCTGCGCAAGACTGGTGCCAACCAAGGCTATAGAACCCAATCTGTATTGTTATTTAAACCATAACTGGAGGGAACTAATGGATTAATACCTTACTCAAGGGTATTTGCGCGGAAGTGAATGCAAGGAATTTAACTGGAATTCGAACTGGGCTCCCCTATTTGTCGTTCCGAGCCGATGTCCACTGCACCACAACGCACATCCTCCGAATCTATTACTGCGCTTAAATTCATAATGTCATGGCACCATAGAGCAAAACTCTTAAGAACAATTAACAGGAAAGTATTTTATAAAAATGGCACAGGGAAGCTATGTTACAGTAGTGGGTAAGTAACTCCAAAGATCTTGTTTCTTAACACGGGGAACCTTTTTTAAAATAGTGCAGTACGAGATGCTCTTGTTTTAATAGACTTTCCAGCTCGTAGACCCAAATTCATTTTTCAGGAAAGACTAAAATCTCACGAGTACTCAGTCGATAATGAGAAAAAAACAAGCGATGAAGCCTTGAACAAGTTTTGAGTCGGCATTTCATGAGACTGCAATTTATTGACGCGTAAGTTTTTATCTGCTTCGCCCATCAGAATGTTTATGCTATCCGTATTGGTATCACGCCACATGCAATATTCATTAATCCGTTATATTTTCACAATGTTACGAAGTATCTGTTCAATCGAACAAAATTTTAACATACCTGCGAATACTGTATTCTATCAAACAACGTTCCGAACTTGAGATATATGAAAATTGAGGGAAAGAAAAAACGTTTCTAAAAAACATGAAGAAGAAAAATAATCTTAGAGTTCGTATCTATCCAGACATGAGTTTCATACTTTTACAATTAAACTTATCAATACCGACGTGAAATCTGATAAATCCTTATCCGAAAAATTAAATTTAATGTTAAATATAATCTTTTCCGAGTTCCTCAACAATAATGGAATCGCATTTTTCAACGTATAAATTTGTATTTGCACTTATCTTTGATACCGACAGTCGGATATTATTATTATTATTATTTTCTTTGATTTCTGTTGTATACAGATTTCTTTCCGGCTTCCAACCAGTGACCTAAGGTCAGAAATTCTGTCAATGAGTCTATCGGAACCTTTTTCACTCAATCCGAGGGCTCCAACTACAACTAAAGTTATTGATGTCTTCATGTGCCACATTTTTTAGATTTTTATTTTAAGAAGTTTATATTTTGATAACTTTTTGAAGATTTTCAAATGTACATTACAGTTTGCAGGGGCTGCCATGTCAATAATAAAACACATTCTGTTCTTGTGGTCTTTGATTTCTGGGAGATATGAATTTATCATTATAATTACTATTTTTTATGGTACCCTCCTACAAGGAATGAACTCTTCCTCTCGTTATATGTAATTACCTGCGTTACTTCCGAGGAGCAGTTAAAAGCAGTTAACGAGAGCAGTTAACGAAGGCAGTTAACGACAGCTACTAGTCAGGCAATAAGCAGCGTAATAATACCTTCGGACCTACTTATTTCTAGTTACTTATGATGAACACTTCCTTTGAATATCTTATTTCTTGTTGTACTAATACACTAACCTACGTTCTTGTTCCGTGTCTTACTTCCGGCGCAAACCGGTCACTAAAAATTTGCGGCGAAGTTTCACCACAATTCCACATTATTATTATTATTATTATTATTATTATTATTATTATTATTATCTTCGTTTGCTCAGTTTTGGTCTTTAACCGGAGATCATGCATTAGGGGTGTTCTCCAATTCCGTACGTCTTCAGACAGAGCACTTTTCCTAGAATATTTCCAGTGCCCAGAACCGCCAAATTTAGAACAACAGTATCCTGTTTTATCGCGATTTTCTCAATGTAGGATTTTAAGTCCTGTAGTATAGACCTCCAACGCCTTAATAATAACTGGGATACTAGCGGCCCGAACGTCCCATATTCTGGCCACTCCAATTTGAAGTTCGGTGTATTTCTTAAGTTTGTCAATTTCCTTGACCTAGATATTACGGTTACCCGGAATAGATACCACATTACAACAGTGGTACAAGATCCTTTTTGGGCCCCGAAACAGGCCAGAAGTTTTCTTAAAATTGAGAATTTGATGTCCAGTAAATCTACATGCAAACTCTCATAAATGAACATGAACAGATATAGCACAATGTAACAAATATATTCTATTAATGTAGCAACATAAATCAGTATTTACAATTACATTCGTCAATCGCCTTTTAGGTTTTGTCATAGTGTGCGTTGTGGAACATGGATGTGTGTTGTGGTGTAGTAGACATCGGCTCGTAATGAGAAATCGGAGAGCCGAGTTCAAATTCCAGGTTAATTCGTAGCATTCACTTACGCCTAATACTATTAAGAAAAGTATTAATTCATCTCTTCTCCCTCCAGCTATGGGTTAAATAGCAGAACAGATTGGGTTCTGTAGCCTTGGTTGGCAACCAGTCTACCGCAAAAAGTAATGGCAATCTACTGCGCGAAAATATTTTGCCCAGTCAATCATGTTTCTTTCGAGATATGATCGCCCAAGCGTGTATCATGCATGGAACTTAACTGATTGACGTTTAGTGTGGCCGCCTTCATAAGAGAATGCACATAAGCACGAAAAACGGTAATGCCCTAGGATCTGTGCAAGCGACTGGTATAAAAGCGACTCGTATATTTCAATGTTTAGCCGAATGTGCGATAAATTGACCCTCATTTCTTCAGCACACTTAAGCGGATCCACACAGTGGTTAAGAATCACTTCTGCAGAGTTGCATAATATATAGAGTTACACTCATTGTCATTTTTTATTGATACTAAAATATCTCGAGTAGAACTGATTAAATATGTCAAAGTTGTGAGCCACTTAAATGGTAACCTATATCGTGACAACTATTCTAAATGTACTGGATAAATTGTCGCTATTATATATTTTTAACTTTGCGCGGGCGCGTTGTTTGTTTTGATTTTGTCTACTGCACAATATAGCAGAGTCAGTTGGGCACCATCTGTAAGAAAAAGAGCATCATGATGCAATTCAGTCCGCTAGAAATTTGGGAACGGCATGTTGCAATAATTGGTATTCGTGTCGGAGGCTCCAATACGAACATTTCACAGTGTTTGGATGACAGTGCAAAGGATTCGGAAAGAATTAGATCACATATCCAGTCAACATTCTGGTGTTTGGAATGATAAGTAATGATGGAGAAGTTATGCAACCACATGCTCTCAGACTCAACACGGAGACCTACATCAAGTACCTTGAGGAAGTAGTACTGCTCTGGGTCAAGAGGCTGGCTGATGGAAAACCCTATGTCTGTCAAGATGACTCTGAACCATACCACACAAGTAGGAGGACCCAGTCATGACTGTCAGACAATTTCTTCGACCACATCACCCTTTACACCTGGCCGCTTAACTCCCCAGACTGCAACCCTCTTGATTATTATGTGTGGGACAAAGTTGAACAAGAGACCAACTAAACTCCTTGATGATGAACTGAAGGCAAGGATTATAGTAGCATTCACCAACTTAAACCAAGAGACTGTCCAAAAGTTGTAGGGGATTCTGACTTTTTGTACGGGCCATGGTTGAAGCCAATGGCGATTTTATTGAATAAATTTACTATTTCGTATTTCAGAGATATTTTGTGTAATTTTGGTAAATATATCTGTTAAAATGAGATGCCAGTATTATTTTCACTTTTGCGTAATTTAGACGACAATTTATCCACCGCATTCTGTATATATATCAGGCAAGCAGATGCTAAAAGTGTTCATAGTATAATTATCTCGTAAACAGATACATCAAATATGAATTCTAAAATTGATTGTTCAAGATCTGTTTATGTTCTACTAGAAAATATTAGCTTCAATGTAATGCCTGGGTTAGAATAAGTCATGCTCCACAATTGGCAGGAGATTTTCTAATAATTCGCTGTTATTTTGTTGGTTTAAATTAAAATAATCATCGTAACATTCAAAAGTGGAATGCAATAATTTAATCACTTCTTTTTGTTTCAATTTTGGTTCTCTAGTAGTCAACAATTAATCGGTATGTTGTAAATTGCAAATTAGAAAAAAAATGATGGTCATTGGTTAAGAATTAATACGTACCTTATTGACAGAATATAATTATAGTGGTGTAATAAGAATAATAATAAAAATATAAATAACGATAGTAGTTGTTCCTGTTGTGTTTGGAGCTTTGGGTCTGATAAAGAAAAGTACTCAACAACAAATCAACAAAATCCCTGGTGTACTATGTTTCCCAGAATTTTCCAAAATAATTCTAACAAGCACAGTCCATATTCTTCGAAGAGGTTTGTTCATTGTATTTTTTCTTTTTTTTTTTAATTGTTGCTTTTTGTTTAACTAAATGGAAACAACAACAAAAATTCATAGCCGAGGTCATTGACAGGTTTATGACCCGGCATGTGATTATAAAACAAATACGTAGCAAAAATAATTTTAATAATAATAATTAATATTATCTCTCTATTCTCTTTCTTCTTCTTTTATTAGGCTGTTACTTGGATCATTTATGTCAAATTAACTGTATCAGTACACAGTTAATTTTACAAGAATACCCCAAGCCTGATCAATCAACAACCTAATAAATGTAGAAAAAAGAAATTGGGGGTGGGGAGAGAGACAGAGATAGAGACAGAGACAGAGACTAATAATAAGAAGAAAAATTTGTTGCTGCTTTTTAGCAGATAATTTTTTTCAGTGGGTGTGATTCATATGAACATACGTACGCACGCATACACGCACATACGATATTTGACGACATAGAAGAATTTTTAAATAATCGTCCAATGTCTTATATGCGAAGTTGAAGCCTCCCTAAGGCTAATTTTATCTCCACTGCTCACTACTATAGGATATAATTTAACCTCAGATAGTTACTTGCACGTAACAATTCTTCATAATTATAATATTTATTTAAGCGGCATCATCATCATCATCATCGTTATTATTTTAGGAGTTTTTTTTCTTTCTTAATGTCCTGCTTTATTCACACATGGCCCGAAGTTCACATTTGGACCTGGGGCTACCATTAGGGCATGGTGGATTTATCTGATCGATAGAATCTAGCTTCATATGTAAGCAGTGTCAAGGTGAAAGTGCTGGACTTCTTGTGTCATGTTGCAAGAGTTTTTGTTGGCGAATATTTCCATCGTTTTCTTGACAAGACCAAAAGTTTCTGTCACCTCTGCTCAGCATCCTCTTAATTTCTATTTTTAGATCTTTATATTTGAAAAGTTTTCCTGAAATTTTGATTATATTTTAGGTATTATTATTATTATTAACAACAATACTAGTAGCAGTAATATTCCTGTAACAAGAATTACCGTACAAAGTGTTGATCCATTCAATTACTTTATATATATATATATATATATATATATATAGTGATTGAACAAAAATAACAAAATACGAATTTCGGTGAGTTTATCAAAACCCTTGGGCACAATACGTAACACACCATCCGAAAATTGCAAAATAATATTAAAAAACTAAACATACCTTGTCAGTTCGTTTTAATCAAACCTATATATAAATAATGTTCACAAAAGTAATCTAACATTGCCTGATGACGAGGTAAAAATCTCGAAACAGAAATTGCGCAATGTAAATTATATTAATTTTAAATACAAAAACATATTTAATTATATGAATATGTTATAACCCTGAAAGTTTACTACGTGAGTAATAACCAAAACGGAGGTTGGGAATAATAGTATATCAACAAATACAAGACTTTCACGTTGCGTGAAGTAGATACACTGCTAATAAACTGCTCGTCAGTATAATTGCTCTACTGTAATATTTACTCCAATATATCCGGTTAATGAGCGTTTAATATTCCCGTACGTCTTTATGCCTTCAAATATGATATATATGTGTCATTGTGTGTGCGTTTACACACACACACACACACACACACACACACACACACACACACACACACACACATATATATAATTATGAATTAACTGTACATTGCAACACGGATATTTCTATGTTTCGAGATAGATTCTCTTCATCAGGCAATGTTGATGTTGGTTGTGCAAATGATTTACATTTAAATACAAAAAACTTTCGGTTTGCTGTTTATGTATGTGAAAAGATAACAAAAATTATGTGTGTGTGTTCCTTTTAACTTACCAGAGCGAAGATTTATTTTGGAATTTGGCCCCAAAGAATACATATAAACTTTTCATATTCTCTTCCTTTATAACTTTCCCTTCCGTCCTCCGTTCTTCTCTTTCCTCCTTAACGGTCAAACTGCTTTTAACCTGATTTTAACCTGATTTTAACCTGCTTTTAACCTGATTTTATCTTTTCACTTTAGTACCAAGACTGTCCTTTCTGCTTTCTTATCATTTTGATCTCCTCTCCTAGAAAACAGTAGAGTGGGTGAAGAAAGAGAAGAACTTTATTCTTCTTAGCAGTGCTTTTCTAATTCTAATTTTTTTTTTTTTAATCGTATCACCCCGAGCAAGGCGGTAACGCCACTGATGTGCCGGGGGCTACGTAATAGTGAGAAGATTGGAAAAGAGAAAGCCGGAAACCATATTCTAAACAGGGAACAAGGGATGAGCCTCTTAACCTGTTTAATAGACATAGGTGGAGTGTGAACCGGGCGATAGATAGATCTATCTACTCCAACTGAAATAAAAAAACAAAACAAAAAACAAAAAACAAAAAAAAAAAACAAAGTGAGAAGATTGGAAAAGAGAAAGACGGAAACCACATCCTAAACAGGGAACAAGGGATATCCTTGGGAAAGGTATGACTCTACCTATTCTCTCCAACTTATGGGTTAATTAGTAAGATTTGTATCACTGAATCATTATCTATAAAAAAAAAATTTTACAATCTATAAAATTTTTTCTGGCTTTAAATAACCTGCAGAAAGTTGATAAGCAATAGAAAAAAAAATCAATCAGTACTTCCACTGAACTAGACGCCTGGCCCAGGAAATTTGGTGACATTGTAATTTTGAGTTCAATCCTGAAGAGTTAGTAAAATGTTAGAATAATAATAACAAAGATAAGGACATTAGATCAAATGTAAAGAATATGTATGTCAGACTGATGGATTTTATACTGGGTTATTTAATATTGATATCAGCCCAGCTATCCCCTTGTCTATTTGAGTCTATAATTTTTTCAAAAACTTTGATTTGTAAGTAACATTTTTATTTTTTCCTGATTTAATTCCTGCTATCCTTATCCCAACTTTCTAATATATATTTATTTATTGTAAAACTTTTTCGTAAAAAAAAATTTTTTTGTAAACAATTTTATGTACCAATTTACTTATTTCGTCAGTTATTTTCCTTGAGCGACTTATTGGTTATATGCGTGTTATTTCATTTAGAGATTTTTTATCCGTATTTTAATGTGAACATTTTGCAATGTCTACATATGACATTTATCTCATTGCGTTTGTTTAATAGATTTTTATTATTAAGTGATTTGATAATATATAGTTTTTCGTATATACATAATAAACATGGTTCATGTAAGGACTTACATGTTTTAGCTTCTTTTAGAATTTTCTACTTTATTGTGGGTGTTTTTTTGTTCCCTTTGGATACCAATGATATTTCGATAGAGATGTTCTATTTTTGTACTTGTTATTATTAAATTGAAGACGTGTGCTGGTAAATGCGCTGTTTGAGAGTATTCTTATTACTTCCTATATAAATTTTTACATTACTGGGGTTTTCCTTTGAAGATATTTCGCATTGATTGACGACATTGCAAAATGTTCACATTAGAATACGGATAAAAAAATCTCTAAATGAAATAGCACTCATATAACCAATAAGTCGCTGAAGGAAAATAACTGACGAAATATCAAAATAAAGTAAATTTGTACATAAAATTGTTTATAAAAGATATTTTTTTACAAAAAAAAGTTTCACAATAAATAAATAGATATTAGAAAGATGAGATAAAGCTAGCAGGAAGTAAATCAGGAAAAATAAAAATATTACTTATAAATCAAAGGTTTTGAAAAAATTAGAACTAGAAAAGCACTGATAAGAAGACCAAAGAACTTCTCGGTCTTCATTCCTCTCCTCTTCTCTAGGAGAGGAAACTAAAATAAGAAAGGAAGACGGACAATCTTGGTACTAAATAGCCATATCACAATCAGGTTGACATCTTGTCCGTTAGGGAGGAAAAAGAAGAAAGGAGGAAAGGAAGGAAAGGGGAAAAAAAGAGGAAAAAAAGAAGTTAGTATGTATTCTTCTTTGGGGCCAAATTCCAAAATAAATCTTCGCTCTGATTAGTTAAAAGGAACACACACGTAAATTTTATATCTTCCCACATACATAAACAACAAACCGAAAGATTTTTGTATATAAATGTAAATTATTTGCACATCTAACATCCAACATTGCCTGATGAAGAGAATCTATCTCGAAACATAAAAATTTCCGTGTCACAGTGTACAATTTATTTAAAATTATATAATTATATTATGCTCTATAATATTTATTATATTGAGCACTGTTTATAATAAAATAAATGCCGGGGGGACTCATAATAGTAAAACCTTGTGTCCTCTTCACCTGGATTTATATATATATATATATATATATATATATATATATATATATATATATATATAAATGTTGAGTCAAGATTGTTATTTTTTCAGTAATTTAACTGGTAAAATATATTTTTGCAAGCAGGTTTTATCATAAATTGTCGATATCGGGTGGAGATATAGCATTGATAGGTTTAATCCGAAGAATTTGTCACATTAACTGAGCGGGTCCATATCGTCTTCTATGTTTCGTGTAGACACCGTTATAATGTCATCACTCATCAGTGCTGGGTTCTATCTATCTATCTATCTATCTATCTATCTATCTATCTATCTATCTATCTATCTATCTATCTATCTATCTATCCAGAGAGTCCTCTGTTGTTGGATATTCTTACCTAAGCCTCACTGCTATCAGTGGCTGGTGTTAAAATCTGGGTAAAAGCCAGCGTCTCGGATGCTGGCTTTCAAATGAAGACAAGCACTTGATAAATTGTCCTAATACAATTTTCCTATACTCATTACTTAGGGCTTTGTGCTGAAGAGAGTTAAACTATCGCTCTCTCGCTCCCCCTCACATTTTCTCTCACACTGTCTGTCTGTCTGTCTGTCTGTCTCTCTCTCTCTCTCTCTCTCTCTATATATATATATATGTGTGTGTGTGTGTCTACGCAGAAATATAAAAATAAAGAAGGAAATTAAAAAGCGGAAAGTAAATGAAAGAGACCTGAAAATATAATGAAAAATGTTTAGGGAAAAACAAAAAAATCCCGAAATAAAAGACAGTATGAAAAACAGTGCAAGGAATAGGAACGCGAGAAAAGAAAAAGAAAATATGAAAGAAGCTTCAAAAATTCAGAACTGGAAATACAAGCGGTGATAGAAAGAGGGTGAGAAATGGTGATAGAGAGATAGAGAGAATGCAGAAATAGGAGAAGGAGAATGTAAAGACAAAACAGTGGGGTCGAGGCAAAGTGAAAAAAAGGAGTTGTAGAAGGTCGAAGTGGTAGAAAAGCTTAGCAAATATTTATGTCGATATGTCATTGTAAATATTCCACAGGCGAGAATTTATGGCTTTTTTTCTTTGAGAAAGAAATCGAATTACAAGCGCTTAGATTTTTTTCTCATGTCATTGTCATTACCTGCGTTTGCCAGTATTTCATTTCTGATATTACTTTTCTTTTCTTTTTATTTCACTGGGTCTTGAGGATTTGGCAATCGCCATCTTTATGAAATGCAAGACAGAAATGCAAAATTAAAACAATATGGTCGCCAATACAATTAAAAAAAAAACCTTCAGTTATATAATTTACATGATGAGGGTGGGTGCTGAACCGTTTTTTATTTGACTTTTAAAAAAATAAATTTGGTCAGGTTTTAGGAAGTAGGTATTTTTTTAGTACCACCTCGTAAACCATGGAGACATTAAAGGCATACTATTTTTTGTGAATAACCGATCAATACTTAGAATCAGAAAGACACAATTGAAATTTCTAGCTCGCATAATAAGAAAAGAAGGTTTGGAGAATTTGACACTTCTGGGACATCATCAAAACAAGAATAACAGAGGAAAGCAGTGAATAAGCTACCTCATGAACTGGTGTCAATAGTTGGCAGAACAGGGATTAGGAGAGATAGCAAAAGTCAAAATTTGTAACAAGCAACAAAGAACAAGAAGTTGCAGAGAGCCATGATCGTCCACGTCCTGAAAGGACACGTCACATAAAAGAAGAACCGATTTATAGATTAAACATTCATAGGTAAGTCGATAAGCTTAATGATCGAAAAAGATTTTATTTTCTATAATCAATATGTATTTTTAGCATAATTTTCTTTGTTGACGTGCTTTTTTGTTGATATGATGAATATTAATCACATCGATATAGTATTATTATTCATTGAAAATTTTATATTAAAATCTTGCTACATGTCCGAGTACGAATTTATTGATCTAACTTTCCATTGACTTTGTAGAATTGTATTAATGTGTGTGTGTGTGTGTGTGTGTGTGTGTGTGTGTGTGTGTGTGTGTGTGTGTGTGTGTGTGTGTGTAAATCAGTTACTCAGTGATACACGCTTGGGCGCGATCATGACTCGAAAGAGACATGATTGACTGGGCAGAAAATTTTCCTACAGTAGGTTGCATTATTTTCTGCGGCAGGCTGGTTGCCAACCAAGGCTATATAACCCAATTTAAACTCCCTCCAGCTATTTAAACCATAGCTGGAGGGAGAAAAGACGGATTAATACTTTTCCCAAGCGTATTTTCGCGCAAGTGAATGCAACGAATTCAACTGGAATTCGAACTCGACTCTCCGATTTCTCTTTCCGAGCCGTTATATACTGTACCACAACGCACATACAGCGCTGAAAATAATCGGTTGCTCTCCATGTCCTCATTGGGGGACATTAGCTAATGATGCTCGTTTTCGCAAGAGAACAGGAAACAATGAAAGACAACATGCATCTGAGGTACTATTTGTTTGAACTCTTACCCCCAGGACGACGTCTATTCGTTCCAGTTTCAAGCTCTTTCAGGGCAGCTTTCAGCTTTGGGTACTGCGCAAAATATACACTGCCACACACTTCAAATTTTTCACATATTTTAAACGTTATTATTTTTCTTCATTCGATAGTGTATTTTTTGTGTGTGAGCCTGTGTGTAGGTGGATGTGTGGGGGTGGTGTGTGTTTATACATCTAGGGACTGCTGTCCATTTTCATAGCGCATTTTACAGTGATATAATAATAATAATAATAATAATAATAATAATAGTAGTAGTATTAATATAATATCAATAATGGCTTTACCAATGTAAAATGTGTGTGACCTTAGTTTTTTGGTTGTTGTTGGAAAGTAGACATACCTAATTCCCGAAGACGGTCAATACATTATGGCTGTCTTCATAACTGATATCTATCTATCTATCTATCTATCTATCTATCTATCTATCTATCTATCTATCTATTGTTATAATATTTTTATTATAAGTAGTTATAATAAAAACATTTTACATCGCTACACAAAAGCGTTCATATTTCAGTACTAGTAATTGTAATTGTACTTCGTCAGACGATGGTAGATAAGTGGCCTGACGAAATACAATTAATAGTACTGAAACATGAAACCTTTTGTATAGCGATGTAAAATGTTTTTATTATAATTAAAAATATTACAATAATAATATTGCTCTACTTTGTATACTTTTAAATGTTTGTAAATGCTACGAACGGTGGATTTATATCAATACTCAGAGATTACAGATTTCATAGTAAACGCGATCGTCAAGAAATGTGCTTTTTGCTTTTGCTCGACTTTTTATATATACAGGTCATTTGCGTCTTGTGAATAGTCTATTACATTGTGGGTAGTCTATTGTATTGTGGGTAGTCTATTGTATTGTGGGTAGTCTATTGTATTGTGGGTATTGTATTATTCTAACGGTTATTTTGGTGGGCATAATTTGTTAATTTGTTTTTTGTTTATTTAGTCTATTTACTTATTTGTTGGGATTAATTCAATTTTGTTTTCTTTGTTTATTTTCATTTATTCTTGCTTTTGTTTTCAGTTTTTGATTTTTAAGTAGCGTAGTAAAAAAATTGTTTTCGAGTCTGCGTTTTGAGATCTGATCATTTATTTAGTAGTAAACAGCTTATAAACAGTATATTTATTTATTTTCATCTACCGGACTAAATATTTGAGAAATATACTTAGAAAAATCTCGAATATTCAGGCCGGAAAATGTAAATAAATATACTCTTTAAGTAAACAGAGTATCTATTCAAATATAGGTATTCATTAAAAATAACATTATGGCTGGCCACTTGTCTTTGAGGACATCCATCTCCCATGGCGGCTAGCTAATTTCCGTTGCAGACATCTGTTCAGGCTCCTTTGTGTTTTTTCAACACCCACAGAGTCCACCTGTGGCTTATTGTGCAACTATGCTAAGCGGACCTTAGTTACAGTTTCTGGGAGAGAGCGCGTTTACAGTCTGACCAACAGTCTGAACAAAACCAGGTCGCACAAAGCCTCGGTCACGATGACTTGCGACTTCGAACTAGCTTAACCATCGATGGCTCTTCAAAGAAGAGAGCCGACCACTCAATTTTCACTCAATCCGTGGTATTGGCTTTCAGGCACTTTCCAAAAGTGCCGCATGCTAGGATCACCTCCTCCAGACCGATAACATCAAGAAGTCTATTTCCTGATAAATCGACTATGGTGAGATTCGAACCCAGGCTTCATGGCCAGAAAGCGAACGTTCTAACCACTCGGCTACGCGCCCATATTAGACGCATAGATACAATTGGGCAAAATATAATTTATGTATAAATTATTATAGACGACATACCACTCTTATGATGTGGCAACTGTTTAATGAATTTTATTAATCGTTATTTAGCAGATTAGTATATTGGAAATTAATCAACTAATTTGTCACTGACTTATTGTGGTGATACCTGCAGCCATACATAATGGGACCTCCCGTTGGTATTTATCTATATATATATACTGGGTGAGTGAAAAGTAACTCCCTATTTTATGTATGATCAACTCCCCCGTCTTGTAAAAATCATAGTTAGACAGGAAAGTCCATCATGCATAAAATAATTATGATTGTATTCGTTTTTATTTACATTGCGACACGAAAATTTCTATGTTTCTAAATTTTACCTCGTCATCAGGTAATTTTGATTCATTGTTCTGAAAATGATTTACATTCGAATGTAGAAGACAATAGGCTTGTTATTTAAAGAGTTAATATGGGTGGGGGAATACAGAAACGTTTATGTGTGTATTTAATTTAATTAATCAGAATGAAGTTTAATTTTGGAATTTGAAAATATAGGCAATATGTTTGGGGAGTACAGGGTTTCTTCTTTCAATTTTAACGGGAAAGTGTCAGTTTATTGAGCTACCGCGAAACCGCCGTTTTTATGAATGAAAATAATCCACAACATGTTATCTTCTAAATATCTGTCATAGCCTAAATGCAGAAGAGATATTTTATGCGCATTTAAGGATGCTACTATATAGAAACATGGCAACAGATTGCTGTTATTAGGTTTCTAAGACTAGACGATTATTATATCCACATTAATTAACGTATGGGTGCGTGTGTAAGTACATCTGTCTATATGGGTATATGTATATTTACATATGAGTATACATGTACATGTGTATGAATGTTTAAGTTCGTGTATGTACGAAAGATCGCTGAAAAGTTTTCAATCCAACTAAGCATGAAACGGCATTGTTGTTAAAGACTAAAGCAAAAATAGTATTATGTACATTAAATAGCTCTTTTAAAACTGACTTAAGAGAACAGCTGTCTGCGAAATAAAAAAAAAATATAGAAATAATATATATATATATATATATATATATGTGTGTGTGTGTGTGTGTGTGTGTGTGTGTGTGTGTGTGTGTGTGTGTGTGTGTGTGTGCATATATATGTGTGTAAGCATATATGGGTGCATGCATATATATATCTGTGTGTGTGTGCATATATATATATATATATATATATATATATCAGTCAGCTGCCAATTTAATCAGTCAGTCAGTAAGTGTCATACATGATACAGGCTTGGGCGATCTCTTTCGATTTATGACTGACTAGACAGAAGATTTTCTTACTGTATGTTGCCATTTATTCTGCGCTAGACTTGTTGCCAACTGAGGTTAAGAAACCCAGCCTGTCCTATTCAACCATAGCTGGATGGAGAAGAGATAGTTTAATACCTTTCCCAAGGGTATTTGTGCGTAAGTGAATGCAACAAATTCAAGTGGAATTTGAATTCAGCTCCCCGATTTCTCGTTCCGATACGATATCCACCGCTTCTTTCCCCAAAAAATATTTGCGCGTATGTGAATGCAACTAATTTAACCGGAACTGGAACTCGGCTCTCCGATTTCTTCTTCTGAGCCGATATCCACTGCACCTTTCCCAAGGGTATTTGCGCTTAAATTAATGCAACGAATTTAACTGGAATTTGAACTCGTCTCTCCAATTTCTCGTTCCGAGCCGATATACACTGCAGCAACATAAGTCCGGTCTTCCTAAATATGGATGTGAGTGTGCGAACACAGTAGTTATGTGTGTATGTGTGTATATGTAGTTGTACGCATTTATATGTACATAGATGCAAATACGGACATATATGTGTATGTGGATATACGTGTGTATGCGTAAGTATGTTCATATCGAGTTATATGTGTATGCGTATTCATGTGCTTGTGTAATGGTTTTATGATCACTCTTTCTACTCAATGAGTCTTACCAAAGCCCAAATTTCTATTCTGGATCATATTACTGGATTTCCATTTCGTTTTAGAAAAAAATGTTCATTCCAGGAAAATATATGTACCAAATGGAACGAATATAGTTTGATCTAAAGAAATGAACTAATTAGTTCATAAAAATGAATTACAATTTATAACCACTTTAAATGATGTTTTGAGTTTCCCTTTAAAGACATCATATTGTTCTGGATAACGTTCATTGAGCTCTCTATACAGATCTAACACATATTTTTTATTAAGTAGATCTTTTTGGATTATCTTCGCTATTCACGGATTTGAGCTCATAATATATATATATATATATATATATATATATATATATATATATATATATACTTTAATCCAAGCGGAAAAAGCAGGAAGGTAAATTCCAAAAACCCGATCCTAATTAATATTAAAAATTTAATTTTAATATTAAAAAATGATACAGGAAGAGAGCTCCATGTAATAAAATATTACAGAGCAAATATAGGTTTGCTTAACCTTACATCAATTCAACACGCCGTCCGTTCTCTTTAAGTTACAATTCTCTTTCCTTTTTTTGCGAACCCAGAGGATGCCAATTTTTTCTTGTTTATTTGATTTTATTTTCTTTTATCTTTTTCTCTTTCTTTTTCTTTTTTTAATTTCTTTGCAAATCTATTTAAAAAGGAAAATTAGACTGATTTTTCTCCAGTTTCTGAAAGGATCATCCAACATCATTGAATTAATCCTATTTTAATTTATATATATATATATATATATATATATATATATATATATATATATGAATAAGATGGATGCTCGCTCGTATTCGAGTATGCCTGTCTACTAGGGCGACTAGCCAATCCCTGTTGCAGACGCCTGCTCAGACACATGTTTGTTTGTTCAATACCCACAGAGACAGCCTACTTGTAGCTTAATCTGCAACTATGGTGAGCGAACCTTAGTTACACTTTCTGCGAGAGACCAAGTTATCTCACGTGATCAACACCAGCACACTCACACTCTCGGTCATGATGATTTGTGACATCGTGCTAGCACAACCATCGTAGTTCCGTCTCTCCAATTTCACTTATAAACCTAAGTCAACACACATACACACAACACACAACACACAACACACACACACACACACACACACACACACCCCCCCCCCATATATATATATATATATATATATATATATATATACGCATGTACTAACATACATTGTTAATGCACCCACTTGCTCACATACATACGTATGACACACAGGTGCACATGTAAAAAGTTCACTTTCCGACCAGCAAGCGATTAAAATAAAATTTTTCTTTTTTGACTTGATTATAGGAAGCTAGTTGGATTGAAAACTTTTCAGCGATCTTTCGTACATACACGAACTTACACATTCATACACATGTACATGTATACTCATATGTAAATATACATATACCCATATAGACAGATGTACTTACACACGCACCCATACGTTAATTAATGTGGATATAATAATCGTCTAGTCTTAGAAACCTAATAACAGCAATCTGTTGCCATGTTTCTATATAGTAGCATCCTTAAATGCGCATAAAATATCTCTTCTGCATTTAGGCTATGACAGATATTTAGAAGATAACATGTTGTGGATTATTTTCATTCATAAAAATGAGCGCAGTATTAATTTTAGCCTAAAGATGTGAATAGCCCCGTATAATTAGCGTGATATTCCTACGCGAAAAGCTGTGAGAAAGAAAGGACACAATAGTAGCGATGCTTCTATTGCCGTGCTGTCCTTTCTTTCTCGCAGCTTATTTATATGTAAGATGAGAATAAGTGGCCCGGGGGGGGGGGGGGAGAAAGAGAAATGAGTAAAAAAATAAAATAAAATAAAAAGAGTAAGTGAGAAGAAGAAGAAAAATAAGAAAAATACGTTACGTATCTGAAAAGGATATTTTTACATTATCCAGTTGTTCAAACATCACTTCTCAAACCTGCAGCAATAATTCGATACTGAAATGTGCTATTAATATTATGATCTGTGCAAGTGAAAGACAATCCGTGCTTATAAAACGTAAGTGTATTCCTTGATGAAATAACTAAACTAATAATAATAATAATAATAATAATAATAATAATAATGATTATTATTATTATTATTATTATTATTATTATTATAAATTAGTAATAATTCAAAATTAGAATAATAATAATTCAAAATTAATAATAATAATAATAATTGCAAAATTAGAATATCAGACCACTGGAGATGGTTTCGTTGCAGAGATGCTTGTCAAATTCATATGTAGACACATTACTATTTATACAATAAAATGATTTCACTATTAACTGTTTTTTATACCCTAAGCTATTACGAATGCTATTTGTTAAATAGATGCGCCAAAACCTCTATTATTATTATTATTATTATTATTATTATTATTATTATTATTATTATTATTATTATTATTAATAATAATAATAATAATAATATCTGCACTGGAAAATATGCAACTTTTATGGAAAGGAAGCTGCAAGAAACTGGTATGAGCATCACCCAGAAACTGGTATATGCATCAGCAACAGCAGCAACAACAAAAAAATTAAATATCAAAATAAAAACAAGGCAGTCTCACAGACGTGATGATCCACCTTGGAAAAGAAAAATAGAAAAAGAAATCGAACAACTTAGAAGTGAACTGTCAGTACTGGATGAACTGAGTAGAGGAATAAATGTAAGAACTAGGAAAAGCAGAAGAGCCGAAAGAAAATATAACATCAGGAATGAAAATGAAGTCTTATCAAATAAAGAAAAAATAAAGCAAAAAATCCAACTGAAGGCTCAAAGAATAAGACGCTATGAAAAAAGAGCAAGATTTTACAGACAAAACAAGATTTTTCAGACTGATACAAAGAGATTTTACAGGGAAATAGGTAAAAAAAGAATTGAAGTGACAGTACCCCCCAGAATGGAAGAAGTCACACAATTCTGGGAAAAGATATGGGCTTGCCCTAAAGAACTTAGCAAGGAAGTACATTGGATTACGCAAGAGATAGAACGAATGAAAAATAAACCCGAACAGACATGGTCTGGAATTACAGAAGATGATGTTAAATTTGCACTAAAAAAAGCACACAATTGGAAATTCCCAGGTATAGATAAAATTCCTAACTTTTGGCTATATTATTTAAATGCAGCACATAAAAAACTAGCCAAAGTACTTCAAGAAATGGTTGACGATCCCACTAAAATTCCTGCATGGATGACCAAAGGAATTACATTTCTTCTACCCAAGAATGGTGACACAAACAACCCGAAAAACTACAGACCAATTACATGTCTTCCGACAACATATAAACTATTAACATCTATTTTAACAAAACAGACATATTTATTCTTAGAAAGAAATGACATGATACCGCTTGAACAAAAAGGGTGCAAACGTGGCTGTTATGGTTGTAAAGACCAATTGCTAATTAACAAAATGATCCTAGAAAACTGCTACAGTACAAAGAAAAATCTTAGTACTGCCTGGATAGATTATCGAAAGGCATTCGATAGTGTGCCACATTCCTGGATTTTAAAGACTTTAAATATATACAAGATATCGCCCGTCATCATCAATTTCATCAAATAGTGCATGTCTATATGGAAAACAACCCTTTACCTCAATCATATAAATGGAACCTATAAGTCTGATGAAATAAACATCAAAAGAGGTATATTTCAAGGTGATTCTTTATCTCCCTTACTATTCTGCATATCATTAATAGCACTAACCAGTCAACTTAATAAGACAGAATGTGGTTATAAAATAGGCCAAAAGAAAATACGCTATCTATTTTACATGGATGACTTAAAGTTATATGCTAAGAATGATAATGAGCTGGAAGGTCTTCTGCAAACTGTAAAATGCTTCAGCGAAGACATTGGAATGAAATTTAATTTGAATAAATGTGCTAAAGCTACAGTTTTACGTGGATCAATACAAGAAACATCCTCAATTAGCCTAGACCCTGCTGTAACAATAAAAGAATTGAAACCAGAAGAAGCTTATAAATACCTAGGTGTAAATGAGAACGAAAACATTCACCATAAAAATATGAAAGAAATAGTGCGTAAAGAGTACTATAGAAGGCTACGAATGATATTAAAAACTGAATTAAATTCACAGAACAGAGTTATGGCCATTAATAGCCTTGCAATCCCAGTTGTCCAATATAGCTTCAACATCTTAAACTGGACTCTAAACGACATCAGGCGAATGGATGCTAAAACAAGAAAGCTTCTTTCTAAGCATAAGATGCATCATCCAAAGGCTGATGTAGACCGTCTATACATACCCCGTAAAGAAGGTGGAAGGGGTCTTATTCAGCTGGAATTGTCATACAAGACAACAACTATTGGCTTATTACATAGAAACAACAAAGGATTGGATGATACAATTAGTAAGGCAACATGAAGAAAGAAAGAAAAAATATTCAATAATAAAAGAAGGCAGTAAATACAAACAAGATTTACAGTTAGTAGATTCTGTAGAAAAGCAAAACAGAAGCCAAGAACCAACTATTGCGGCAAAAAATATGAAAATGAAAGCCAAAGATAAAGCTCTTGAACAGATGAAACAGCGCTGGCCAGACAAACCTCTGCATGGCCAATATCCAGTACGTGCCAATAAATCCAATGTTGACAAAGTTAATACTCATCGATGGTTACGTGCATCTGGATTAAAGTCTGAAACTGAAGGCTTTATTCTTGCAGCACAAGACCAAAGTCTTTTCACGAGAAACTTTCAGGCAAATATTATGCATAATAATATGGATCCAAAATGCAGGTTTTGTGATAAACACCAAGAAACAATAGACCACCTAATCTCAGGCTGTTCTGTGCTTGCCCCAAATGAATATAAAAATCGCCACGATAGAGTTGGGCAATATTTACATTGGGCAATGTGCAAACATTATGGAAAAGCTGTAAACAAACACTGGTATGAACATCACCCAGCACCGGTTACAGAAATAGAAGATGTAACCATTCTATGGGATTACACCATCTACACAGACAGAAAAATTGAAGCAAACAGGCCAGACATTATTGTTAAAAACCAGAAGGAGAAAACTTGTCTATTAATTGATATGGCTTGTCCAGCGGATTGTAACATAGCAATCAAGGAATTTGAAAAACTGTCAAAATATAAAAACCTGGAAATTGAAATAGAAAACATGTGGAAATTGAAAACAAGAGTTGTGCCAGTGATAGTAGGTGCACTTGGAATGATAAAAAATGGAACAAAACAACACATTGAAAGAATCCCTGGAAACCCCAGCTTAAGAGACATACAAAAAATTGTCTTATTAAGTACAGCCCACACACTAAGGAAAACTTTATCTATGTAATGCTGGAGGGGATGATAGGGAAGATAGAAAAACATGAAATGGAGCCATAACAACACGCCACTACCTGCCTTAGGTCTCCCCGCAGACTTGGTTGGTAGTGAGACCAAAGCAGAAATCGAAATATGATGAAAAATGACATAATAATAATAATAATAATAATGGCTGAGGCTTGTCCATGCAAACAAATAATATAGACACAAACCAGTATCTATCTGAGTTAAAATACATCCCTAGAACAATTCAACGTAATATAAAATTTAGGCCAGAAGACTAGATCTAAATATTGTAAGCACAGAAACGAAGACTTTTCTCAGATAATGTACGCCACTGTTCGATCAGACCACTGGATGATAATTTGAAAAATATAAATGCTGACATATGTGGTTCTTGCTAGAGAATTGGAAAAATCTTATGGAATATAAAATTTGCAGTCAACCAATAATTATTGGAGTACATGTATCAGTCTCATATGAACTTGCAAAATGCCTGGAAGAAATGGAAATCCGGAAAGCAATGAAATAATCCAAAATGACAGTAATACCAGTATTGGCTAGAATATTGAAGAAAGTGTTGAAGCATCGAGAAGACTTGCTCACCACTTCATCCAAATCATACTGATAAAAAACAAATAGAGTAAATACAACTACTATTAATAATAATAGTTTTCAAAGAAACTGTAAGAAAAATGGAAACGGTTAAAACACCTGGTATTCTCAAGTGGTCTACCATTTAGCTACTGACCAGGATCGAGGTTACTTAACTTCGGTGATCTTATGGATGTCGGTCGTATGGATGCAGGTTTGTCTGTCGTGGTGTGATCATAAACCTGACTAGTATTGAAGGTAGTAAAATTATAGGTCTTTAAAGGTTGATGATGCTCTCAAGATAACTACAGAGATTTGTTGTAAATTCCTGGATAATATTTTTTTCAAGTGCTTCAGGACGCAACCAAGAAGATTAAAGCTGAAGAATACATCTAAGGTTTAAATGCAGAAATATTGCCACACTTGCCAATAAATAAAAAACTTTTCCAAGACACGCAGTTAATAAATAGTTCTCAGCGTCTGTGATGTCCATTATTAAAAGAGATAAATATATGAACAGAAAACGATATTTAAACAAAGAAAAGTAAGAAAAACTGCCGCGCGTAATGTTAATTTGAAACAAGAGAAAATTTAACAAAATGATTAAAACAACAGACGACGTCATAGAAAATTAAGGCGGTTAAATCTCTATATTAATACCGTAGTACCTACGTGTGTCACGCTTTAAAAAGAAATATGAACTCACACAGACACAAAAGATAAAATATAGGAATGCAGGACGACGTACACACAAACATACAAGATGAATGAAAGAAAACGTCGAACATGACATATAAAACGTAAAGAGAATTACTGAAAAGTATATATATATATTTTTTTTAATCATATCACCCCAAGAAAGGCGGTAACGCCACTGATGTGCAGGGGACTACATGAGAGTGAAGAGATTTTGAAAAAAAGAAAACCGGAAACCGCATCCTAAACAGGAAACAAGGGATGAGCATCTTCACCTATTTAATAGACGTGGGTGGAGTGTGAACCGGGCGATAGTTTAGTCTATCTACTCCAATTGAAAAAAAAAAAAACAAAGTGAGAAGATTAGAAAAAAGAAAACCGGAAACCGCATTCCTAAACAGGAAACGAGGGATGAGCCTCTTCACCTGTTCAATAGACGTGTATATCATCTGTTATAAAGAGAGAGACAGAGAGAGAGAGAGAGAGAGAGAGAGAGAGAGAGACAGACAGACAGACAGACAGACAGACAGACAGAGACAGAGACAGACAGACAGAGAGAGTGACAGAGAGAAAGAGAGAGTATTATTATACTTATAGCGTTTTGTGCTTTAAATAATAGTTTCAAGTCATTCTTTGCAGTCTTCATCTTGATTCTCCTTCAACTTACAAAAATTCTTTTCATCCGTTTATTTTATTCAATCGGTTCTTTAATTCTCGCTTTGAACAACATAGAAAGTTGTAGTCTTTATATTATAATACAGTAATACCTACCTAGGTACGTACGTGTGTCACGCTTTTGCTGTAATGGATGAAATTAAATGTATATTGTAAATACATTATATTTCGGGAAAAATTCATTGTAATGGAAGAAAGAATAAGACAACAAAGAGAGGCAGCAATAGATTGGCAAAGAAGAAGACGAGAACGATGACGAGCAGACGGGAAACAAGCAATCCGCAAACATAATGAAGAACGAATGCAACCAAGGAGGAATGATATGAGCGAAAATAAAGAGAACTTTATATTTATGATTGTTATTGCAATATTTTGTTAAAGTTGTTAAGTTCAAATATTTAATGACGCAATAGGGAAAATTCTACGGATATTTTGGTGTCATAGAATTTGCCATGCGATTATTCAATCATTAACTGAAGGATTAAGATTCATCAGAATATTAAAATAAGGAAAACCGTGAAATTTTCACCGGTTAAAACTAGTTCAAAGATTAAAACACTGAAAGAATAATTTACTCCGAAATAAGGAATATACGGGAAAATTAATTCAAATCCCGAAATGATAAAAATAATAATAATGAATAAAAAAATTTAAATAAATTCATCATGATGCTAATAATAAAAGAACTGGAAATTTTATTACCCAACTTAGCTTCAGCAAACGCAGGTAGGTGGCATTGTTTAAGTCTATAAACATTTTCTATCCTCTCCCTCTTTCTTTCCTCTTCTTCTCCAAGATGTAGCACGACGTGGAAAAGGACACTCACACTGGGTTACGGTTCTTTCCTTGGTCCACTGACAACTGAACTGTCTTTTGAAAGAATGACGTTTGCACGTATCTTCCCAAACTTCCGCCTATGAAGTAAACTAACTTTTTTTTGGTCGCTCCAACTTAGCTCAAGACTGACTTTATATAATACAACCATGCTTAAATCCTCCAGCGACGACGTAAGTACAAACTTTTCTTTGCTCGTTCCAACTTTGTGCAAGGCTGACTGCAGCCTACTATCTTTAAATTCTATAGATATTAACTTAAATGTCTTTTTAATTTATCCTTTGTATTATAATAAAGACCGTTGTATATACAAATATATAAATCCGAAAGGAAGCGACTTGAAGGTAAAATCCTAAAAGGATCCTATTGATAATAATTATTAAAAATTAAATGTTAAAACTGTTCCAGGCAGAGGGCTCAATGTAATAAAATTATTTATTTACAGAGCCAATATTTAATACATATAAAAAATTCAAATTTTCAAAAAAAGTATAGCCATTTCAACGAGTGGATTTATCCCCCGTTACATCAGCGAAATCAAGACATTTCATTTATTTGTGTGTGTGTGTGTGTGTGTGTGTGTGTGTGTGTGTGTGTGTGAAAACGGAAGTAAAAATAACCAAAGAGAAAAGGAAAAAAAAGAAGAAAAGAAAAAAGAGCCCCTCCTCCCCGAACAAAAACTGTCAGTTTGACTGACAGAACAGAAAAAGTACTAACTGGTGCCGGAAGTTAAAATAGATGTATTAAAATGAATATATATATATATATATATATATATATATATATATATATATATATATATATATTAAGAAATAGGTCAGACATCCACGGGCGCTTAAATTACTAAAGTTACAATATAAAAATTCCAATCTAAAAGAAAGAAATATCTAAAAAGGCCCGAATAATGTTAATATAAAAATAAAATTAAGTTAAAAATTTACCTCGGGAATGAAAAGATATATATATCCTCCTGTCACGCTCAGCGAGAATAAACTGTGAAGAAGCAGCTAATAATTCCGCTCTATCATAGTTATTATTCTCTCTCTCTCTCTCTCTCTCTCTCTCTCTATCTATCTATCTAACTATATATATATATATATTCCCCCCTATAGTTACGTTCGGTGGGGTTTGGATTATTTTTATTATTATTATTATGTCTTTATGTAAAGTACTCAATAGTAGGTACATCATGACAATATATGTTGCCGTCATTTTAACATGTCGATATAAATATTTTGCCGTCATTTTTGGCAGCACGAGCCCACTAGTTTATAAATAAATAAGTATTTTTTTTTATTTTGTTGGCGTAATATGTTTTAGCACCATGAAAACAATTTATTAAGAATATTTTAATAGGAATAAATATTAAAACTGAAACGCGTAATATATGCAATATATTTCGCATATAGATATTTTCTGATAATTTTACCAACATTGGTTGGTTAATAGCGGTTTTCTCGTGAAAGCATTGACTTCCGTGCTATTTTCCTTAATCCATTCGAAGACTGGGAAGATGTTATATATACAGAGGCGAGCCTATAGCTACTCTGTCACCATTTCAATGGTAAATGTTCAGATTAGTTCTATTATTTAGTTCTACCAGTTTGGCCCTTTACAGCTGTGACAGGATGTGCCACAATCACCGAGTTAAATCGTCTTCATTTCCACAGTATTCCAAACGTAAGGAGAAAGTTCCGCTCAGAGAGCTTTTTTTTTTTTATCAAGATCTGTTAATTTGCGAAACAGACGCCCGCGAACACTAGGATCTTAACCACTTCAAGTCAAGTGTCAATTGTTATCTGTCCCCCCCTTATCTTCATAATTTCACTTCCTAGCACTTCTTTTTACATTCATATCACAAACCTTATTCATCAGAATCGTTTAAAAAGTAACTTTGCCTTGAAAGGCTTTCGAGTGTTGTATTGAACGAACTTTGGTATGCTAATAACTATTTCTCTTTGGTACCTAGACTTTATAGATTTAAGCGCAGTACTAGATTGGCAGTATGTTCGTTATGGTGCAGTGGCTATCGGCTTGGACCAAGAAATCGGGGAGCCGAGTTTGAAATCCAGTTGAATTTCTTGCATACCTTGGGAAAGGTATTAATCCGTCTCTTCCCTCTAGTTATGAGTTAAATAACTGGACAGATTGGATTCTATAGCCTTGGTCGGCAACCAACCTACAGCAGAGAGTAATAGCAACCTACTGCGGAATAAGTTTTCTTTTACGAGATATAATCGTCCAAGCGTGTCTCACGTATGACACTTAACTGACTGGCTAGATTGGTGGAAAGGTCCCATCATTTTACAGTTGAAATAGCATGTTTCATGCCTGCAGTTTCTTGTCATCCACTTCTCTCCTGTTAAACTTTACTCCGGCTTCTTGCTTTCCATTTAAGTTTGATGTTCAAAAATTTAAAAACCGTGTCAATCGTTATCTTCTGTCATTTTGATCCCTGTTATTTTATTGTTCTCTCTCTTTAATAATGTTTTTCTTTTTCTCATATTCTCTCGTAGTCAATACCTCCCTTGCGCGTTAGGGGCTTTATTTCCTTGCTTTGGGTGAAATGATTTAAAAAAAGTATTCAAAATATATAAAATATCGAGCACGAGAGAATAATGTTCACACTGCTCACACCGTTCCACGATCACAAGTGGGACGAGACGTAAACATACACACAGGCTGATAGGCGGCTCCGACAGATCACATCAGATAAAATCAGTTCCAGCTTTTGTTCAGATGTATCTAGAGTGCGTGAACTAATATTTTTGACAACTAAACATTCCTACTATTAATCTCGAGGTTTTTGATAAAATCCAAAGAAGGATCTGCTATGTAATCGGTCCTGACTTGTCATCTCGACTTCAGTCACTTTCTCACCGACGTGACGTAGCTTCCCTCTGTTTTTTCTACAAATATATTCATAGCAAATATATTCATAGCAAATATATTCATAGCAACTGCTCCGACCACGGGAATTTAAGCGTGTTACTAGATTAATATTTAGGTCCTACCCTTTTACTGTTGAAATACTTAAATGTAACCATCATTTCTATCTCAAGTTTCTTTTCTCGCACTTCCCGCTTGTGAAACTCCCATTCGTTTACTTGCTTCCCTGATAGCTACAATAAAAATAAATAAATAAATAAATAAATAAATGCAACGTCAGTTACCATCTTTTATCTTCTTAAATCCTGTTCATCTTTTATCCTTTCTGCAATTCCCCCTGTACCCAGTCTTTCCTCTCACTGTAATCCTCTAACTTGTTTGGGTTGAAATGATTAAAAAAAAAAAAAATTAAAGCCAATTACGTTGTCCGACTTCACTTACCTAACTTAGAATCGAGGTACAAATTATAGCAGAATATCCCAAGTTACGATTCAAAGAAATACGTAACGAAATCCATTATATATATATAAATCCTTCTTTTTCTTCCAACATTCAATGAAAATGATTTTTCTAATAAGAGAAGTAAACTGCGCATTATAAAAGTTGTTCAGATGCAATCTAAAATCCGCACGTTCAGTGACTTTCCGTTTGTTTTCGAGAACTTGCTTATAGAAACAACCTTTACTTATGACTTTTGATTGGGCAATTATGTTTCTGGCCGAAATAGAAGTATATAAACGATTCAAACACCACAATGAAGTACATGATCACACAGTGACCGACATTTTACAGCGAATTACGTTAATCCTCACTATTATAACAAAGATCGTTATATATATATATATTCAGTTTTAATCCGAGATTATGGACAATATGGTTAAATAAAATAAAGACAAGAGGAAAACTGTATTTTAAATCACCTACGCGTTTCGTCCGTAATGCCTTGAAAAAGTCCATTACGGACGAAACGCGTAGGCGATTTAAAATACAGTTTTCCTCTTGTCTTTATTTTATTTAACCATATATATATATATATATATATATATATATATATATATATCCCGTCATGCTCACACACACACACACACACACACACACACACAGAGAGAGAGAGAGAGAGAGAGAGAGAGAGAGAGCTCAGTTCATTCTTTTTACTACTAGTTAGTGAACTTTACTACTAGTTATGATAGCTCTAGCCGCGTTTTTGCTGTTTAGCAGTGCCTTATTAATTTACTTATTTGCAATAATTATGTCATAGAGTAGTGACGAATACATATATATCCTCTCTATTATCATAAAGACCGTTGTATTATGAGCTGTGATACAGCGAAACAGATCTGTCTGCGGGTGACTATATATATATATATATATATTAGAAGTATTACAAACTAATGGGTTGGCAGTCCGATGTTTGTAGTGATTTACTTTATTAAGAGTGCTCGATACTTAGTAGAGCATTATACATGGTTATATTTTTTATTATAAATTTATAATAAAAACATAGTTTACTGCAACACAAGAGCCGTTGTGTTTTGGTACGGTCTTATTATTAGAATCAGGCAGTGAAATTTTTTGTTAGGGATCATTATATATGGAAGCTTAAAACAACACAGTTTTTACTAAATCTGGACAAATAATGTTGGAGGGTTTTCGGAGGGTGTATCTCAGTGAACCAATAAAAAATCAGGTCCTGATGTATAAGAGAAATTTGATTGTAAGAGTAAAGGGAGATAAACACTTAAGATGACTTGAAACCCAGACATTTTCCATGCTATTGATGAAATTGAATGATACATATGTAACAATTTAGCAAGACTGAAAAGTTATCGCGTGTCACAGTGAAATGGTTACAGGGTTTTCTTTAAGTTAACTCAAAGTATTGGACAAGAGACAAAGACAAAGACGGGAATTTTTTTTAAACACACTGCATATTCAAACATATGTGGGTGATCAATACGTTAAGCTGTAACAGATTAATTATCTGAATATTTTTTTATGCTAGGGTATAGATTATAGTTTATAGGTGTCTAGTTATATTATATTAGAAAAAATTAACTAACTTTGTGGTATATCTTAGACGATGATAACAAAGGAAAGTAAGTTCGTTAGCATCTTGTAATTACCAATAATAAGTAGAAAGTGATGTGCTATTGCGGTAAGTTGTATTATTAATAGATGAGGTGTGAAAATAATGGCAGGTTTTAAAAGTATTCTTGGTACAACCGATGTAATATTTTATTACTGTGTGATTTTCTATAGTGGATATAGAGCATAGGTAGACTATAGAGTCAGTTATACATTTATTTGCTTATGGACACTCATTAGGTTTTCAGCAATTGCAATCATTGTTATTGTGATCGACGATTTTTTTCCTTTTAGATATTGTTGTTCGGTGAAAATGTGTTGTTTTAAAGCTTCTATATATTCCTAACAGAAAAAGATATTTCACTGCATGACGAAGTACTAGTAGGATAGTACCGAAACACAACGGCTATTGTGTTTCAGTAAACTGTTTTATTATAAACTTATAATATATATATATATATATATATATATATATATATATATATATATATATATATATATATACGCAGACAGATCTGTTTCGCTGTATCACAGCTCATCAGTACGGTTAGACTCCGATTGCTTTTAACTCAGGATTGAAACTCGACCGAATTGGCGTCAGTGGGCGATTTTACCTCTGGGCTATGGGCGCTCGGTAGAAGAAGGCGGACTTTTTAGCGTATACATTATCATTATACACGCCCAATAGTCAGAGTGCTCTAATTCATTACGGAATGAGCGATGGAATTATGTTGTATTTTTTCTTATATTTTCTTTGAATTATGTTGTAATTTTTCTTATATCTTAATGTAAGATACTCAATAGTAGTTACATCAATATTGTCGTCATTCTAGACGGCACATCGATATAAATATTTTGCCGTTATTTCTTATGGCACGGGCCTACTCATTATTCAATAATGTAGCAATGTATGCAGATGTTTTACATATTGAGATCAGTAAGTTTCACATAGAATTTAGAAGTAAAACCATAACGTGATGCCTTTTAACTAAGAGTTTATTATCAATCTCCGAACATCACATTGAATTCAGACTTCCCTGTGAACGGTTGGGTTTTCCCTCCCACAAAACAGTAAAAACGTAACGCAAATATTCAAACATTGGCTTCACTGTCAATTGTAAATTGTAAGTGTTGATTAAATAAATATAAAACCCGCTTATTGAGGGCAACTGCTTTCGACATCAAGTATGAACCGACGCTTCAATCTTTGTACCTCCAACCAATGCTTCTCTTGAATTCTTGCTTATGTCATTATTTTCTCTTCTCAAGCCCTAATGAAAGTGATGTGAATGAAATAGTTTGATTTTCAACTGTTTCAAACTTTGACAGCTTCACAGAAATGTTTGCTTGAATATCGTTTCCAATTCTCATATACATCTATTTTAATGATGGGTCAAAGTTTTCATATTGACTAAGTATCTGGAGTTGTTTCTTTTGAAACCAATTTCATGTGAGGTGGGCAACAATCAATTCGAAAAAAAATATGGCGGAGCATTGTCGTCTATGAATATATTATCTTGATGCTTACTGTTACTGACTCCAACTCAAAAAGCATGTTGATCAAGAACTTACAAAAGTACACTATTTATCTTGATATCATCAACTTTGAACGGACTTATAATTTTACCTATTACAATTATTGTGCAATATATTGCTCCAATTCCCCCATGCTGGTGGAAGATGACCTAGATGGTCACCTTCGATTTCCGGCGAATTATGGTGGTTTTCTAAGTGTAGCTTAGATGTGGTACAAGGTCGAAATTATGATTGAACTCACTGCTCATTTGGAATGATTCTAGCGAGACAAGCTTGTTAACCATTATGCCACTTCGAGGGGCATTTACGGCGACATGTACTATTCATGAAACCTCAATATGGCAATCCTTAATTCTACGTCCGCCTTGGATCGTCACTGGATAGTAAAATGTTTTATGCGGTATAAATTAACTTGACCAGATAGTGCACCAGCATTTTGTTCGCTAGTAATACTTCTTCAATGGCTTCCCAAGTGTCATGTACGAGGTTTCTGGTCTTAATGTCCGATGTTATTAGGGGAATTATCCTCGGTGCTATTTATGCAGATATTTCGGAGACGTTTTTATCTGAGGTCTCTGTGATATCGTTTTTGTATTTTACTGCCATCGAAGTATAATATTTGTTCGGATTTGATGGGCTTACGTTTCATTCTTTGTGTCGTTCAGTCGGCGGTTTTGGTTTCGATGTTTCGCTATTTGATTCATTTGAATCAGATGACAATGACAAACCGCCAAGCAGTGGACATAAATTTCTGCTGGAAAGTTCAGACAAAACATTACATTGTCCACTTATAAAGAAGTGGCTGCCTTCGTTTTTATTTTTAACGTGGCTTGTGCCGATAAACAAAGTATTCTTTGATATTTGACCAACACTGTTTCTCTTCGGTCGATTTATGATCTCAGCAAGGCAACCAGGTTTTGTTAGATTTTGAATTCGTTGCATTCACTTACGCGCAAACACCCTTAGGAAATGTTCTAATCCGTCGCTTCTTCATCTAGCTATGGATTAAATAGCAGGACAGAAAGGATTCTACAGCCTTGTTTGGCAACCAGGCTATCGCAAAAAGTAATGCTAACCTACTGCGGGAAAATCTTCTGCTTAGTCAATCATGTCTCTTTCGAGACACGATCTCCCTAGCGTGTATTACGTATGGTACTTAACTGTCTGATATTGAAGCTAATGAATGCACAAAAAGCGTAACTGTTAAAATGGAATTGGCGGGTCGAGATCATATTCTGACGGGGAGCAACGAAAAACCACTACACTATCTTTTCCCAAATATCACAGCAATTCACGGATATTAAAGAAACCGAACAGGCAGAGAGCCGTGATTGCTTGCGTCGACAGTCTTTGTTCTAAAGAGATAATGATTTTAAAAAATGACTGACCCTAAAGATTCACCTCAATTAGTAAATGCCTATAATAAAATATATGAGTTGAATAGCTTGCTTTGTTGCTTGTAGTTTAAATTCTATACTCCTAAAATGGTATTGCAATGGTTCACAATATTTATTAACTGCTGCTTCCTGGCTCTCAAGCCACATCTCTAGCGTTCCCACCCAAATCTATATGAAGATTCTTTCTGATCTGTACTGCAAATTCAAAACAACAACGAATCTATTTACAGCATTTCGCCATTTCTTTGATGTTTTAAGATAAGATATTGCCAGACGAAACCCGTGTCTATATCGCTGCACCTAAAACTCTAGAGCATTGGCTCCTGCAAACGTCGGCTGTCTGAGCAGGTTAGTGGGTAGCACACCCTGTCCAGATGCTGACAACAAAAAGCAAACAAACGTTCGAACTTTAAATTTGGATTAAAAATAAATAAATAAAGCAATGCGATTTTATATTACGCTTCTGTTAATTTTATTCTTTGAAAAAGTATATTTTCATGAAGTGTGGTTGAGTTTTCTCGTAAAGTTTTTGTACAAAAAGAAAGAATAATTTCTTGATTCGAATGCCATACATACGCCTCTTTCTAACTTCTCATATTTTTCATACACCATCATCACAATCTTTTTCCTAACTGCTTTCAGATCTTTCCAACGCCCACTTTGACAATCGCAGAAGTAAGCAATGTGCCTGATTAGGAACAGCAACCACTTACAACCATGTTAGAGATGAAATTTCTGAGAGATATTGAGGAAAGAGGGCTTGGGTAATATAACACTGGCATAAAATATTAAATTGAAGAGAATCAAGGCGAAACAGCGAGGAATATACTTAACAAACTTGTGTGGATGGATGAGTGAACAGGGGCGAAAAAGAAACGTAAAGCAATGAAAGACAAAATGAAATCCTTGAGTATGATACGACCCCGTGTTTCTGAAGCTAAAAACAGGTATTACACGAAATACTTGAGTTTAATGCAACCCATGTTCCTGAAGCAAAAAGCAGTGAAAAACTAAAACATTTGAGAATAGTGTGATTTTGTGTTTCTGAAAGTAAAAACTGGGTATAAATGAAATCCTGAGTATAATACAACCCCGTGTTTCTGAAGATAAATGCATACGTTAAAAGAAATCCTTCAGTACAATGCGACAACGCAATTCTGAATCTAAAACCAGGGCTGAAATAAAATATTTGAGGGTAAGACGATCCCGTTTTTCTGAAGCTAAAAACAAGGATTAACTGTAGTTCTTGAGAATAATACGTCAGCATAATTCTGAAGCTAAAAACAGGAAGTAAATGAAATCCTTGAGTATAATACGACCCCGTAATTCTTGAGTATAATACAACCCAGTGTTTATGAAGCTAAAAAATAAAATCCTTGAGTTTAATGCGACCCATGTCCCGGAAGTTAAAATCTGAGTATAAATTAAATCCTTGAGAATATTACGTTCCGGTGTTTCTGAATGTAAAAACTGGGTATAAATGCAATCCTTCAGTATAATACAACTCCGTTTATCTGAAGTTAAGAATAGTGATTAAATAAACTCCTTGAGTATAATACAACTCCATGTTCCTGAAGCTAAATGCAGGGAAAAATGAAATCCTTGAGAATAATACGACCCTGTAATTTAAAGGTAAAAAGCAAAAATTAAATGGAATTCTTGAATATAATGCGATCGAGTGTTTCTGTAATTAAAAACAGAAAATAAACGAAATCCTTGTGGATAATACGACCCGTGTTTTTGAAGCCAAAACAGGGATTAAATGACATCCATGACTATAATAGTACCCATGTTTTTGAAACTAAAGCCAGGGAATGAATGAAATCTTTGAGAATAATTCGACACCGTTTTTCCGTGGCTACAAACAGTAAATAAATTAAATATTTGAGAATAATACGACCTCGTGTTTCTGAAGGTAAACAGAAGGAATAAATGAAATTCTTGAGAATAAAATGTGTTTTAAAAAATTTTTTTTAACCTGCTAACTAGAAATACCTGGTTATACATTTCCAGGTGTTAAATAATCTTTCATACCTTTCTTTTTTTATATCATTTTATTATATTTCTATTTCAATAATAGAAATTATAATAATTATATTTCTATTTTCAATAATAGAAATTATAATAATTATATTTCTATTTTCAATAATAGAAATTATAATAATTATATTTCTATTTTCAATAATAGAAATTATAATAATTATATTTCTATTTTCAATAATAGAAATTATAATAATTATATTTCTAGTTTCAATAATAGAAATTATAATAATTATATTTCTATTTTCAATAATAGAAATTATAATAATTATATTTCTATTTCAATAATAGAAATTATATTAATTAAATTTCTATTTTCAATAATAGAAATTATAATAATTATATTTCTATTTTCAATAATAGAAATTATAATAATTATATTTCTAGTTTCAATAATAGAAATTATAATAATTATATTTCTATTTTCAATAATAGAAATTATAATAATTATATTTCTATTTCAATAATAGAAATTATAATAATTAAATTTCTATTTTCAATAATAGAAATTATAATAATTATATTTCTATTTTCAATAATAGAAATTATAATAATTATATTTCTATTTTCAATAATAGAAATTATAATAATTATATTTCTATTTTCAATAATAGAAATTATAATAATTATATTTCTATTTCAATAATAGAAATTATATTAATTAAATTTCTATTTTCAATAATAGAAATTATAATAATTATATTTCTATTTTCAATAATAGAAATTATAATAATTATATTTCTATTTTCAATAATAGAAATTATAATAATTATATTTCTATTTTCAATAATAGAAATTATAATTATATTTCTATTTTCAATAAACTATGAAAAAATGTCTTTCATTAAGAATGAAGAGAGAAATAATCATTGCTGTCATTTCAAGTACCTTTTGTAAGCAATTGTAATTAACACCTGCTTACTTTGTCTCATATCTATTGTGCTGAATGTATTTGCAATCTTGCTCTTTCAAAGAAGAGTTTTTTTTTAAAGCTGATTAAAAACTTCCTAAAACGCATACTTGTGTATAATTAAACTTCATTTTTTGCTTTTAATTTACGTACAAAATTTCTCAAATTATGAACACGGAAATACGGTAGGTCGATTTTGTTATAATTCTAACCTGTCTCAAAATTATTGACGTTATTCTTTCTTAATTTCTGGCATGGTGAGTTATTCATACTATTTACATTTTGGTTATTATCAAAACGATTCGACACCAGAAGTAAGCCCCCAGTCGAAATGTTGTAATTGCCTATCATTTTAGGTATTAAATATATACTTTTGTAATACTAAACGGACTATTCTTAGTTTTTATCCACCGAAATTTACAGAACATGCTTTTTTGTTAATTTATCTCTGCCAGTCTTTAGGACTAGGACCCACCATGCCACAAAGTTTGTCGCGCTACCCTCGTATTCCATTAGTGAAAAGGAAGTTCCACTCGAAGAACTTTACGTGAACCACTGCTTTGGGGAATCGACTTCCAAGAGGATATTTCCAAAATTACTACTTAATCTATTCAAGTGTAGGGTTAACCGTCATCTGCCCCTGTTATCTATATAAACTGCTTCTTAATGTAACTTACTAACTCGAGCAATGTTACAAAATTCTTGTCTTTTATTAAATCCTGTTTCTATTTACGATCTTGCTGGCTTGATTTTTGTCTAAGGTTAAAATTTCCTATTCAATTTTGCATCGAACAATAAACGTTCTTCTTTCTTTCTCGATACTATTTTCTTCTTTCTTTTTTATATCTAGCTTTCTTGATACTCTCTCTCTCTCTTTCTCTCTCTCTTTATCTTTATGGATATTCTTTCTCTTTCCCTCTCTCTCTATCTATCGATATATCACGATATTTTTTCTTTCTCAGTAGTCTTTCTTTCTTTCTTTCTTTCTTTCTTTCTTTCTTTCTTTCTTGATACTTTCCCTATCTATCTATCTATCTATCTATCTATCTATCTATCTATCTATCTATCTATCTCAGTCTACTCATATCTATCTATCTATCTATCTATCTATCTATCTATCTATCTATCTATCTATCTATCTATCTATCTCACGATACACTTTCTTGAAGCTGTAACAATCTTTTAACTAGTTAGGTTATCTTAAGCAAGCAATAATAGAAATGCTGCTTTCTATCTGGGATCGAAGATTTACGGGCGGCGAAGTCGCAACATTTAAGTCACCAAACAGGTTTGATATTTAAAAAGCACATCACAAAGTCAATGCGGTTGTGTGACTAACTTGTTAGTAACTACCTCATGTCAAGGCGCTTAATCCATCTTTCAGGGTTACCTTCGTATGGCATCGTAGTTCTTGCTTCTGGAACTTCTTAGTTTGAGCGAAATTATTAGAAAAATTACACATGATACAACACCAATGTGTAGAAACACTCGATACTAACTTAACAACCACTACCCAACCTTGAGGCTATCTATCTATCTATCTATCTATCTATCTATCTATCTATCTATCTATCTATCTATCTCAGTTCATATCTATCTGGCTAGGTATTGACTCACAACTTTTTTATTCAATTTATTTTTGGATTGCTTCAACCAATGTTTTTATTCACAGGGCCATGTGTCCTTGGGCCACAGCGGAAGAAACAAAAATTCGAAAAGTTTAGTTACTAAAGGGAATTCACTGAAACTAATATATTCGGAAAAGTCATGGCACGTGGAACTAGAACAATCTACCTCTAAAGGAACAATAAAGTGTTCGGTTCGAAATTTCAACGCATATCAGTTAAAGAAGGCCGAGGTGTACAACGACCGAAACGTCGTGAATATGGCAATAAAAATAAGGACATTAGTCTGAACAATGTCAATAGTGTAAAAGTTACAATACATCATCTCAGAAATATAGACAGAAATTAAAAGTTTAAAATCTCAATAAAACAGACAAAATATAGATTTAATTGCTGAGCGTCCCTGCATCTTTAATGTTTCAGTGTAAATTGTAGCCAGAATTTGTTGTATTTCTTTACCGACTCCCCCCTTTTTTTAATATATATGATTGATTTTATCAATAAAAAGCTTTATTATCCTGAAGAGGTTTCTTGTTGAAACGAAACGCATAATTAAGAATATGTTTCATCGTGTCATTCACTTAGCCACTGTTACAATGTAAACAACTTTCAAAATGCAAATATATACAGATCTATATATTGGATTCAAATAATTTTTATATCAGAATGTTCTCTGGTATTTTTCTTCTTATTAATAACAGAAAGAATCCGACAATAGCATTTATACAAGAATCTATAGCTGCATCTACTACTAGGAAGGTTGGGTCACTGTGACCGGTCAGGAAATTTTTCTCGTCAGAATCCATTTTGCACATCTATAAATCTACCATTCGTCCATGCATTGAATACTGTTGCCATGTCTGGTCGGGTGCACCTGCTATTAATCGTGGGGTTCTCGACTAAATCCAAAAGAAGATCTCCAATATAATCGATCCTGACTTAGCAGCCCACCTTCAGTCACTTTCTCACTGACTTGATGTGGCTTCCCTCTGTCTTTTTTAAAAGTATTTTCATGGCAACTGCTCTGACAAGCTTTTTTCTCCTGGTTCCTCAACCATATGTATTTACACGTGCTACTAGATTGGCATCTCGGTCCCACCCTTTTACCGTTGAAATGTAACCGCCTCGTCTACTCTTTCTTTTCTAGCATTTCCTGCTTGTGGAAATCCTTCCATTTGCTTGCTTCCTTAATAGCTACAATCTTCTTAAAATTCAAATGTAATGTCAATTGCCATCTTCCATCTCTAATCATTTCTTCGACATCACCTGTACCTTGTTTTTATCTTACTCTGTGGACCAGTGGCATTCCTGCCTTGTTTAGTGTGAAACGATTATAAAAAGAAAGTGATGGGCGTTTTTTCGTCACATATTGTTGTTTCGTCAAGTGTGCGGAAAGATATCTGCAAGGGTGCTGAAAAGTTCTCGGTTCAACCAACTTTTCAAAATTAGGCCTAATGTTCAAATTGATTTTTAAATTTTTTTCTTGGTTAGATCGATAATTTTTCAGCACCCCTTCGTATGAAAATAGCTTTTCCGATATCGATTCGTATAAGAATTTCGACGCAACAACTTCTGGCCTTTTTTCGAGTGTACTGATTTTATGATCAGTTTTTACACAAAATATAGGGGGTCACTCAAAATATAAGGGGTCACAGGTATTTTTTGTTAGAAGTTTAAAGTCAGGCATAAATGCAAAAAAAAGTATGGTATTTAAATCTTCGTATCAGATATTAACGATCAGATATCAGTTTTTATCACGTATAAGTTTTTATCACATATCAGTTTTTCTCACCGTTTTGGGATAGCTTTGTACAAAAATAAATCGAAACCATTTTTTTTGCTATAAAATACGTCCAGGAAGGTACTAAAACAGTTGCGTCCCGGACATTTGCGTCCAGACAATTTCGTACCAGGACATTTGCGTCCCTGGGTAATTTCTTATCTCAGATAATTGTTTGAATCCTTTAAAGTCAATTACCATAAATTTTGAAAAAATAGGCAGTAATCGCAATTTTTAAAAAAATAAAATAAAATAAACATTACAAATGTATTTTTGTTAGAAATGCAATGACAGATTAACAATATTTAAAAACGATATTCTAAAAATTGAAAATTATTGTAGTTTCACAAATTAATCAAAAGTTATGAATGTCGTGACCTATCTCTTTTAAGAAATTTATCTTGTTTTCAGAAGTAGACTTATCTAATGGCGCCATGATTCTCTTATTTGCAGTTTTATTTTTGATAACAGGGTTGTTAGGCTATCTTTTTACTTTTTTAGAATAATTAAAAGTTAGTTTGCAATTAGCTCCTCGTAAGTTCAAAAAAATTACCAGAGGTACGCAATTATCCAGGGACACATTTGTCTAGAGACGCAAATGTCCCGGTACACAACTGCCTGTCCACCTTCTAGGATGATGCTCAATACTGCAATATTTGACAACAAGAGGTCTACTAGCAGTGTTGGGCTGGGCTCGCATTTTATATGAACTATATGAAAAAATCAGGTTTTTCACAAAATAAAAAGTCAGTTTAATTGTGGTTTAATGGATATAAGCTCGGAATAAGAAGTCAGAGAGCCGAGTTCGAATCCCGGTGAAATTTGTTTCATTTACTTATGTACAAATGCCCTTGTGAAAGGTATGAATCCATCTGTTCTTCTTCCAACTACGGATTGAATATTAAAACAGAAATAGTCTTGGTTGGCAACCGAAATCATTATAATATAGACATGATCGCCCAAGAGTGTATCACATATAACAATTAACTGACTGGTAAACGGTAGAAAGTTGTTATATAAATGTTCTTCGAATATCATCCTATGCTTTTCGCGTTTGAGACATCATTGTTGCATTCACAAAATGTCTGCTTAAAAACAAACAAACTTGAGTTTAGTATATAGAGTGACAGTCTGTAAGGGAAACCAGGTGCAGAATTAATCTGAGATGACTCCAGCCGGGGGTGGAGATCTGCAAATCAACTCCTTGTCAATGGTGGCGAGGTGAACACCTGCGGCCAAGACTGCGTATGAGATGTTCACGCACGTGAAAAACCGTTAGACATACAGATATAGGAGCAGAGAAGGAGGAGCAGGCTCTCATGTATCACAGACAGAATATAAGATTCAGATGTCGAACGATGGCGCAGGGTCGTACCCAGCACACTGACCGGCAATAATTGACAAAGTCAACTGAATGAAATTTAATGTTAAATATAAAAGAGTATATAAAGTCTTGTATTGTCATTTAATCAGCACAATCGCTTTATTACGGATTTGTGGATGAAACAATAGATAGAGACTCGGAATAAGAATTCGGAGAGGCGAGTTCAAATTTCAGTCGGATTTGTTACATTTACTCATGCGTAAATGCCCTTGTGAAAGGTATGAATCCATTTCTTCTCGTCAGTTATGCTTATGAGTTAAATAGCAGGACTTGTATCTGGAGAATTATTTCTTAAAAAAAATGATGCGATGTTCACTCGCAAAGAAAAAAAATGTTAGAATAATAAATGTTTTGCCTTTAAATAAACCTTACCAGTTTTTATCAGATATCATTTTTTTCTCACCGTTTGCGGGTAGCTTTGTACAAAAATAAATTGAGAAAATTTATTTGCTATAAAATATGTCCAGGAAGGTAGTAGGACAGTTGCGTCCCGGACATTTGCGTCCAGATAATTTAGTACTAGGACATTTGCATTCCTTGACAAATGCGTCCCTAGGTAACTGCGTATCACAGATTATTGTTTGAATTCTTTAAAGACAATTACCATAATTTTTGAAAAAAGCATTGGTAGTAATCGTAAATTTTTTAAAAAAGAATAAAACGAATGAAATATCATAACAAATTATTCTTATTAAATTATTATTATTAAGCCATCAAAAACAACTCAAATCAACTGACTTCATTCCAAATCCTTAACCACATCGCTACACCTGCAAACCTAGAGCAGCCATTTTTATTTTACTGGTGATTCTCGACTGGAACGAAAATGGAAGCGAAAATGGACATTTTAGCTTCCGGCTCATTTTTTTAACAAGAAAATGAAGTCAACCAACTCATCACTTTCTTTCTGACGTTCTCCTTTAAAGCAAATTTATTCCCATACGGTGAACGACATAAAGAAAGAATCCTCTGACTCCGATTGAGTGAATGAGTTTTGACGAAGGCAGGATGGCCTTTTACCAGACTAGGGATATTTCAAATAATTGCATTGAAGAAGTCACTGATTTTAGCCGAGTTAACTTCCTGTACATGGCCTGAATTTAGCATAATCGGATTTTGTGTTATCTGAATATCTCTGATCACATAAGGCTTTGTGACTTCTCGCTGACAGTTGAGCTATACTCGCACCCAAAGCCGGGGATAAAGTTAAATGACTTTAGGCTATCCCAAGCGTGTCACAATAAATTATATTGAAATTTTTAGATGATAAATTACATAGGTTTACAATTTCTTTCATGGGTACTGGATTATTTTAAGTCGCACTTATCAGTTATGCTATGCTGGTTCCGAATATAACATCCATTTTGCCTCATCACGTCAGGTTTTTTTATCTATGGATGACCATTTTTTTGGCGTTTGTTAAAACATACCAATATTGGCTGAATTTTGGACCTGATGTCTGAGAAGAAAAATCAACTGGAATAATCCCAAAATCTATTGTATCGATTACTTTCATAATAAAGAAAATACTTCTAGGTGTTATGGAAGCCCCCTTATGTTATTCTTAATGACAAATTTAAAAGAAAAATTAGTTGATTTGTTGATAAAATATACAAAAACCTACAAAAGACGCACTGTGTCCGTATACATAATTTATTTAGTAAAATGTAACAAACAAACTGTTCGTAGTAAAAATTTGTGCATATTTAATTAATTTGACAAATTTGGAAGAAACTTCCTGTTTCGTGACACTGCTGATGCGCAGTGTCTCTTTTTATGTCCTAGCAGTTGTCTGACGTCATTTTTCGGTACCTTGCTGCCATTAATTTGATGTCATGATGGAATCGTTCAACCTGTTCATTGCTCACATCATCCTCACAGTTTTCAAGGAATCTTTCCAAGTGGTTATGAAGGAAATGAATTTTGATGCTCATGTTAGCGCCGATGTTGTGAAAGAATTCCAGCATATTTGCAACAAGATTCTCGTAGTTATCGGATTCGTGGTTACCCCAAATTTTTTTCACAACCGCTACAAATGAATTCTATGCATTTGATTCATAAGTTTTTATCTAGAATAAGACGTCTGGATCGTTGAAAATTCCTTCTTTAAGCTTTTCAATGCTCAAGCTTGGAAACACTTCACAGATATACTTGAAACAACGACCACCCTTATCAAAATCTTTTACAAACTATTTCATAATTACAAATTTTATGTGGAGAAAGGGAAAATTACTTTTCTTTGGGTATGAGTGCAGCACATGCAACATTTTACTATCCCACTGTTAAAGCCTCTTGAATAGGCCACTCAGTTCTTTGCCAGTGTTGGTCCTTGGCAGGACTGTCCCATAAACATAGAAAACAGAGATACTTCGTATAACCGGATCACTGGCCGAGTAAAAAGTTGACCATCTTCAAATCCACACAGATAGACCAGTTATAGCTCGAGTAATTAAGTTTCTCAATTACTAGATTCAATGGCTCGTACTTTTCCTTGAGGCTTGTGGAATATCCAATCGGTATTGATGCATAAGAATTTGTCTTATGAAGAAAGACGTGTTTAAGCTTCTCTTGGAACTGTCAATGAAAAGTCGTCATGAAGTCGGATCGTATTTTTCCAATACAATTTTGAGTATAACTTTCCCCACATCATTGCAATATGCATGACCTTCAGTTTGTTAAAAATGGAGTGAATTCAGCATCAAGGTTTCTATAGACAGTAACAAATGTAGCTCTTGCTAAAATATTCTTCTCCCTCAGTCGAGATGCTAGCAATTCTGCTGAGTTCTTTGCTGGATTTAAATCTGGGAATAAATCGCTTAGTTCATCTTAGTCGAACTGTTTTGGCTTGGAATTTAACCCATCAAACTTAACATCACTTTCATCAATTTCATCTTGTCTAGTACCGTCACTGACAGGACCATATCGAGGATCTTCGCGTGTGGCACAGGTTGAATAGCAGATTGGATGGAAGAATATTTCATTGACTTGCGGTTCTTGTTAAATCTTCGAATATTGGGAACCAAGTCAAAGTAGTAATTATCGTGGAGATTGGTTTACGCTAGATCATTGCAATACCGAACCTTAGAGAAGTTCGATCACCATTGGTCCACTGACGAAGATGTTCTTTGCAAGACAGACAGACTACAATGTGGTGTCCACAGTTTGTCTTGATCGATGAGTTTAACTTTGAAGTAAGCATAGTACGCCTTCTTGTAGAAGTCATCAATTGTTCTTCGATTTTCCTTCACAGTGGACTCATCGCATGTGTAGCAGAAAATATTTAGATCGTTAACGCATTTTCTTGAAGTCATTTTCGATTTCTTTTATTTGAAAATGTTGAAGAAATACGTGAGATTAACAAATTGGTCCCCCTCAATTTACATCATGAAAGAAGGGACACCCCACCTAAATACACTTACACGTTACTCTTTTATAACCAGTCAATATTTGCTTTTACAAGCACAGAAAAATGCTTCAATAGCAGAATAAATAGGCTTGCAGGGAAAAACATGTATTACTATAAGATATTATCTAACAAGCTTAACTAAAAAATGCTCGTTGTTTAATTAAAGATTGCGTGTTTCCAAATTAACAAGTGTAAACATGTGATGGACACCCTAAAGCTGATAAAAAAACATGAACATTTTGGGCCAAAACCCACGGAACAAATAAACTTTCCAGGGTGCTCAAGTAGTACAGAAAAACATAGTAGAGTGTAGCATATAACAAATCAATATTTACCCTTTAGTCACTTGCTCACATTCCGAGCAATGGAATGAGTGCAACAAAAGTTATCAGGTATTTTCAGATCATGCATATTTTTTAGAAATAACGAATCCGGTTACACGAATAAATAATTTCAGAACTTCACACAGCAAACTGTTCTCAAACTCAGGGCAATTTAACACAGATTTGGACGGAAAAACTTGGGGTTAATTTAACACAGATTTATCTCACAAATGGCTCAGAGAAGACCTTTTACTCACAAGGTGAAGTCTCAACCTCAGTGTTCTTTGCACAATTTTCTTACTCATGAAAAAGTGCGGCAGCCAATTATATTTTTATAAAAATGTGTGTCCTTCAACAGGACTGCTGACCTTCTGATTGAATTGGCTGGAGGACTGATTCACCCTTTTCTGCCATTTCCTCTTACGAAATGAGTCATTCAAGAATGAGTTATTCAACTGCCAAAAACAGGCATATTTGGAAGAAAATGCCAAAATGATACCTTGTTCACAAGAAAAAAAAATCTGGATGTGATGGGGGGAAATGGATGCGATTTTCGTATTCAGCGTACTAAAATTAGCTTAGAAATATTTTTCATCAAATAACCAAATTTCGTATTGACCAGTGTTATTATTACTACGAGTGTACCCCTACTGGAAAAAAAATAACGCCAAAGTATTAGCTGTTTTCTCACAGATTATCCCCACTGAGCATGACAAGAGGGAATATATATCCTCTCTTCTTCTCTATAGACCGTTGTCATTTTCACCATAATTCAGTTTTTGCTATGTTCACACTGCATACCTGTTGAGTTGTGCAGGTAATAACAACGAAACAACAGAAAACAAGGTATTAATGTGCACGTCTCTGTACGTGGTAAAGTGCAATGTTCACTTCCGGGTTACAACCGGAAATACACGACTGACTCGTAATCTCCCGAACTGTCCGTCGGACTCTCGACACTACCACCATTCATAGTGCCTGGAACAGTTCATTACTCTTGAAAAGGTGGAGAGCGCCCTAAAAATACCAAGTCTGCGAAAAGACCTAAGGCAGGTAGTAGTGTGTTGTTATGGCTACATTTCATTCGTTTTTCTATCTCCTTTAACGTCACTAGCGTTATATGGACAAAGTTCCTCTTAGTATGTGGGCTAGGGTTTATCAAGACCAATTTTTGTATATCTCTTAAGCTGAGATTTCCAGGGATTCTTTCAATGTGTTGTTTTGTTCCTTTTTTCATAATTCCAAGTGCGACTACTATCACTGGTAGTATTCTTGTTTTCAATTTTCACATTTTTTCTATTTCAATTTTATTATTATTATTATTATTATTATTATTATTATTATTATTATTGCATGCGTAGAATCTTTATTTTGATAGTTATATTTACAATGCTTCGGCTGTTTTACCCTCCTGCCTTTTTCAGAGTCTGTTACGTTCAGTACATTGCTCGAAAGGTTATATATTCAAATATTCAACATCCCCAGATAAAACGTTTGTTAAAGCATATTTGTCGTCCTGGCAGTCGGGAGTTCAGTTCCTTCATCCGATAATGTGGAAAAAAACTGAAAAGCGATACAAAGACGATCTGACCCAAGAGTATCAATTTATACCAGATATTCCATAAGCATGTAACGTAGAATAGCAGTCTACTCCCATGGATTAAATGAAGAGGTTGGGCCGAAATTGTTGCTGACACCCGACGGCGGATGAAGAGTACGTTGCTTTGAATATAACAACCTTACTAATCTGAACAGAAAAGCATATAATATAATTACCATAAGTCATTCAAGTGTAGATGTGTTCGTGGGTTCAAGTATATTAGCTTTGCGTTTAATGTTCGTTTTTCAAAAACGTTTTTGAAATATTTATTTACGTTTTCTTGATTACTGTTTGCAAAACCATGTCTTCGTGTGCCTCATTTGTTAAAAGCGGTTGGCAGTTTGCCCTGTAGTTAATAGCAGAATATGCTGAATAGATTAGGAAAAAAGTTCTTTGTTTTTATCTGAAAATAAAATGCTTCAGAGCGCTTCCCTCGGTAATTTCAAATCTTTTGTGGCTTGAAAAGAAATAGTGCTTATATTTCAGTATATTTCTGTTTTATTTTATTTGTTTGACTATGTGATTATTTAATTTATGTAAAATCACTTTACGTCTGTTACTAGCATCAAGCAACCCAGTATTATCTGCTAGATTATCGACTTTAGCAACTAAGCCGGTCCCCTCGCCTGGTGCGGAAAACAAAACATTTGAGCCTATTTGTAAGGGTCAATGACCATCTTGCACAATAGCGTACACTGGTTTCCATAGCAAACGACGAAACTAGTGCAGTGATAAAACGGCATCGCTGGATGGAGGGCTTTCTACATTGAAGTCAACGGCCAAGGTGGAGGGTTCCTCGATAGAATCAACGGCTACGTGTACGTGACAAATGCGAACTTTCACATCGGCTGTGGTTTGAACTGGAGAGGGATGGTCTGAGCCAGGTCTACTTTCCCAAGATTCGTTACGCATGAATGAATACCTCTTTGGTATTCAACCCAGATATGTGGAGGGAACTGGTCACGTGCTCACCGATCCCATGGCCACAACAGATTATGGGACTGATGCTGATAATAATGATGATTTATTTACAATTACGCAGCACCGTGATGCAATGTTTAACACACTTGATCCGAAAATAATTGCTACAGAATGAAAGGTTTCATCCTCATTAGATGCCACATGTATGAGGCCTTGTGCCAAGACTAATTTAAGAAAATATCTACTCGATGATATTTAATATAATTTATGCAGTAAGGTCTCTTCGCTGTTAATAGCGTCGTGTTTTTTGATCCTGAATAGATCTTCCATACACATGGCTTTGCACCAGATATATATATATATATATATATATATATATATATATATATATATATATATGCACTGGGTATTATTTTTTTACATATGCTTACTAGGGCTAGCTATGGTCTGCCTAGCAGAAGGCCACAAATATGAAGAAACGAAAGCCAGTATAATCGTGAATTAATCTGCCAGTCGAGACTTCAAGTCATCATTCTACAACGTGAGTCATTAAAATATCTTCTAATCGTAACTTTATCGAACACAAAGCCACACTTATGGGTAACCCAGGAAAGATATAACTTCCTACACGGACGAAATGGTGTGTTACCGAAGCTGAAGTAGGCGACATTTATCATTAATTATTTTTTAAATCAGGAAAAAAATAATTTTAACTTTTTTTTACGTTGTCAAGGGTGCACTGGTGGTGTTATGGTTAGCGGCTATATTAGAAAAATATTCGGTAAGGCGAGTTCGAATATTAATCATTCGTTATATTCATTTTCACGAAAATATCTTCTAAGTTGGACTTTATCGGGCACAAAGTCACATTTATAAGGAATCCAGTGAAGATCCAATTCCCTACACGAACTTAATGAAAATAGGCGATTTTATATTAATTTTTTAAAATCCGAATTAATTAATTTCGAATGCTAATATTTAAAAGAGGAAATATTGGCGCCACATCATCTTCTAAAACCAATATCTCCCTAATTCGGTTTTTAAATGTGCTAAGCAAAGATTTGTAAATATCAACAGACATCCATGAGTCAGAATTGTAAGAAATCTGAAAATTGAATTAATTACCTAAATTTAAATTAATTACAGTTTTGACAAATTCAACGTTTTCTTTAAGGAACTACGGGTTTTTTTTGGTGAAGCACAGCACCACCCGGTGGGAAGTTATAGAGTGCATAAGAAAAGCAATTAAAATGTCTGCTATGATAGCAGACAAAACTGGCTGGTTCAGTAATTATGGCGGAAGCATCGGCATCGGAGAGATGAGATTGGTGAGTGTATTACACCGAGAAATGCATCTGCCGTCACAGGAATCGTGTCGTATGGTATACGAATGGGTAGATTTTGGGTGCAGCTGACGTTAAAGTATCATCAAATATATGTTTGTGTTCTATAAAGAGAACCTAGTTTTGTGCATTGACTTGTGAAATCTTATGTAAATGAATTATAAGAAAAGGAGTGAATTTATGAGCTTAGATATAAACTGAAAGGATAAAAAGAAGATTAACCGACAATATTTAAAAGTATATATATATATATATATATATATATATATATATATATATATAGATAGATAGATAGATAGATAGATAGATAGATAGAAAGATAGATACGAACAGATTAAATAATGGACAAATTGAAATAGTTAAATCGATAGAAATATAGATATATTGATTGATATGAACACTTCGAGATCGATATGAACAGAATGAAACATATATGAGATAGATATATATGAATAGATTGAGACATGTATGGACAGATTGAGACAGAGATATAGATAGGTATGAAAAATGGAGAAAGATAGATATGAATAAATTGAGATAGATAAATAATAGATAGATATGAACAGATAAATATAGATAGATGAAAAAAGGAGATAGATGTAAATAAACTGATATATATATATATAGTTAGACATGAAGAAATTAAGATAGATAGATTTGAGATTTGAGCAAATTGAGATAAATGCATAAATATATGTGAACAGATTGAGATAGATATGAAAACCGGACATAGATACGAATAAACTGATATCATCATCCGCAGACAGATCTGTTTTGCAGCTCATCAGTATGGTTAGACAGCCGATTCCCTTTTACACAGGATTGAAACCCAACCGAATTGGCGTCAGTCGGCGATTCTACCTCTGAGCTACGGGCGCTTGATAGAATGAGGCAGACCTTTTAGCGTGTATATTATCATTATACACGCCCAATAACTGAGAGTGTTCTAATTCATTGCTGAATGAACGATGCGTAGATGCCAGAGTAGATAGATAGATAGATAGATAGATATGAACTGGTTGAGATAGATAGATAGATAGATAGATAGATAGATAGATAGATAGATATGAACTGGTTGAGATAGATAGATAGATAGATAGATAGATAGATAGATATGAACTGGTTGAGATAGATAGATAGATAGATAGATAGATAGATAGATAGATAGATAGATAGATAGATAGATAGAAAGGGAACACACTGAGATAGATAGATAGATAGATAGATAGATAGATAGATAGATAGATAGATAGATATGAACAAATTAAGGTAGCTAAATATGAAATGATTGAGATACCTATTAAAATAGAAATAGATAGATATGAATAAAATGTGATATATATGAAAAGATGTCGATAGAGAGATATGAACAAACTGAAATAGAGAGAGAGAGAGAGAGAGAGAGAGAGAGAGAGAGATAAATACGGGGTGTATAAAAAAAGATGAATCAAAGGAGAGGAATCTATACCAAGTATGGCGCCACAAACTAAAATAGGAGAGGCTACATTAATGGAGTTGGTTAAATCAGACGTTAAATAAAGGATGCTAAATCAGGCGATAACAGTTGGAGATAAGTCATATATTAAATTTTAAAGATTCCTGATTCTATATTTTTTTATCTGGTTCTCCCATAAAAGGAATATTTTTCTTTAAACTGAATATTCTGTGAAGAAAAGCGAGATGAAAGAATTAAACATTGACAACAAGAAGATAGAATGCATGTTTGTTAGTTGAGGGATTAGCCCCAAATGCAAATTGCGAATCGAAGGTACTAAAATTCAGCAAGTGCGAAAATTTATATATCTGGGATGTGTTTTAACGAAGGATGTAAAGTGTGATATCTGAAATCCGAAAGAAGCATTCCAAAATCTAAGCAAAGTATTAAGAAATAGAAAAACTTTGTTAGAAACAAAGAAAATAGTACTAAACTGTTACGTATTATCTGTTCTCCAGTATGACAGTGAGTGCTGGAAAATCTCCACAAAGATGAAGAAGAGACTTGAAGCAACAAAAATGTAGTTCTACTGAAGGATGCTGAGGATACCACGGATCGAACATGTGAGCAATGACGAAGTTTTAGAGAAAATGGAAAGAAAACTTACAGTATTTACATAATAAGAACTATTGTCCTCATCTTTGTTGCCATTTGTACGAAGTTTCGGCTGTTATACGCTCTTGCCTTCTTCGGGTGCTAGGTATTTTGAACCGGACTCTTTATTACAATCACTGGGGTATATGATTTCCATTACTTGCGTATAACATCTCTGGTAGTCATGAGTTATCTCTCTCTAACACTATAAGTTACTTGTTCATCACTGCTGTAGCCTGGTATTGAACTCACAACTCTTTGGGTCAAGTTACAGTTACTGTAAATACTACCTCATCTCAGAAATATAGACAAATAAAAAAGGAAACTTATACTTAACATTAAGTGACAGTTGAAATTTCTAGGGCACATAATGAGGATGAGAGTTTGGAAAAACTGATACTCACAAGACAGACTGAAGCGAAGAGTGATAGAGAAAAACACCCAATAAAATACTTACTGATCTTGTGTAAATGGATATCAGAGCTAGGCTTAGGAGAAATAATAGAAAGACAAAATTTTCCAAAAGCTACAAAGAGCAGGAAATTGCGTAGTCACAGTACATAAGGAAGATCCTACCGTAAACATTTTTATTTTAAATACGCATGTTTTGGGGGCATATAATTTGTTATAAACTTTTAGAAGTTAACCTTTTTTTTATTTTTCTGAATTAATTTTGGAAATTAATAACAGTAATGCTTGTAGATAAATGATAGAGCACTTCGCAATAGCACCAGGTTGAGGCCAATGTGACACATTTAGTTTCAGTAAAATGTATGTGGGGATAATCCCACATGACTTTTTAGGTTTACAAATGGGTGTCTAGATGTGCTTTGCTGGGTGTGCATTGTGGTGCTGTGGATATCTGCTTGGAACGAGAAATCGGAGAGCCGAGTTCGAATTTCAGTTGAATTTGTTGCATTCGCTTGCGCGCAAAGGTAGTAATCCCTCTCATCTCCCTCTAACTATGAGTTAAATAGCAGGACAGATTGGGTTCTATAGCCAATGTTGGCAACTAGTCTATCGCAGAAAGTAATGGTAAACTACTGCGAGAGAATCCTCTGTTCAGTCAGTCATGTCTAATTCGAGACATGATCGCCAAAGTGTGTATCATATATGACACTTAACTGACTAAATGGATATCCATATCAGTATATATGAAGCAAGCATAACGTTTTCTCGGTCTTCGCGATCACCGTCATGTTGCTTTTGGTATTCACTAAACCTAATTTAGTGTAATGGAGAAGATACTGCCGCAGGTTTGGAATCTCCGGTGGCAGACTTCGTCCTTACTACGGGTACTACACTTTGATTGGTATTTATCGAGCAACGCACGCATGTAAAGAACAAATACTTCACTTTGATCACGATATTTACTTTCTCTCCTACCCACCGTGCCATGATATGAGACATGGTCTTTTTTACATGGAGTGCCCATCCGCATATTTATGAGCCCTTGACAAAAATTGACTTGTCCCTGTGACCCCTTTCACGCTGGCATCAGTATTTTTCACCAACCCTTTCCGCTGTTACTGAAGGGTTGGAATTTTCGGGACCAGGTATTCCGTAAAGCTGTCCGTGGAACCATTTCAATATCTGGGTAAAGAAGTTAGCTATTTATAGTCATCATACAATCAGTCAGTTAATTGTCATACGTGATACTCACTTGGGTGATCATGTCCCTTTTCGAGACTAGGCAGAAGATTTTCCTACGATAGGTTGCCATTACTTTCTGCGGTAGACTTGTTGCCATCCAAGGCTATAAAACCAATCTGTCTTGCTATTCAACCCATAGCTGGAGGGAGAAGAGATGGATTAATACCCTTTTCAATGATATTTGTGCGTAAGTGAATGAAACACACATCATACAATATGTTCCTATATTATGTTCATACAATATCCGACAAATATAATTAATAATTAATATAATTAATAGTCTTCTTTTATTCGTCAAGTCCTTTCAAGACGTTGGCGATCATTAATTCTTGACAACTTTATATCTTAACAACTTCAACTTATTGTCTAAAGTATTTTTTACCTATTAACACCTCTTTTTGTTTTATTTTGCTACAAAGACATTAAGTAGGTTGCTCGTTATTTCCCCTAATCTCTGGTTTTCAAATTGCCCTGTGAGTGCTAATTTCTCTCGGTACTCTTTCCTCGTTATGTGTCCCAAAATGTCCTACTTACCTTAAGTTTTCTTCATTTCTGACATATTCTTTTATTGATATTCTTAAAATTCGTTAGTAGAACCACATCTGTGTCGTTTCAAATCTCTTCTACATTTCTGAGGAGATTATTTAGCATTCTTTGTCATGAAAGAGAAGTTTAAATGCACTGTCAATTGTCATCTACTTCCCTAAATCTCATCCACCTCCTAAATCCCACCCACCACTTATTCTTTCTTCGGCATCCTGTTTCTTGTTTTTTCTCTCACTGTAACCCCCTGAACACCAGTGGCAATCCTGCCTTGCTTGGGGTGATATGTATATAAAAAAAATTTAAGACTTTTTGACTTTATATTCACACTATTCAGACTGTTGTCCTCATCTTTGTTGCCATATTCACGACGTTTTGGCCCTTATATGCACCGACCTTCTTTAGGTAATTGGAATTTCGAACTGGACTTTTTATTTCGTTCACCGGGGCAGAATATTCTAGTTCCGTGTATCATGCTCCTTCCAGATGTCTTCGTATCAATTATCCTTCTGTAACTCAAATCTAAATATTTTGTTCACCTCTGCCGTAGCCAAGTATTGAACTCACAACTCTTTGGGTCAAGTCTTAGATTCAACCAACGCTTTTATTTTTACTTTGTTTCTAACATTTCATATATCTTAATATTTTAATACACCTTCCGTTATTTTTATGTGCCTTCAGATTTCGATGTCATATTTTCCGTCGGCTATTGTTACATTACTCAGAGAGTTAAATTTCTGCCCTTGTTTGATTTTGATATTCACAGTACACACCTGACATCTTGGATTTTCTCTTTTGTTGATGATCATCGATACTGTCTTCTTAGCTTGTTTGTCATATTACTTTTTTTTATTATTATGCTTCACCCAATAACAGGCACAAGAGCCACTCAAGATATAGGTTAACTGAATGAGTCTGTTTCATGGATACCAGAGGAGGAGATAAGAAGTGCAGATTTTATTGCTTAAACGTTAGTTCTAGTGGATAACCACACTTGAGTAGATTGATCAGTTTATTTATTAAATATTATATTTATTTATTTTCGTCTACCAGCCTAAATATTTGAGATATCGTATTAAAGAAAACTATGCACTCTTTTTCTTTGAGGAAATTTTCTCTTATATCTAGGAGAATGCCTATTTTTCTCTAATAATATTTTCTCGAATATTCAGGTTGGTAGACGAAAATTAATAAATATAATGTTTAATAAATAAACAGAGCGTCTACTCAAATATGGGTAGCCCCTAATAATAGCGTTTAAGTAATCAAATCTGCTGGATTAATAAATAAATATTCATCACTTATTTAGAAGCGCACGTCATACTAATATGTAGGATAGTTAACGCAGCCGTTAAGAATGGTTAAGAATGTAGTGTTTGAGGAAGCATCCACTTGTGAGCCTGCTCTACAACGTAACAGTTCTTTGGGAGAAACAGTTTGAGATAAACTTCCTCCTCACCAATGGAATACAAAGGAGATGAGGAGGATTCGACCCTGTGTATCTAGCATGGCGTATTTTAGCTGTGAAGGTCTGAACTAAGGAATTTAGCTCGTTTGAACTTTTGCCATAGAAACAGAGATCGAGTGACGAGAAACTTGCGACATTTCGTCTATAAGAAACGAGTTGTAGAGTGGAGAATAATTCATAACACCCTACAAGCCTGCGTAAACCCTTTTGAACTTTATCGGGGCTGGAAAGAAACGATTGAGCAGTTCTAGTCTGATTTGACTCTTGTAAAGTTAAAGCATGCTAGGAAGAGTCAGGTACTTTCTGGAACGGTCTGAGACTGCCATAAACATAGTGTCATCTGCATATATTTTTCATCATTTCACCCCAAGCAAGACAACAATGTCACTAAGATGCAGAGGAGGGTAGTGAGAGAATATAAAGAAAAGAAAAAATATTATTAAGGAACGAAAACACTAAAAGAACAGAAAATAAGGAGATAGAAGATAACAATAAATATTGCAATTAAATCTTTGAAGATTAAACTTGAATGTAAAGCTAGAAGCTCAAAGAGAGTTCAACAAGCAAGGAGAGCATAAAACTTCCGGTTATATCTAGCCATTACATCTGTAAAACGATAAAATATTGCCGCGAATCTAGTACTGTACTTAAATTCATAGAGTCTAGGTATCATAGAGGGAAGAAATATATTTTGTTATAATACAAAAATGTGGCACAAGGCCAAAAATGGAGGATAAGGGAAAGCTGGTCTTCAGTCTGTCTTATCTTAAATTTAGCTAGCCACAATTATTGACCAAACATACCACAGTATTCCTGACAACAAAACAACATATTCTTATTTACCATTTTTACTACAGTCACCATAATACCTCGAGTCTCTATATATTCCTAACTAGTCTCAAATGTACAATTTCGAGTGGGAAAGAAAAATAGCAACATTTGAAAATCAAATGAATATTTACAATGAATATAGGTTAATCAGAACAATTATGAAAGTATTTAAAGAAAAGGCACAGGGAAGCTACGTTACAGTGGTGGGAAGGTGAATGAAGCCGAGAGGATAGCTCAGGGTCAATAACATTGCAGATTCTTGTTTGGATTTTATCAAAGATCTCAAAATATATAACTAGAACAACAGACCATATGTGGCAGCAATATTTAAAGCATGGACAAATGGTAGACTTAAAATATTCGGCCGAGAAAAATTGTTACCTTAAGTTGTTAGGATTATGTCCACTCATAATACATTCTGGTTGATCTTTTAGTTCTCTTAGAATCGTTTCGATATATGATTGAATAAATGTGGTTGCAACTAATATTAGACTCTTCGAAAAGTTGATACGTTTTATTAGAAATTATATAAAAATGTAAGTTATAGTTATTTAAATATTATTTAACAAGAATGCAACCATTTACCTTATCAAAAGAGGATTACATATGTAGATATCTGTTTTTTCCGAAAAAATGGTAAAATTCTTTTCATTCTCATTTTTGTTTTTGAATATTCTACTACTTAAGAATTGTTCTAGCGATCGAAAGAACTGAAAATGAGTATGAAGAATGTGAAAGAGCCTCTCACCCTAACGATCTTTAGTTAGGTTAATTTTGCAGTGTGTATCCTTACATATCATGCTTGAGAAAAACACTTTTTTCTGTTTACTAAAGCAGGACACTTTTGACGTAATGCTTCGTTGACCTGATGAAACCGCTCCCAATAAACTCTTGCAGTGATAGTTATTCCTTGTCTTAGCAGTTCGTTATGGATGAAATCTTTCATATTCCAACAGATATTTTTTTTCACTCCAAGCAAGACAGGACCGCCACCGATGCGCAGGGGATAAAGGAAAAAAAAAACAACAAAAAACATAACAAAAACAAACAAACAAACAAACAAACAAACAAACAAACAAACAAACGTAGGGATGTCAAAGAAAAGATAAAAGAAGGACAGGAATCAAGGAGATAGAAGATGGCAATTGATGTTGCATTTAAACTTTTCGAGATTGTACAGAAGAAAGAGCCTCGATGAAGAAACAGACGATTTCGGGGAAACAAACTCAAAAGGTCTCATCCCACAGACCATGAGTAGTGAGGTCAAGTACTTTCATTGTTATGGCATTGGTTCAGACAATGTTAAAGAAAAATATATTTCATATAACGCCAAAGATTTAACTTCGAAGATATTCCGTTTAATTTAATTAAGAGACTTTCTTTTAAGTTTGTTCCTTTTTTTGTTTTACAAAGTCACTTAAAAAAAATTATAATCATTTCACCCCAAACAAAGCAGGGCCGCCATTGGTGTACAGGGGGTTAGAATGAAAGAAAAAGAAATCAAGATACAGGGCATGTCGAAGAAAGGATAAGAGAAGGATCGGAATCAAGGAGATAGAAGATGGCAATTGATGTTACATTTAAACTTTTGGAAACTCGCTATCAGAGAAACAAGCAAACGGAAGTGAGTTCCATAAACGTGAATTGCGAGCAAAGAAACTTATAGAGTAAAAGAGGAAGCTATATTTAACTATTTAGACGGTAAAAGTGTCGGACCTTTATGCCAATCTAGTAGCACGTGTAAATAGATGTGGTCTGGGCACTAGGAAAGAAGCCCATCAGAAAAGTAGGCATGAAAAATACTTGTAGTAAAGAGAGAGGTAAGCCATTTCTCGTCGGTGAGAAATTGACTGAAGGTGGGTTGTCTAGCTAGGATCGATTACATTGCAGATGCTTCTTTGGATTTTGTCGAGAACCTTGAGATGAACAGCAGAAGCACCCGACCAAATAAGGCAACAGTGTTCAATGAACGGACGATTGGTAGATTTATAAATGTGCATAATAGATTCTGACAAGTAAAGCTTCCAAGCCCGGCACAGTGACCCAACCTTCCCAGCATATATCAACAGCTTGCGTGGATGGAGTACTAGTAATCGTGTTCTCTCATTTCGTGAGAACGGTTTTAACTTTCTGTTGACCTACAAAACATTTTCCATGACTTGTAAGAATGCGATGTTAAAAAGGAAAGGCTGACAGAATATAGAACATTTTGATTGGTTCTCAAGCGTAAGTTTCCCCAATTAAATTATGAAATGTAGCATGAACGACATGCTCTCAGATAGAAGGGATGATAAACAACTTGTAGACGTAATTTTCTACAAATCAACCTGTACTTGAATTGGTTAGTTGACTTCTAATTGATAGCTGTGAAATACATAATTATTTTTCGAACAATAACAACAACGATAACTACTACAGCATTTTTGTTGTTTCTCTCTCAAACATTGTCTCGTGGAACCCGTTATGTTAGAGAAACATCTTCAATGAAACTCTTCTTATGACAATAAAGTTAAGTGCGTTGTGACGGTTAAAAGTGTCGTCTGCATATCGTGGTTTTTAGACAGTTTCAGCGTCGCTTGCTTGCAGCTCGTACGCGTAGAAAAACAATGGGGAAAAATAATGTTTTTTCCTTTCTTCTCTTCTTTTTTAAACAAACCATTTTTTCCTCTCTGACTCAGAAATAACAGTTTTAACGTCAAGAATTCAACTCTTTGGATTTGTCACTTACACACACACACGCACACACACACACACACACACACACACACACATGCACACATATCTATATAAACACATATACATATATATATATATATATATATATATATATAGACAGACATAAACACATACACACACACACACACACACACACACATATATATATATATATATATACAGACATAAACACACACACACGTATACACAGAGTGGTCAATGAAAAAATTAGGGTTTGAAAAAGTCATAGCGTGTTTGTTTTCAATCTTTTTATTTTATTTTATTTTATTTTATTTTTTTGCAGCTCTTCCAGATTAAAATGGCACGTCTGATTTCCAGCAGGGAGTAAAACGCATTGTGTTTTTTCTATTCCAGTGAAAGTTCATTTATTCAAACACAAAGAAAATACCAACAGCGTTTTAAGTCAGGTTATCTCCTAGCGATAATATGATTCGGAACCTAGTCGCCCGGTTTGAAAGAACTGGATCAGTCAGCGATCTTCCGGGAAGAGTTCCTAAGTGCACTGTGCGGACAGAAGCAATGGTAAAAGCCGTACGGCAGAGTGTCCTTGACGATCCACCAGCTTCTAACCGTTTTTGCGCTATCAACTCAGCATCTCCAGAACATCAGTTCAAAAGATTCTTACTGAAAAAAATTCCTTAATTATATTTCCAAATAAAATAAAAACATGTATTTGCAAAAGTTACTATTTATATCATTCAGTGTTTCAGTAGAGCCCATATATATATTGTCATCCGCAGACAGATCTGTTTCGCCGTATCACAGCTCATCAGTACGGTTAGACTCCGATTGCTTTTTAACCCAGGATTGAAACCCAACCGAAATGGCGTCAGTCGGCAACTTTACCCCTGGGTTATGGGCGCTCGGTGGAAGTATACAGACTTTTTAGCGCATATCATTATACGCGCCCAATAGCTAGCGTACTCTAATTCATTTCACTGAATGAGCGATGCGTACACGCTAGAGTAGCTACTGTTTATCAAAGTCTACTATATATATTTGAACATTATTTTTAATCTAATGGTGGCATCTCCCCGGTATTTAGGCGTATGCAGGTTCGAATCCTACCGGAAGATAGATATTTTCTAAAAAAGATTTCTCAAACATTTAGGCCGGTGGATAATATAATGTACTGTTTAATTATAGAAAAATCAGACTATCCACTCAATACGAGTGTCCATTAAACATGGTGTTTAAACAAGTAAATTTAAATAAATATGTCGGGTAATACCAATTTCGTAAATTTTCGTATAATTTCGTTATATATATATATATTGTTCTACGTCGATGGCACGACTCTTGGTTTCACGTGTTACACAATTATCAGGTGCATATTACAAACTGACCGTTTAATTGATTTGAATTTAAGTTCACTTGATGTTTATAGGAGTTAAATTTTATAAATTTAGGTTACTGTTTTTTAATATATCAAGAGTAAAATTTAAATAAACAAAGATTACTTGGAGATAAAAAAAATAAAATTTAAATCTTAAATTAAAATTTTAAGATAACCATATTAAATAAAAAAAATTAGTAAAAGGAAGGGTAATGAAATCAAAGGGGCATAATTCATAATTATTAATAGTAATATTTTTTTTTAATCATATCACCACAAGCAGGGGGATACGTAAGAGTGAAAAGATTGGAAAAGAGAAAAACCGGAAACCACATCCTAAACAGGAAACAAGGGATGAGCCTCTTCACCTGTTCAAACGACGTGGGTGGAGTGTGAACCGGGTGATTGATTTAGTCTATCTACTCCAATTGAAAAAAAATAAAATAAAATAAATAAAAAAAAAAAAAGAGTGAAAAGATTGGAAAAGAGAAAAACTGGAAACCACATCCTAAACAGGAAACAAGGGATGAGCCTCTTCACCTGTTCAAACGACGTGGGTGGAGTGTGAACCGGGCGATTGATTTAGTCTATCTACTCCAATTGAAAAAAAAAATAAAATAAAATAAATAAAAAAAAAAAAAGTGAAAAGATTGGAAAAGAGAAAAACTGGAAACCACATCCTAAACAGGAAACAAGGGATGAGCCTCTTCACCTGTTCAATAGACGTGGGTGGAGTGTGAACCGGGCGATTGATTTAGTCTATCTACTCCAATTGAAAAAAAAAAATAAAATAAAATAAATAAAAAAAAAAAAGAGTGAAAAGATTGGAAAAGAGAAAAACTGGAAACCACATCCTAAACAGGAAACAAGGGATGAGCCTCTTCACCTGTTCAATAGACGTGGGTGGAGTACTGGGAAAGAAAGAAAGAAAGAAAGAAATGAAAGAAAGAAAGAAAGAAAGAAAGAAGTAGGGGAGTGAGAAAGAAATTGGTAACTGTATAGAGGAATCTGTATCATTCAGGGTCTAAGAATTTAAGTATGTTAAGAAGATTAGGGCTATTTATTTGGTTTAAGATAACAAGTTTTTCTAAAAGGCATAAGTTACTTTAACAAATAATATGGATCTGTCGAGAAAACTATTTTAATAGCGTAATCATAATCTGACGTGACTATGACGACACTATTAAAATATTTTCTCTTGGATTTGGGTTGAATCAATTTGAATTTCATTTCAGTGCTGGAAATGACGATGATGATGATGATGATAACGTAGAAGAACGATGACAAAATCTTGTAAATCATTACTATTGTGTTGTGCCTTCGATCCCCACTAGGTGCTGCATACTTGTGACTTTTCTTCGTAAATTTAAGCTCAACTATTATTTCAGTAGGGTACTTGTAATGGATGGTTGTCAATCACGACTCGCAGACAAATTAAACATTTTTTTAAAAATCAGATCGCCTCCAGCAAGGCGATAACGTCACTAAGACGCAATTGTGTACTGTAAGTGAAAGAGAACAAGAAGATTTAGAAAGAACTAGAAATCTAATCCTAACCAGGAAAAAAAAGGGATAAACTTTTACTTCTGTATGAAAGTCTGGGGAGGGTGTGAACCGGATATTTACTCCTATTAAGGAAAAAAGTAAATTGAAATAGTTAACAAAATTTCAGAATTGTGGTGGAGACGTCAGAAATACAGAGTTGAAGTAAACTTTAGAATGAACCGGAAACCTAATCCTAAACAGGAAACAAAGGATAAACCTCTACTCCTGTTCAAAAGACAGGGGAGGCGTGTGAACTGAGCGATTGACGATCCTATCTACTCTCGTTGAAGAAAACTATTAAATAATACTTCAGAGTTGTAGTGGCCTTGTACCAGACAAACTTAAACATGAAAAAGTTAAAATACGTTAACAGTTAGAAAAAGAAAAAAACAAGATTTTCGAAGCAGAAAACGTCAACCCAATCTATCTTGTAACATTCTCAGCTAAGTTTAGTAAATACCAAAAAATTAAAAGACAGATGAGTACGATAATTGCAATATTGCTATCAACATCAGTTAGTCAATTAAGTGCCATATGTGATACACGCTTAGGCGATCATGTCTATTTCGATCCATGACTGACTAGAAAAAAGATTTTCCCCCAGTATGTAACCTTTTCTTTCTTTAGTAGACTGGTTGCCAACCAAGGCTATAGAATCCAATCTGTCTTGCTATTCAACACAAGACATGGGTTAGAGAATAGTATGTATTCATACCTTTTCCAAGGGTATTTGCGCGTAAGTGAATGCAACGAATTCAACTGGAATTCGAATTCGGCTCTCCGATTTCTCATTTCGAGCCGATATCCGTTACACCACAACACACGTCGAAGTAGAAAATTTATGTTGCAAAACAAAATTTCTAACAATGATCAATTTTGCTTGGAAATCATTATTATTATTATTATTATTATTATTATTATTATTATTATTATTATTATTATTATCCAATCGGGTTTTCCTTGAGCCTCTAAAACGATTATTATACGGTTAGCTGACTAACTATGGATGAAATTCTAAAGCAGATGGAAACAGCTGTAAAGATCCCATTGCACAAATATTACTGATGTTACTACTACTATTATTACTAATAATAGAATACATCGTGTACTTCTACTACTATTAGTACTAGCAGTAATAGTAGTCCATCCTATAATCTCTCTGCTCATCATAGAACCGTTGGTTTTGTCTTGTCGTTTACTACGTTTAGGTAATGGTGAAACTGAGAAAAATTATATTTGGTAGATGATGCATCGCCATATACGTTATAAGAAACATCTGTGTGTTAACATGGAAGAAAATGATTATTAATGATAATTTCATGATGATAAGTAGTTATATTTTTTGTTCATTTCACGCCAAGCAAGGCAATAAAGCCCCTAAGGAGCAAAGGTGAACTAATATGAGAAAAAGAAAAACTTTAACGATAGAAAACAATACATTTTAAATTTTAAATTATTCATTTATTTTTTTTAAATTTAAAATTTCAAGAATTCCCCATTCGGTCGCATTTGTTGCAAAAGCATAATCAAATTTAACCCGATGAAGTCCTAAAGGACAAAACGCGTCACATGAAAACTTTTTCCACTTTGTCATATATTTCTCCACTTTGTCATATATATATATATATATATATATATATATATATATATATATATATATACAAATGAATAAGGAACGAAAAGAATATTTACAACGTTCAAAACATTAATTTAAACCAGTGCTCAATATAGAAATAGAGCAATGAATATTTATTATAAATTATACTTTAGAGCATGTCCAAACTACAATATACTACAAAAGCGTACATTTTGTTTCGACATTGAAATAATGTTTACTACACGATGAGACATTGTTTTTTATACATATATATATATGTGTGTGTGTATGTGTGTGACTATATGAGTGTGTAAATATTCTCAGAAGTAATCCGTAGAAAAGACAATATAGTTACATTGTGCAAAATATAACAATTTCGATTTCCTTGAAAAAAGTACTGAATGTACTATTTTCTTCTTGTCGCTTTTTCATTCACACACACACATACACACGCGCGCACGAGCGTGCATCACGCTCTCACACCCTGATTGAGTACTCTGGAAGAATGGTAAACTTTGAAAAACAGTAGCTACTCTGGCATGTACGCATCGTTCGTTCAGTAATGAATTAGAGCACTCTGGCTATTGGGCATGTATAATGATAATATACACGCTAAAAAGTCTGCCTTCTTCTATCGAGCGCCCATAGCCCAGAGGTAGAATCGCCGACTGACGCCAATTCGGTCGGGTTTCAATCCTGGGTTAAAAGCAATCGGAGTCTAACCGTACTGATGAGCTGTGATACAGCGAAACAGATCTGTCTGCGGATGACTATATATATATATATATATATATATATATATATATATATATATATATATGAAGTTGATCTGTTGGGTATCGATTGAGAGAAACAGAGCACTATGAAGTAATTCCCTCTGCCAGAACTATGGAAACATCATGCTGTTCTGCTTGGAATTCTAACCGGAAGCTCCTTTATAAACATTTCAGAGTATTTGGGTGCCAATCTGAAGACACTGGAGAATATTCATAAAGAGTTTGATGAGTCTAATGATAATTACGAAGATGTTTAGAGTGATATTGATGGTGATGTTATGCCTCCATTTATCTTTTTCCAGCATCTCAGACTCAGATTGAGAAGATAGTGCTGCAGAAGAACCCATTCGTGGCTGTCAGATAATTTTAGCGACTACACCACCCTCCACGTCTTGATGGTTAACTCCCCAGGCTGAAACACAAAACACCATTGATATTATGTGTGGGTGAAGTTGAGTGAGAGCTAACAAAACTTTTTGTAACACCGAAAATGAATAGAAGGCAAGGATCATGGTACCATTCACCAACTTAAAGGAGGAGTTCACCCAGAAGAGTTGCAGGATATTATGAAGTCGACTGGAGGCTGTACTTAAGGCCAATGGGGATTTCATTGGATAAATTTTCTCTTTAATATTTCAAGATAGTTTTGTGTAATTTTGGTAAGTATATCTGTTAAAATAAGATACCAGTGTTATTTTCATTTTTGTGTAATTTAAACGACAATGTATCCATTTAACCCGGTGTCATTGTATTGGGTAGTTTGTGCAACACCAATCTCCTTATAATATTCTGTCATGATGTTGGTTCCTAGCAAAGTCTTTATATATCTTACTAACTGGGAAGGAATCTGGTCACCTAGCTCCACCCGGGTAAATAAATCATGTAACATTGTCTCGTTTGAAATTCCGGTTCGTTTAATAAATCAGAGAGGTTTTCTTTTGGCATTGTCTCGAATAAATCTGTAATCTCTTTGACGACTTTTGCTGATAATTTTTCTACTAAATAGCAATACCGTGCTCTTTGCGAAACAATTTTCTTTGTGTTGAATATGGCCTGCATTTGTGCAAACCATGCCCTTATATTGTTGGGGTTATATGCAGGTAAAATCATAATGATTGTTGTCAATGAAACGTCTGTACTATTTGTGTTGTTTCCATGTTATTTTTGAAGTACGTATATTTGTATGTTCTGTTTTTGGTATTTTCAAAAGTTAGCTGAATATATTGAAAGTCTAATATCATTCTTTTGGTTGTTAATAGAGTTTTTGGATAGAATATGTGTGGCGTATATATATGGGAACTATAAAATTTGATTACATGTGTGTTTGAAAATCAGTATGTGTATGTGTGCGTAGTAGTAACGTGGATAGAAGAGATAGAATTTAGTTTTTACTGTGGACAGTGGCTTCGTAGTCTGAGGCGGACTTTTTGTAATTGGGTCAGTGATAAGTTGAACATTATTTTTGCGTTTAGACGTGAATGGAGTTTTGAATATCAGCAGCTAGAGTGACGTGGATATTGGTGGTATTTGTGAGCCTCTTTTTTAGGACCGGACTCCCTGATATTTTTACCATTTTTCTAAGAAATCAGCTCCAGAATCAAATTATTTTATTTATTTATAATTTGCTCTAAAATACCTCGCTGTGTGTTTGCTCCTACGTCCGCGCGATATTTTAACGGTATCTAACTAAATTGTGTTGTGTATTCAAACATTTCTGATTTCTATTCTATGGTTTCGCATTGTACGGTTTAATTCATGTGTTTTAAGATGTGATCACTTTATTGCGTGTTATTTGTTTATAAATATTTTGTGTGTTTTAATGTTTATGTAGCTTTCGTATTAGATATTTTAGTGGAAACGACAAAGTCTATCTTTTCATTATTAGTAATTTATTTGTAATGCTATGTAAGAAACAATAATTTAATATCTCAGGTATCTTTTATAATGTTTGGGGCAATGCACATGTCTCCCAGACCTTTTGTGTTATTGTTTCTGGTAGGGTGGCTGTTTGTTCATTCATATTTTGAATGATGTTTGAATGCTTATGTAGCTATTGTACTAGATATTTTAGTGAAAACGACAACTGTGCAGTCAACAAATTCAGAAACAAACAATGCGCATGCGCGAAATTAAAAATATAAAATGGCGATAATGGCAAAGCAAATAAATTAAATATGTCGGTTGTTAATTCCACTTCGTTAATCTCCGAATCTTTCCGTAGCAGTGTCTTTTCGCGTTTGTTTGCATTACGATACACTTTCAAAGCAGAAATGATTATTTACGAGAATTCGGAAAAAATGTGTTTATATGACTTAATTAGGCTTCGCCTGCTGTGAAATCATTCGTGGTCGAACGGTTAAGACGCATCAGATAAGTGGATGGCTTCCCTTGTTTTGTTATGGGTCGCAGGTTCGAATCCTGCCGAATGGCACACATTCCTAACAAAGTTTCTTAAAAATATTCAGGACAGTAGAATTACATTTTAATTAAATATACTGTTTAATTAAAAACAGAATATCTACTCAAATACGAATATCAATTAAAAATAATACTCAATGAAATAAATTGTGTGTGTCTGTGTGAATAAAGTTATCTGACAATCCGACACAATAGTAAATATATAATACAATTTGGAAACTTTTACTTTGATATGTATCACCAATGAACACCAGGTAAGATTAAGTGCCCACTTGATTTTAACATTCTCAGTCCCGATCTTTACATCTTGGATTGTATCTTTTGCTGAAAATCATGCATTTTGTCTTCTTGCAGTTATCATTCCTTTCTTCTTGTTTTCCTTTATGATCTTTTCCCAGAGTTTTTTCATTTTTTTAAAGTCTGCCATCAATACAGCGTCATCCGTACATCTTATATTGTTATGTCCATCGATTACAAATCCTAGGAAGTTTTCTACTCGCCCTTAAGACAGTCTAGGTTAAATAAATCCAGTGAGAAAGAAATCTTTCTATTTTTGTCTATTCACTAAACTCGTTCTCTGTCCACACACTGGTTGTTTGTTCTCAGTTGAGGTTTCGACTTACTTGAATAGTTTTTCCATGCAAATGAAGCCTTTCTATAATTTCATCGTACCTTATCGAATGCCTTTGAGTAGTCGATGAGGCATGAGGTCTTTCTGTAATTCTGTTGTTTGTTCAAATATCATTCTGAACGTAAAGATAATATTTCTGCTTCCAGCGTCTTGAACAGAACCCAGCATTTCTTGCAGTGTTTGCAGTTTAATTCCGCTATGAGTTCTATCCATGAAAATCTTTTTTTAAGTTTACTTAGGTAACTCATTAAGCTGTATGCCCGGTGGTAATGTGGTAATGTAGCAATAGACGACGAAAAATGTTACACAGAAATCCAAAGGCAATTCGCGAAAGATGTCTCTTAGAAATTAAGCAAAGAGTTAAGACAGAAAAATGTCGTTAAAAAAAAAGAAGAAACACACACACACACACACACACACACACACACACACACACACACACACACACACACACACACACACACACACACACACAAAACGTGCTGGACTGTTGTTTAATATCTAATTCTTATAAAGAAAGGAATGCTGGATGGTTTTCTTACAGATAAAGAAGAGCCTGAAAGCAACAGTGATGAGGTTCTACTGACGAATGTTATGAATATCATGGGCAGAACATGAGAACAACGAGAATTACAAGAAAAATAGAGACTACATGGACACTTATACATACAATCAGAAAGCGACAACTGAAATTTGTTGAAAAAATAATGAGGAAAGAAGGTATAGTGAAGCTAACACTCACAAGATATTCTGAAAGCAAGCTAAGCAGAAGAAACAGGGTGTAATGAATTTGTGTGAATTTATAGAACAGGAACAGAGGCGGTGATAAAGGATTAAAAGTTAATTAAAAAATGAAAAAATGTTAATGCATGGAAAGGACATAACACTTAGACGTATTGGTATTTTCTGGTGATGCCGTGGGGAAATAGCAGTTACTGGTATTTTAAACTTGATATAAGAAAACACCAAATTTCTAATTTTTCTGAAATGGTATAATTTAAATAGAAAAACTAGTAATGATAATGATGATGATGCTGGTGGTGGTGTTGATGAAGATGATGATGGTGTTGATGATGATGGTTGTGGTGGTGGCAGAGTTGATGATGATGTTGATAATGAGGATGGTGGTGGTGGTGGTAGTGGTGGTGGTGTTGATGTTGATGATGGAGATGATGATGATCCTTATTCAGATTTATTATTATTCCATCATAATGAAGATACGTAAATAAAATTTGAAAGCTTGTGTAGAAATATCAAACGATTTGCGCGTCTCTATTTATAGTGTCTCCCTTAAAATCTTGGGTCTAAATGTTCAATATCCTCACATTTGTATTGATTTCACACAAAGGACAGGCAGCCGACACGCGACATATTCAAATAAATAGCAGGTGCTCCAAATTTACTGAAACACCTGGTGTACTCATGCACAATTACTTTTATTCAGAAGTGTTTTGTCATAGTTGATTCCTTCGGCAAAACGGGCGCATCTATTAATATTTACTAACTTGTTTAGTCTGACACAAGGTCAATAAAGTGTAGCATTTACTCATAAAATATAAAACACTTAACGTTAGTAAATATATGCGACATTAATTGCAAACGATTTTTTCACCGCAACGTGTCCATAAATAAATCCGCTTAATAATGGTGCAAAACCACAAGCGCGCAAAACTCATGGCGGTTTTAAAACACAACAGTAGTAATGGGCTATGAAACTTTATTTTTTTATCACCAGTTGCTTTATGATGAGACGTTTACTAATTGATGTTTCCCAACCGTAGCTGAATTTAATACAAAGCCACAAGTGATGAACGGACATGCTTCGACACGCTCTATCCTTGGAACCACATTGTTTGCCTATCTGGTGCTAACTTCCGGGAGAACACCTCATTGCTGCTTTTTAATTTCACATTTTCCACTATGTGCAGTTATTATATCGAACCAATTCCTAAACCTTTTGCCAGGAAAATGGTGCAGTGGATATCGACTCGGAACGAGAAATCGGGGAACCAAGTTCGAATTCCAGTTAAATTCTTTGCATTCACTTATGCGCAAATATCCTTGGAAAAGGTATTGATCCGTCTCTTCCCTCCAGTTATGGGTTAAATAACAGGACAGATTGGGTTCTATAGCCTTGGCTGGTAACCAGTATACCGCAGAAAGTAATGCAGCCTACTGCAATATAACCTTCTGTCCAGTCAGTCATGATCACCCAAGCGTGTATCACGTATGACACTTAACTGACTGAAACGTTATTAAATCTATCATTCGACCCTGCGTTAAATATTGCTCCCATATCTGGTCTGGCGCGCCTGTTGTGTATCTCGAGTTTCACGAAAAATTCAAATAATTGTCTGTAATATAATCAGTCTTGATTTGGCATCTTGACTGCAGTCACTTTCCAACCACAGTGACGCTGTGTCACTTATTTTTCTATAATTATTTTCATAGCAATTATTCTAATAAACTTTCCTCCTTGATACATCGAGTACATGAATTTAAGTAGGTTTCATCGTTTTAATGTTGAAACAGCTAGATACAACTGTAAGTTCTATTCTAATAGTTTCTTTTTTCGCTCATTTTGCTTGCTTATGACTTCTTGCTTCCCTGACACGTACAATCTTTAAAAATTTAAATGCAACGCCAAAAGCCATTTTCTTTCTTCCTGAAACCTGTTCTTTTATTGCTCTTTCTCCTCAATTCTATTTCTTCTTTACTTCCAGTAACCCCCTTGCGTCTTAGTGGCATTATCACCTTGCTTGGGATGAAATGATTAAAAAAAAGTATGTGTCACTCAGCGACGAATACGGTCACTACTGCAGTGATGATCTTCGAAACTAGTGTTTTAACCAATGGTATACAGTCAGTTATTTGAGTGCCATACGTGACACATGCTTGGCGATCATGTCTCAAAAGAGACATGACTGATTGGACAGAAGTTTGCCATTACCTTCTGCGGTAGACTGGTTGCCAGCCGAGAACACAATTTGTCCTGGCATTTAACCCATTACTGGAGGGAGAAGAGATGGGTTAATACATTTCCCAAGGGTATTTGCGCATAAGTGAATGCAACAAATACAACTGGAATTCGAAATTGTCTCTCCGATTTCTCGTTCCGAGCCGATATCCACTGCACCACAAAACAACAGTTTTAATTTTCTGGTTTGTAAACATGGATGTGTGTCATTTTGTGAATATCGAACTCAATGCAGTAGAAAAGTTTTCCTTAACGCTCTCGCTAATCTTAACACAGAATCCAATTATGTTTAATCTAAATTAAGTTAATATTTATCATTGATTAACATTTTCTCTTCATTGTGTTCGTGACATTAGTGACTGTAGGGACTTGTTCTTGTTCATTGGAGATATACACTATCAAAAGGAATGCATTGGGAGGACAAAGATGTAAACTCGATCCATCCGCCCAAACCCCGTTGATGTCAACAACATTCTCAATAATCAAAAGGATTATCCACATCAAAAAGATTATCGTGTATTTTATTTTACAGATTTATTAACTGCACCACATGTCTAACCATTTTTGCATCTTCAGGTAACTGGGTTTTGAAATCAGTGTCGTCCTTCTCCTAGACTGGTTTCCAACCATTGTTAAAGAGGCCTATTCACTCTTCTATTTAACCCATAGCTAAAAGGAGAAGAGGTGAATGCATACATTTTTAAAGAGTAATTGGAGTAGATAGACTAAACTATCGCCCGGTTCACACTCCACCCACGTCTATTGAACAGGTGAAGAGGCTCATCCCTTGCTTCCCTATTTAGGATGTGGTTTCCGGTTTTCTCTTTTTCCAATCTTTTCACTTTCACGTAGTCCCCTGCACATCAGTGGCGTTACTGCCTTGCTCGGTGTGATATGATTAAAAAAAAAAAAATTGTGCAAATGCAAAAAAAAAAAACTTGACTTGGAATTCGAGCTTAGCTCACCGATTTCTCATTCCGAGGACAATTTGATTGATTTTTATTTTTTCTGATATTCTTACAATTTTCGATTGGTGCTAGTAATGTAGTGTAAAAATATATATGCAAGAGAGAGAGAGAGAGAGAGAGAGAGAGAGAGAGAGAGAGAGAGAGAGATATTTGATTAAATCTTTTCTGTGGTTTCTTATCTGGAGTGAGCTAACTATTTTAGTTTAACTCACCTTATACTCTCAGTATACTACGCATAGTATTCATTTAATCTCTTCTTTCTTTCTTTCTTTCTTTGTTCGTATCGATGAATATTGTTTTAATTCATATCTATCTATCTATCTATCTATCTATCTATCTATCTATCTATCTCCCGGTGAGTCTATCCAAGCATTCATTTAATGTATTGAACAGTTTAAAATATAATCTTTCTTCATCGTCAAAGAAGATCTAAACGATCGAATGATCAACAAAAAGATCAGTTCTTTTCATTTAACTCAAGAGACGTTTTAACCTTACGATAGGCTCGAATTAACGAAATAAAAAGAATATACAGGTCAAGTAGATAAGAATAAGATGTAATTTTAGCAAAGAAAGATTGCGAAGGGGACACAGGAAAGCATAAACATAAAAACAGCGGGTCCGAAATAATCGCATTGTAAGAAAATGTCATAAACAAAAATATTTAAGAAAAAGAGAAAATGGCCGATATAAAGGAAGCAAGGGAAAAAAATTTCCGAATTTTACAGGATAAAATCGAAAAAATACGAAATAATAATAATAATAATAATAATAATAATAATAATAATAATAGAAGAAGAAGAAGAAGAATTTCAAAGTAGAGAAGAAAACGTAAAATACAGTTAAATATTTAAATGCGAGATGAACAAAGAATACGGATGAATAAGAAAATGCGAAAACTTATGTGCTACATTTCAAGCAAAAACGAGAAAGAATAAAATACCGAGAGACAGATGGCAAATTATATGAATATTTGAATAGAACAACAGAAGGAAGGAAAGGAAAGAAAGAAAAATTAAAAAGGGCGGATAAAAGCTAAAAGAAAGAAAGAAAGAAAGAAAGGAGAAGAAGATGAAAATAAGATAGACATAAGCCAAAAAAGTAAATGTAGATAACTGTTATGTGGAAACACACCTATTCCTCAGATAATGGACTCTCCCTCCTACATTAATAACAGTTAACAAGAAGTACTTGAAGAGTTCATGGGAGTTCTTTAGACTTCTATTGGAGTTCAGGCAGTTGATATTAGTCGGCAGTTAGCCGAATACTAAGGAGTCAGCTTTCAGTGGAAGATTACCAAGTTCCTAACATTTTGGGTACTTTAAGTCGATTAGCAACCGACATAGCACGATTCTAACCTTCAGTGCGAAAACTACTCCACAACAATAACAAAGAACAGTGAGAAATGAAGATAAAGAAGAACCGAATAAGGAACGTAAGGAAAGAAAAGAGAGAGAAAAATGAGAAAGAGAAAATAGAAACGAGTTGGAGAAAGAGTGAAAAAAGAAGTAGAAACGAGAAAAAGAAAAAAAAGCAAACAAAAGGAGGGGAAAGAAAGAAAGAAAAACGAAAAATTAAGAAATAGAAAATAAAAGGAAAAACAAGAGAGAGAATTAAAAGAAAGAGAGAAAATAGAGAAAGAGAGAAAGAAAATGAGAATTGCGATAACGAGAAGCAAAAGCTGGATAATTGGAAAAGAGAAGATTGAGAGAAGAGAAAATTAATTGAAAACAATTGTCACTGAAATGATGATAATGATGATGGCTCCTGGGGGTGGATCGAGGGATGATGCATCGTTCGAATAAAGAAAGGAAGTATTAATGCTATGCACGTGCCAAACAGAACGTGAGGTTTTAACTGAATGAAGATTACACAAAACCGCTATTGTTATGTCACACTTGTATTTAACAATTCCTCACCGTTTTGTTCTGTACCATTCTTATTTGTCGTGTCGAGTTTTAAAAAGATGTCTAAAAAAAAAAGCATTCAGTGTATTTTGAAAATTTCGGTCGCCAATGTTCATATAAACATTTTTCATTGATTTATTTGGATTTTAAAGATCGCATCTATTATTATTATCATTATTATTATTATTATTCCGCGCCGTTTTTCATTTTCAACCAGAGATCTTGCATTATGGATATTCTTCATCAACTCGTAGACAGACAGATTACAATTTTTGCAGGATATCAGCAGTGCCAAGTAACGTACATTTCTGAAGCGATGGGATACGAGCCTTCATTTTGATTTTCTCAATGTATGTATTTAAATTCCGTGATATTGACTCTAATGTCCCTATGATAACGGCAACAATAGTGGCCTGAACGTTCTACAATTTAGCAACTTCATTCATCATGACGGTGTATTTCTTGAGCGTTTCAATTGATTTGACCGTGACATTATGGTCCCCAACACACAATTTCTTCACTAGGTCAAGTCAAGTGTTATTTTCTGCTGTGGTTATCACGCAATTCAGTACATCTCGCCGCATAATTCTTCAAGAGAAGTGTTGCGCGATTCTATAAATTTCGGCTAAAAATAACTTACCACTTTGTTGTGAGATTTTACACTATTGATACAACTTTGTGGACGTATTAAATATTTATGGCTTCGGGAGAATATGTCTTTCAAGTTTATATTAGAGAACTCATATGAGTTCGGGTAAAAATAAGTATCACAAAAAAAAAAAAAAAAAAAAGAAAAGATTTTAGCACAAACGGAAATTAATGCATGTCGTAACAAAAGTCTTTGCATGTGTACACATAAAATGAAAGAAAACATAAACTATGTATAAGAATGTGCTTATTGTGTGAGTGTGTGTGTATGTGTAAAACAAGCGTGTGCGATATAGAAGGGTATATATATATATGTGTGTGTGTGTGTGTGTGTGCGTGCGTGAGAGAGAGAGAGAGAGAGAGAGAGAGTTCAAAAAACCAAGAAAGTGAACGTACCTCGGCAGAGGCGTTTTTTTTTATTATCTACGTTCGACATCTGGAAGTAAGGGTTCAAGAAGAAAATGAAGAAAATGTTTTATAGACTTTTATAGACCTAAATATCGCCTCTCGAACAGGTGTTTTTGGCAAAGCCAAGTGAGTAACCCACAGAAGTTAATCACCGTCAAGTAATGGCATTGCCTCAAGAAACAATACAAGACTCAGTATGTTAACAGGAGGATTACTGAAAAAAATTATTTTTAAAATATAAGAAAGAGTTGTGAGGAAAAACTTTCTGGAAATTGTGAAGAAACGGGTTCTAGAAATTATGAAGGAAAGCTTCCTGGAAGTTGTGAAGAAATATTTCTGGAAAATATATACATTGAACTTAAGTAACAGCCCGCACAAACCATACAGAATACAACAGTCCTATTTATATCAACACATATTCTAATCATCCTCCACATATATTCACACACATACTCATATTTATAAATAAAAGACTATCTAAGAATTTAAGTATCATAAAAATATTCAATGAAAACAAATAAGTCAGCAGTAGAAAATATCGGATACTCAAATAAACTTGAATACACAAACGAAAAGATACCAAACAAAGAAAATAGAAAATGAAACATGATCTGATTTAATTCAGCCTACAAGAACAACATAACAAAAAATAGGAAAAATATTTTCAACATAATAGAAAAACACTTCCTCAAACACAACAAACTATAAAAAATTATTAATAAAAACACAGTCAAAATCAGCTACAGCTGCATAGAAAATATTGAAAAATAATAACCAAACACAACAAAAAATACTTAATAAAACTAATAACAACACAAAACAACATGACAATACGAACAAATGTAATTGACAAATAAATAAATAATAAATGTCTTACCAACAACATAACATACACAGCTACCGTAACAAATAACACTAATACAGACGAAAAGATTTATATAGGAATAACAGAAATATCGTTTAAAGAAAGATTCAATAATGACAAAACATGATTCAATTAAGAAAAATACAGAAACTATACATTATCAGTATATATATATATATATATATGGAACCAGAAAAACAAACAAAAAAACAAAAACAAAAAACAAAACAAAACAAAAAACAAAACAAAACAAAAAACAACAACATTACCACCAAAATTAAATGGGAAATAGTAAAAAGGGAAAGGGTGCCACCACACACCAGTAATAGCAAAAGATGTAAATTACGCCTGGTGAATAAGCTAGTAATAATCGGTTTTAAAACCAAAATAAAATATTTAAAAAAAGCACAAAGAGATTGTGACAAAATATAGACATACAAATAAGTATCTAATTTGCTACACAAACAACAATAAATATTAAAAAAATAAACAAAAATGGAGCATACAGACAGTATTAAAAAAATTAAAAATTAAAAACTAAAAATATAAATGCAAATACAAAATAATAAACAAAAAATAATAAACAAATAATAAACAAAAACAAACTATACAAATATATAAATGCGAAAAATAGAAGTACATACAAACACAGTCACGACAAAAACAGAAAATTATACAACAAACACGAAACGAAAAATAAAAATTAGAAAAGTCCAGAAACACGAATACAATAACAGCCAACCATGACCTAGAAAAACTAAACCGTCACGCGACAAAACATACTAACTTACGGAACATTCACGAGAGTGCTGTCATCGAATCTTAACAAAATATAAATCTGCACCCCGCACTTTTTTCAATATCACCATTCTCGAAAAATTAATACTTCCCTAAGCCAACATACACGATTATAAAAATGTACAAAAAAAAAAAAGAAAAAAACATTTAAATTTATAACCACATGTTATTTAAAATGTATAACTCATAAATTAATCTCAAACTAAAATAATTTAAATACTAATTTGCATTAAAAAATATTTAAGAACATCATATACTCACTTTCTTTTATGGACGTTGAATTGTATCACTTCGCATCCTTCATAGCTTGCCTGACATTTTGGCTAACTTGAAAAATATTTATGAGCGTCATTAAATTTAAAAACTTTGAAAAAATAATTTTTGCTCTTGTAGATAAATATTTGTTACAAAAAAAAATCTTTGCATATGCTTTGTTAAAGTCCCTCAGAGAACAAAACGGGTCGGCTAAGATAAAATTTCCTTATCGCTCATTCAGTAAAATGAATTAGAGCACTCTAGCTATTGGGCGCGTATAATGATATGCGCTAAAATGTCTGCTTACTTCCACCGAACGCCCATAGCCCAGGGGTAGAGTCGCCGACTGACGCCATTTCGGTGGGGTCTCAATACTGGGTAAAAAAGCAATCGGAGTCTAACCGTACTGATGAGCTGTGATACGGCGAAACAGATCTGTCTGCGGATGACAATATATATATCCGCAGACAGATCTGTTTCGTTGAATCACAGCCTATCAGTACGGTTAGACACCCGATTACTTTTACCCAAGATTGAAACCCGACTGAATTGGCGTAAGTCGGCGATTGTAGCTCTGAGCAATGTAGCTAGGTAGAAAGAGGCACACTTTTAGCGTGTGATATACCATGTATACATATTCCAGTAGTTAGTGTTCTAATGCATTTTGTTATATATATATATATATATATATATATATATATATATATATAGTGAAAGAACACATAGATTGAAAACCCACAGCATTTACTTTTATTAAGAGTGCTCGATACAAAGTAGAGCTTAATATTGTACTTTTATAAACCATTGTAATAACAAAATTACAATATATATATATATATATATATATATATATATATATATATATATATATATATACTAATCTTGGGTGGTATGCTGGAAAGTGACTTTCATTTTTAGCAAAGTGCACGTATATTTTAGTCAATGAAGTGCTGATCCATAGATAAATAATCCCTTAATATTAAAATAGTTTGAAATAAATTTGCTAATTAAATCGCATAGTCGTATCTTCATAGAAATATCTATTTTCTGTTCCTAATGTTAATTATAAGTTGCCTTTTCGTTTGAATCCTCTCCAAAATCTTGCTGTTGCTTACATGTTCGGTTCATGTTATGCTCAGCTTCCTTCTATAGAACCACATTTCTGTTGTTTTGAGTCTCTCCTTAATCTTTGAGCAGATTGTCCAGCATTCACTGCCGCATAGAAGAACAGATCTCCCATAACAGTTCAGTACTCTTTTCTTGGTTTCCATTCATGCCGACATAGATGCTACATTATAGGATGACGCTCCAGCTTTATGAACAGTGCAAACGTGGGAAGCTGAATTTAGGAAGAGAAGAAAAAGTCTTGAAAATGACCCTTGGTATAGACGTCTGGTAACTGGTTTTCATCGATGAAAACATTAATCGAGTTCACCACATAGTGATGGCTGACAGTAAGAAAAAATGCGCACTCCGGTCAGATTCGAATCTGTAACTCCTTTGAAGGAAAAACTGCCGTTTGATCCGTTGTGCTTTAACAACTCGGCTACGAAGAGCTTTCTTCCTCTCAATACATTTCTTACTTTTGAAATGCATCCTTGGCCATATCAATGCACCTTCGGATCTCAGTGTCGCACTTTCCGTCCTATGCCAGGACACTTCAAGTTTAAATAGTTACGTTTCCCATTGATTTTCGAACCGAGATTAAAAGAAACACAATTTTGAATACTGGCGTTCACAATTTCGTAAATTGGTACAGTATAATTTCCCACCTCCAATGCTCCTTTCCATTTAGTCAAGTAGTATACTAAATTTAGTAAATATAGTAAAAGAAAATACTAGATTTCAGAAAATTGTTAAAGTTAATTTATTCTAGGGGACGCCCCGGCTACATGTTTCCTGAAATGGCTTCTTGAATTAATGCTGTTTCCATGCGAGTTTTAACGATGTTGAAGTGATCCTGGATGAATTAAAGTCCAATCAGATTAGCACTTCTTCTAAGTGTCAGATAAATCTTTCATTGTGCATAACGAAATGCTTTGGATTTGTGACGTCCATTTTTGATGATAACATTTAAAAGTTATCCAAGTTTTCATTAATTGGTCAGACGAAAACAAAATTGTAACTGAAGGTAAATAATAGGTTCTAAGGAAACACTTGATCTGAAATGGCTATTTGTTGTTGATCATTCAAATTTTTATAAATCTCTTCATTAGCAATTATATTGCCTTTCAGAGATTCAGGTAGCATATTATTCCTTGCTAATAACTTTTAGCTAAGCTCACTAAAATTGCTTGATTATAATCAAAGACGACTAGTTAAAACTTAGTTTTTGCCGAAGATATTCACAGACTTGGCTTAAACAAATAAAACGGAAAAATGTAGACAAAGTTTTGATTGAGGAAAATTTTCGTTACAAAGTTATAATTTCGTTGCATTATTGCAAAGGATATGCATTGTGGTGCAATGGATTTCGGCTCAGAATGAGAAATCGTAGAGCCAAGTTCGAATTTCAGTAAAATTAGTTGCATTCCCTAATGCGGATATACCCTTGGGAAAGGTATGAATCCATCTCTTTTTCCATTCTGAATCCATCCCTTTCCCTTATATTGAACCCATAGATTGAGTTCTATAGCTTTGGTTGGCAACTAGTCTACTGCAGAAAGAAATGCCAACCTACTGCAGGAAACTTTTCTACCTACTCAGTCAGGGATCGAAAGAGATATGATCGCGATCATCCAAGCGTGTATCGCGTATGGCACTTCACTGACTGATTCCAAAAGAGGGTTTCTTTTGACAATTATTAAGTGTAGCAGCGTTGTTACAAAACAAAATAGGGATGACGAATACTGTCTTGCTCCAATTATTCAAAGTGAGCTTGCCTGCCTGCTTAAAAAAAAAAAGACTTCGAAATCAGGTTTTAAAAATATAGCATCAATTCGATCACAGGACAAGCAACTGTTTGGGACATATACTCACTGCAACGTCTGAAGATCTGGTAGGATGACATCCTTCCAGACATTACATTTCTTTTGGGAGGAGATCAAGGTCACTACCTGGGGACTGAGAGGTCCTCGACAGGGGAAGTACTGATGGGGGCTTAAGAAAGTTTTTGTCCCTGTTAGTGTTCACGTACGTGTAGGCTACCAAGCTATTTGAAACTCGACCTTGTGTCATATTCCACTGGTGTAATTAAATACCTAACTCATTACATTCAGTCAGTTAAGTGCCATACGTGATACACGCTTGGGCAATCATGTCTCTTTCGAGACATGACTGACTGGGTAGAAGATTATCCCGCAGTAGGTTGCCATTGCTTTCTGCGGTAGACTGGTTGCCGACCAAGGCTATAGAACCCAATCTGTCCTATTATTTAACCCATAACTGGAGGGAAGACACGGATTAATACCTTTCCCAAGGTCATTACATTACAACATCTAAATGGAAGTTAAAATAGGTGTTGGCACATTGTATTGTGTTAGTTTTCTTAGTAATGACATGCATGTCCTGAAAATTATCATTCGGAATCTTGTTGCATCTCCCACACGAACACAAATTGCTTAACCATTACCGGTGTTTACGCAAGATAGAAATATTGTCCAGAGTGTGGTAAAATACCTCCCACATATACCACCCGTGTTACAAAAGACTCTTTTAAGAAATACTAAAAATAGAAGTTACTACAAGCCATTTTATTTGAGTTGGTTCTAGAATAAAAATGAAATGGGGAGAATGTCCCATTTTGACTGAAAGTGCGCTGGAAATGATGAGGACTTTCTTCAAAGAGGCAGCCTACCTATGTAAATGGAAAGGATGGTTTGTCTCGCCAGCTCAGTTCACTTGCAGACATTTTCGCTATCACAGAAATAAATAATTCTTGTTCTAGAACTTTAGCGTTGATAGTGTTTCTTTATTCACTTTTTCTTTCACCTTCTCTCTCTCTTTTTCTTTTGATCGCAACCGTGAGAAAAATGTGGGCTTGTCCTTTGATGTTCATTTCGAAACAAAAACGTCAATACAGCTGTTTTGACTGAAACAAATGATTTTATTATTTGATGTTCATTTCGCAACAACAGTAACATAGAAAGTAATTTATATTTCTCTTCATATATTCTTTTTTAAAAACTGGCTTTCTATTTGTGTTTGTTTAAAGATGTTTTCTGTTGAAAAATTTCTTTCTTCATCCAATTTGTTTATTGAATTAATGGGACAACAGCTTCTTTGTAGTGTTTTTAAATAAGTAAAAAAGAAAATTAGAAAACGTACAAGAAGAAGAGTAGATTCCACTCCAGACATCTCCCACACAATTCAACTCACATTTACTGTCCGATATATTAAGAAATGTTCCACAGACTCACAGTTTGTGAAACATTTCTTCATGTTCATCACTATCTTTTCTCATGGAGACACTGTTGTGAATTTTCTTAATGAGAACAAAATTTCACAAACTACCGTGATCAGTCACACGATAAATGCCTCAAATATGTCTGGAAAATATCCTGGACTACATTGACGGATTCACCACCTCAATGGGTTTGCTATGTCTCCTGTGGTGGGGTTAAAAGCAGAAGAGTGTTGTCTACAAAGTGTAAAATTATTTTACTTTGTTCAAAATCTGTATTCAATTTTTCTGCATCTATTCCTCGTTGGAATGCATTGACATCATCTTTAGGAAAAAAGTGTGTGGTTAAGCGTCAGTCCTATACGAATATCAGCACATTTCGATGCTGTTCATGTTCTGAAGAGAGCAACCGGCAATACACAGAAATGCCGACGGACCGGAAATTTTAAAATACCAAAGTGGAAGATTCACGGGCCAAATTGAACAGAAACAAAGCGGCAGAGCCAGATGGAATTTTAATAGAGAAGCTGACAGCCTTAAACGATTTCAACATAGACACGATTATAGAAATAATAAATTAAATCTACGACAGCGGTCATATACTGGGAGATATAAGCAGATTATTTTTCATAGCACTGCCTAAGAAACTAGGTGCAAATGAATGCGAACTCCACAGAATATTTAGATTAATAAGTCAAATAAAAAAACAAAAAAAAAAAACAAACTCAATATCTGAATTCTGATGAATAGAGTGCGCATCATAATTACACTAACTTCAGGACAAGAACAGTGCGGATTCGTCAAAGACACCGGAACAAGGAACGCAATATTTATGCTCAGAATGTTATCAGAAAGAGTAATACAAATGCAGAAGTACGTGTACCTGTGTGTTACAGTCTACGCAAAGGCGTTCGACAAAAGACGCCACAAAAACCTGCTAGAGCTGCTCGGCTACATTGAAATATACGGGAACAATATGAGAGTAATCATGTAGCTATACTTGTAACAAACTATTTGCATACGGTCAGAAAATATGTTTAGCAAATATACAAAAATAGAAAGTGGTGAAAGACAATGATTTATTGAACCTATACAGCGAGACAATTCTGACAGAAACCCTGCTAGGATTTATCGTTGGTAGTCACAGTTTTAACAGTATAAGATATGTAGATGACACATTGCTGATAGCAGAAACAGAAAGTAAACGACAAGACCTCCTACACAATGTAGCGAAAGCAAACGAGAAGAAAGGACTAAGCATAAGCTACAAGAAAACTGAATGCATTGTCATCAGCAAAAAGAGGATCCCCAAATTCTAATCACAGGTCGGTGATACTAAAATCCAGCAGGCACAGAAATTGAAGTACTTGGGAAGTGTTCTAACATCGGAAAGAACGTGCGACAATGAGATCCAAAGGTGTATTTCAAAAGCTAAGCAAAGTACGGATACAGAATATAGTGATGGAAAAAAAAACGGGAAGGAAAAGTGTGCTTTCTAACATATATGATGGATCAGCAGAAAAGGTACTTCTCAGTAAAACGGAAAAGTTCCAGGTTCAAGCTTTCCTCTCTATTCTGGAGACTAATCTTTGAACTGACAAAACGTGCAGAAGCTGATTCACAGATTGGAAATCTGTTTTATTTCTTCATTCAGTTGAAAACCATTGCTTCTAAACATCTGGCACTAAAGAAAAAGTTGGAACATCTGGTTAATATGTAAGAAAAAAACCTGCATTATGATGATCTTTTAAATGAATGTGAGCATCACAAGTATTACAAGGCTCTTGATGAAAATTGTAAGACTCTTCCTGCACTATACAGAAAATAATTTCGGACAATTTGAAATCTGTATTCCGGAAGTGTTCATGTGCATGATGTTAACCAGCTGTACAGAAGAGCCTTCTTTTTTTAAGACTGAAAATTATAAAAAAATCTGCTTCATAGCAAAATTGGACAGCATTGTTTGAACTTTCACTCATGCACATGGAAAATGACATCCTATTCTTGAAGATCATTGACTTCAAGTCAATAATAAAGCAATTCTCTGAAAAGAAATTTCGCAATTGCTTGTTATAAGTTCATAGTAATTTCAGACTGTGTCATCTAAACTGTGTGTCTTATTGAGTATTGTTATGTTTTTCAAACCTTGTCTATTGTTAAAATGTTTATCATGTTGATTAGTTGCTGTTGTACAGCATATTTTTAATATTTTTACACTAGTTTTGTTGAAGTAGCAATAAAATAGTTATATGCTTAATATTATTGAACAATTACTCTTTTTTCCTGCGATTGGTTATCATAGAGGCCCTAGCATACTGGTTTGCCAAGGGGGCCCATAATGCTCTGAAAAAGGCCCTGACTACACCTAGTAGACAGTTAAACATTACCAATAGAGAGGAAGCTAATCTCGGGAACCATTATTGATGTAGAGAGTTCGATCTTGCGCATTTCTTCCACACTAATTGAACTCTGAGCAAGAGTGATTTGCTTGTTTTTTTTTTTCTTTAGATTTTAAGAATTTTTAAAATAAAAGTTCTGCTACTTAACCCACAGCTGAAAGGAAGTGATGGATTCATACATCTTCCAAGGGTATTAGCGCGTGAATGAATATAACGAACCCAACTGGAACTTGAACTCGGCTCTCTGATTTTTAGTTCCGAGCCGTTATCCATTACATCATATACGAATCCAAGCTTATAACACCTGTTATTCCCAAACGGTCAACCGTCTAGGGACTGACCAGACTCGACGCTGCTTAACTTCGCTGATCGTAGAAGAACCAATGTTTCAACGTGATATGGCCGTAAGCCAAATAGTGACTAAGAAAGATAGCCATGGATATAAAAATAGTTAGAAAAGTCGACTGAAACAAAAGACCCTTCCAGTCTTGCAGGGACCTTGACACTCACTCTTCGTGTCTACAACGTTTTCTCAACACCCCCCCCCCCCCAGCCGAGCATAGTGAAAAGAGACATTTTCCTTTGTGGCCGCTGTGCCGATTCCAATCACGTCTATCGATTCTTAACGTCATGAATCATTCAACATTCAGCAAGAACATTTCTTACGCGCCAATCCCTCTTCTGATATCAGCGGATGATCGAAGACGGCGTGATACAGATGGACAGGGGTTTTGTTGAGGAGAGTGAAATGAACAATCGACTTGACCGGACGCTAATACCGACCAAGTTAACGAGAATTGAGATGACGATGATGATGGCTAAGATGTTCGTAATCACAATAAGAATTAGAATTTTGCATTCGGATTTTTGTAATGTAATCATGAAGCCATTTTGCAAGAAAATCCAGACAACGTCTGCGAGTCGGTCTGATACAAAAACTTGTTTAAAATTGGAATTAATTTTAATGCTCAGATACGATGCCACATATCGGACATATTTTATTTTCATGGTAAAGTTGCATTAATTTATGCAAACGGTTATATTTTTCTCAGAGAAAATGAAAACAATTCCATGCCAAAATATAACTTGAAATTGTGGGAGAGTTGATATTTTTATTCTTATCTTTACAGTTCCTTCTTTTTGTTTTGTATTTTATCTTATATTTCTTGTATATATTACAGATTGAATGAAACAATTGATCTCTTGAAATTCATAAATAATGAAGGAATTATTAATGCTTATGAATAAAGATTATAACAGAAATGTAACTTGAACGCGCACAAACACTAGTAAATTCACTCATAAACACTCTACTTCTCTCTTTAACTCACACGCGCGCACGCACGTATGCACACACACACACACACACACACACACACACACACACACACACACACACACACACACACATTGCGCATACACTAACATGAAAACTAACCTACAAAATCGAAATAACTGTATACAAAGTGGGAAATTGAACAAATTTGTCAGTCTGTGTATTTTTTCAATTTATCTGTTTACAAGTGATATATATATATATCTGTCATAAATCCGAAAAAAAAAAAAAAGGACTTGAAGGTAAATACCAAAAGATTCTATAAATATCAAATATTCTCATCCAGCCAGAGGGCTCAATGTAATTAAATTTATTTATTTACAGAGCCAATATTTATTACATACCTATTTTATCCGTATTTTTATTTTTAATTTTTTTTATTGTATCTCTTTTTGTTACTGCCACCGAAGTGGCAGGTCTGACATGTTCTGGTAGCAATGATCTGCACCCTCTTTTTTTCTTTTTTCTTTTTTCTTTTTCCCTCTCCTTGGTTACATTTTTGCACACACACACACACACACACACACACACACACACACACACACACACACACACACACACACACAAATTTTTTTCTCATAATGTTTTGGCCTCGTTGATTAGATGGGTGTTAAATTTACTCGTAGAAATAGCCATCCGATTTAAGAAAATTTGAATTTGAATATATATATATATATATATATATATTTATATATATATATATATATATATAGTTAATGCAGATAAAACGTTTGTCACTTATCTGATTGATATTACCTGCAGCATACCGATTCCAGAGTTTCGTAGACGAACCACAAAAAATCACTCCGTCCACTCGTCAAAGGGTATTAACGTGTGTGCATTTTCGTCTTTGTGATACTTGCAGGTATATTTATTTTTACCCAGTTATTCAATGAATCTAAACTTTTAGACTTTTAGGACATCTTTGTTGCAATGCAAAGATCATTTTCCACTTACACTTGATAGTTACTAAAATCAGTTTCGCCTGACACAAGGCGATACAATTGATGAGTCCAGTAAGTTTCACACACACTGACACCAATTCACTGTACAACAAAAGATGAGCGCTCCTTAAGTCATGCCACGTCAGAAGTGTTATGAATTCCTCTTCTGATCATAACAAACATTTATGAAACTCATCCAAGTATGAAATGAAATGCTCGAGGCCGGTTGACCTGCTTAATCAGGATGTTGAATTAAATTCTAAACAATTCAATGACCTTAGTGTACGAGGGTGGGCAGAAAATTTCATAGGCTGACTGTGAAGGAGTGACACTAGAGCTGTGAAAATGGACAAAACTTGGTATCGTGGTGTTATAAAGTACCTGCAGAAAATTGGTTTCAGCACCCAAGAATATTCATGCCGGCATGGATGCTACATTATGGGATGAAGTTGCCCCTTTATGAACAGTGCAAAAATGAAAAACTGAATTTAGGAGAGGAAGAGAGAGTCTTGAAGATGACCTCAGCTTTGGACGTCTTGCAACGTTGAAAACATTGATCGAATTTCCTACATGGTGATGCGTAACTGTAAGAAAAAATGCACCCTCAAGGTGGATTCGAACCTGCGACCCCATTTGCAGGATAAACTGGCGTTTGATCTGTTGCGCTTTAACCACTCGTCTACGAAGAGCTTTATAGCCATGCGTGATGTAATTTACCTTTAAAACACATTGACATAAAATAGAACTTTGGATGTGAAGTCAGAATAGAGCCTTGCGTGATTATGAAGCTTATCGATGGATCAAACCGCAGTTTGTTTTCTAAAAGTGAGGACGCAGATACGAATACTGACGGTAGTCCCAGTTTCTTTGATAAATTTTCTTTAATGTTCAAACCGCTAGACGAAATAATGTTTAAAATGAACGGAGCGTCTACTCAAATACGGATATCCACTAAAACTAATGTCTGAATTAATAAAAATATGTTGGATTAAACATCAAATTATATATATATATATATATATATATATATATATATATATATATATATATATTGTTTTTCGCGTAGAGCATTTCGTTTTTTCAGATTTAATCGGACTAAATTGACAGTTACATAAACGTAAACATCAATTTAGTCCGATTAAATCTGAAAAAACGAAATGCTCTACGCGAAAAACAAAAATATTTATAAATAGCAATATAGCCCGGTGTTGCCGGGTGTAATGAAAGCTTGAAAACTAATGCATGGTCCTGGAGCTCAGACTCTTTGGACGTTGGCATAAAAGACTAAAAAGCAATAGTTGTTTACAATTAGTGCAAAGGCGATTATTTTCTCTGACCTGTATGAGCTGAACTTTAACGACTTGAAGGTTGATATTGTTTCTATTTCATCTTGCTTATATTTCATATTGTTTTCTATCTTCATCTTAGTTATATCTTCTATTGTAAATTGCAATGTTGTTGTTACTAATAAGAACGAGCCTATAACTTTTTATTTTTTAAAGTAGGTCAATTATGAAGTGTTTCTCATGAAAATTTGCATATTTACATAAAATATATATATCTATATAAGAAAGAGAGTGAGAAAATATGAATAAAGACAAAATGAAAACGTTTCTTTACCAATGTGCTTTATCCTCTGATAGATTTCATCAAGACAAATGTACATTATATTAAAGAAAAGTTTTGCTTTTATCTTTATTCATATACACAAGAGGCTAACATATTAGATTGTCAAAAATTATTTAAATATTTTCAGTTCTGCTTTTTTTATAGAATTTGAGATAGGAACATGGTTTTAAAACAATGTGTCACTTCTATAAGTATTTTCATTTTAAGAGTAAGCTTATTACTTTTGGGACTGGTTTTATATTTGAATTGGGGTTGAAATATGACTTAACAGTTTCCATGAAATATTTCTTTTTCTTTAATTAAAATAAAATTGATGTTAGAATGAATTAATTTTTAGTGATATAAAGTAATTTCAGTCAAATTGCATTGAAATGTAAATAAAATGTCTAAAAAGTTGGATAGTATTATTCTATGACCCAGAAGATTGGATGATTTGGTCACGAAAAATTTTACTTATCGTCATAGCTAGTTTACATGGTTTTTCAGTAGATACTCACACTGAGTACAAACAGTATTAGCAAAAGTTTAGATGATATTTGATTTTTAATTGTTCAAATTTCCCCAACTTTCATCAGGTAGAATATTGTATTGCTGTGCAGATATCATATGAATGATATAAAAAAAACCCAGGAAAGTTAAGGGGGACTGGGGCAAAATTTTTATTCCTAATTTTAGTACATTTGTTCTTTAGTCCTGAGGCATTTGTTAGGAATGAAATTTCATACCACTTCAGATTTTTTATCTTAAGACATTATATTGGGTATTTGTTTTTATAATATAATGTTTCGTAAATAACCATCACTTACATTTGTTTACATTACAATGTTTCAGAGTATATATGGTTATTTACGAAAAATCGAAAATTGTGTGTATTAGGCTTGATTTAACTTCGATTAGACCGTGAAATCATTCGTGGTCGAGTGGTCTAAGATGCACCAGATCAATTGGTTGTTTTCCCTATGTTGTTAGGGTTCATAGGTTCAAATCATGACAAATGACATACATTTTCGTAACAAAACTTCTCAAATAATTAGGCTGGTAGAAATAAATAAATATACTGTTTGATTAAAAACGGAATATCTACGCAAATAGAAATATGAATTAAAAATAATGTTCAAATAAATATGTTGGTTGTTAAATTCATTTTGTTATATGGCTTTCTCTTCTCTAATCTTCCACTCTTTTCTTTTTTTTTCAATTGGAGTAGATAGACTAAACTATCGCCCGGTTCACACTCCACCCACGTCTATTGAACAGGTGAAGAGGCTCATCCCTTTTTCCTTGTTTAGGATGTGGTTTCCAGCCTTCTCTTTTCCAATCTTTTCACTGCTACGTAGCCCCCTGCGCTTCAGTGGCGTTACCGCCTTGCTCGGGGTGATATGATTAAAAAAAAAAAATTAAAGCAAAACCGTAGACTGAAAGAAAAATGAATGGATGTAAGTCAAATTTTGATTTCCTGGTATCGATATCAAATAAGCTTTTTTCGTCGTAAACTGAATTTTGAAGGCTAAATACGTCCTCTGAGTAAAATCATGGCTGAGACTAAGAACTACAATTATATCTACTTAGAGCCAAACCCGAAGCAAAAACTAAAATAAAAGGGCTGAAAAAAATACAGACATACAGGCAGATAAACAGACACACACACAAACATCTTGCTTTATATATATATATATTATCGATTTTCTGCACTCTTGTAAGAACTGCAACCTTGAAACTTCTGAATATCGTTTCTTATGTCTTTGTCTATGAGTGTATCAAATTTGATTAAAATCGGACCACCCCTTCTATAACCTGATTTTTTCGATTATCGATTTTCGATATTTATCGGGGGTACCTCGACACAAAACCTAGCTAAGAACACTCGCAGATGCTTATAGTACAACTGTGTAAATTTTCAAGAAAATCGTGATTTTTTTCTATGCGGTTATGTGAAAGGACAGGTCTATATCCCCCTTTTTCTACAAGCCTAGAGTAAATTAAATCGAGAATCATTAAGGCGCAGGTGATTGCTACGCAAGGCGTACTACAGCATGTTTGGTAGGAGTTGGACTTCCGACTTCACGCGTACCATGTCACAGATTATGCGCATATTGAATATTTGTGAAATCGGTTATAAAATCCACATTTCCTTTGAATATCTTGTTCAAATTTTGATAAATAAATATTTTTGAATTCGTTGCACTCATGTACGAGCAAATACCATTGGGAAAGGTATTAATCTGTCTCTCCTCCCTCCAGCTATGTGTTAAATAACAGGATATATTGGTTTCTATAGTCTTGGTTGACAACCAGACTACCGCAGAAAGTAATGGAACCTACAGCAAGAAAAATCTTCTGCTCTATTTGTCATGTCTTTTTCAAGACATGATTGCCCAAGCGTGTATCATGTATGGCACTTAACTAATTGGTCAATATAAAGCCAATTGAATTTTGTTTGCACGTGGCATATAGTTACTCAGATATTCACACATTTTAAATATTGTAATTTTTTAGGACATCTTATATATATATATATATATATATATATATATAAAAGCTATCTATTGTATTCTTTAGGTACTCTAATACGTTTGGTGTAACGTTTCTGATTTTTTTCATTTCTTAAAAATACTTGTGATGTTTGGTTATTGAAATACTGATTTTGAGAATTAGCTGAGGTCATGAACTTAGCATCTTCTCGTATCGTTCTCAGAATCCTTTTTAATATTTGCATCTTAATTTTCAAGTATATATTTGAATCAACCTTTGATGATATGGCGTAATGGGTGCTGTCATCATCGAATGTCTATTGTCTACCATTTTTGTCTTCGTATGAATGAACGACTGTGAATAATTAATTTATATAAACCAAAAAGCAAACGGTTGATTGTTCCAGTCCTCTTTCTGCCACAGAGAACTGTCTGCTGTCACAAAGACAAATCGATTATTGAAAACTTATCTTCTCTTATTGATCTGCACATCCAATCGATAAAATCTGCACTCAGAAATCGCTCCAATATAGGAAAACCGAATGTCGAAATATAACGTTACCCTCGGATAAATTGGCAATTTCTAAAAATATTGTGTCTGGAATTTTTACTTTTTATTTCTTTTTCTTTTCTTTATTTTATTAATTTTTTTTTTCATATTTAAAACCCTCAATGGACGAATACCATCGACAAATAGATTCTGCATCATCGGCTTTTGTTGCAGACCGGATAATCCAAAGAACTGGTATCCGATCGAAAAAAAAAAAAGAAAAAAAAGAAAAGAAAAGCCCAGAAAGTGGAGTCTCTAAGAAATAGAAGATTTACTATGTAAACAACAAGGAATCAAAGACATTGTAATTTCAACTTGATTGCCGACAAATCAAGTTTCATTTGTCAGATTTTTTTTTTAATCTTGTCGAGTGGTTCAGGAAATGATCTGCTTTTAGTGCAGCGTTCAGCGGATAAAAATAGCCATCGTTAACCCGAGCAGAATTGGCAAGATGTAGGGTCGGAAGTATCTAGTTACGATAAGGTTTTACAAGACACTCCTAGCGATTCGTCAATAATTGCTGTTTAGTTCAAGAAATTAGAGTTTGGCTCAAAGGACAAACAACAATCATTCATAAATATGTAGACCAGAATTTACATACAATTGTCTACCCTAAAAAATGTAGCAACGCCAAGGAAAGGAAGGAATGGCTTCATTTTTCTAAAAGGCAAAAAAATAACATCTTTCTTGGGTAAGCCTATCCGTTTGTTCGAATCTCGACCACTGTCACTGGAGACGAATAAGCAAGTATTTTAGCTACGAGGCAAGTTACACAATAACATCTAGCTGAATACCATAATTATTCGTGTATAATACACATCTCTAATATTTTAGGCATAAAAGTTGGTTTACGTATAATACACAAGGATGTGCGTTGTGGTACAGTGGATATCGGCTCGGAACGAGAAGCCGGGGAGCCGAGTTTGAATTCCAGTTGAATCCATTGTATTCACTTACGTGCAAATACCCTTGGGAAAGGTATTAATCCGTCATCTTTCGTCCAGTTATGGGTTAAATAGCAGGACAGATTGGGTTCTGATAGCCTTGGTCGGTAACCAGTCTACCGCAGAAAGCAATGGCAACCTACTGCCGGATAATCTTCTGCCCAGTCAGTCATGTCTCTTTCGAGACATGATCGCCCAAGCGTGTATCACGTATGGCATTTAACTGACTGACACAAGAATTAAATATTAACATTTTTCAGCCACGTGCGTCGCCATATTCGGAACGGTATAACCGAAAGTTATACTCATGGTCAAAAGTAGCTAATGCGTAATACAATGTTTAAATTAATAACAAAACGTTACATTCACTTAATTTTTATACTCACATAGATGTCAAGAAGATTTTAGTCTGCTTCACAATTGTCCGTGTCAAAGGTCGACGTCGTGACAGCTTTCATCTATGTTGCAAGCATAACTGATGTCTTCAACCACCATATCGTCGTCTCCTGTAAGTCGTCTTCAAAATCTGATGAATTCCGTGAATCTGGCGATGAACTGATAAAATATGTCTCCCCATAAAACGCCGTCAGCCAGCACTAATCATATGGGTGTTACGTATTGTTCTTGTCACGTGTTCAACAAAAGTAATACTCTAAAATGAAGTAAAGGGAACGACAGAAGATCAACCAAGTTTTATAGCAAACAAAAAAGAAGGTTTTATTATAACTTTAGGGATTATGATCAGTGGGAAGAAAAGGAAAAAAACATAAAGGCTTATCGTCAAGAAGTTAAAACTGCTTCAAAATAACTTCAGTCGGGAGTTGCTCGATTTTTGTGGCATAGTTTACATGTCAGGTCAGTGAATAGTGGTAAACGGATGGCACTGAAGCAGATTTCGGCAACAACTGACTTTGCCTGTCAACTCAATTCATTTTGGTGCCAACGAACGAACATTCTGATAAAATGCCTCCACTTGTAAGGTCACCTGACTCTATCAAATGACTCAGAACTCGGAGAAGTTTTATTCATAAAAATTATTCTTTAGACAATTCTTTGTTATTTCAAAGAGATGTCGGCCATTTCAATGTCGGCCATTTTGCATTCCTTCACACACTAGATTACCTTTTCTACCAACTTCAGAAACGTGTTACCTCTCCTGACACTGATTTCTTTCAGTCAGCCTTCTTGAATATCAGCAATGGTTGAAGTTTGAACCTTTGTGTGTGGGTACGTGTGTGTGTGTGCTTGTTAGAGTTTGATATTACTTTCAAAATCTTCAAAGCAACGTTCACCTGTTCTGTTCAGATTTCGTTCTGCACAAAACGACTGTCTGCAATTTTTTCTTCGATTGTTTAAGTTAATGGCTTACATATCGTGTCCAAAAAAAATAATAGCCAGGGCCACACATACGTAGGACATTTTTTTTAGATAAACAGCGCCTGATGATTTTGCGAGGTAAGCTATGAGCGCTGGTGGTCGATAAATCATAGATTTTGGTTTTGGTTTATACGTAGGTGAAAACATACAATAGTGATTACTGTACGGCATTATAGCTTGAAAGCCTCATTACCGGTAATCTTGACAAGTTTAACACAAGCACAAAGTTCACGGTATAAAATTTACCGAAAGTATGTTCTCGCGAAATTAGCCATCTTATAACTCCTGCCAGTGATCTACGGTTGATAGAAGGCGAGGTGGCTTTTGGAGATATTATATAGAGACAAAATGCGTGTTATTAGCAACAAAATAGGTTATCTAGGAATACGGGACATCTATGTAATCAAGAAAGATTAACTAAAGAAACAGGTAGAAAAATTATCAAAGGAATAAATACTATCGTGAGATATTCGATACATTACTTTAAATGGATATAATTCAAGTAACAGTCTTGTTCACAAGGGCTCGTTGATTGAATCCAGTAACTTGACCCAAAGAGAGGTGAACAATGACTGGGATAGTTGCGTTGAAAAGGAAGGAAATTAATACTGAGGCAGCCGGAAGAGGCACGGCACGTGGAACTAGAACAATCTACTCCGGCGGACGAAATAAAGGGTTATGTTCGAAATTTCAATCACCTGAAGAAATCCGAAACTCCGGGAATATAGCATTGAAGATAAAAACAGTTCGAACAATGTAAATCGAATAAATAATTACAATTCTTCATCTTAGAAATATATATATATATATATATATATATATATATATATATATACTGATGAAAGAAATTCGAGTGAAAAAACAACTAAAATAATAATATTGATAATGAAACTAATAATATTTATTGTAAATTATTCAGTCAGATAAGTGCCATACGTGATACACGCTAGGGTGATTATGTCTCGAAAGAGACATGACTGATCGTGTAGAAGAATTATCAGCAGTAGGTTGCCATTACTTTCTGAGATAACTTGGTTGCCAAACTATGCTGTAAAAAAACAATCTGTCCTGCTATTTAACCCATACCTTGAGGTAGAAGAGACAGATTAATACCTTTCCCAAGGGTATTTGCACGTAAGCGAATGCAACGAATTTAACTGGATTTCGAACTTGGCTCTCCAAGCTCTCGTTCCGAGCCAATATTCACTGCACCCGAACGTAAATAATAATAATAATAATAATAATAATAATAATAATAATAATAATAAACTATTAAGCTCTACAATGCAGCACTCAAATTAATTTTGGATGACGAAGACACTCATACAAATTTCAATGAAGCAATAGATGCATCAGCAATAACAGCAACAAAAAAATTGAGCATCAAATTAAAAACAAGGCAGTCTCGCAGACATGAAGATCCACCTTGGAAAAGAAAAATAGAAAAAGAAATCAAACAACTTAGAAGTGAACTATCAGTACTGGATGAACTGACGAGAGGAATAATGTAAGAACTAGGAAAAGCAGAAGAGTCGAAAGAAAATACAACATTAGGAATGAAAATGAAGTCCTATCAACTAAGGAAAAAATAAAGCAAACAATACAACTGAAGGCTCAAAGAATAAGACGCTATGAGAAAAGATCAAGATTCTACAGACAAAACAAGATTTTTCAACCCGATGCAAATAAATTTTACAGGGAAATAGGTAAAAAAAGAATTGAAGTGACAGTCCCCCCACCAAAAAAAAAAAAAATGGAAGAAGTTACACAGTTCTGGGAAGATATGGGCTTGCCCTAAAGAACATAACGAAGAAGTAGATTGGATTGCACAAGAGATAGAACGAATAAAAAATAAGCCAGAACAGACATGGGCTGGAATTACAGAAGAAGGTGTTAACTTTGCACTAAAAAAAGCACACAATTGAAAATTTCCAGGTATAGATAAAATTCCTAACTTTTGGCTATATTATTTAAATACATCACATAAAAAAATAGCCAAAGAACTTCAAGAAATGGTTGACGATTCCACTAAAATTCCTGCACGGATGACCAAAGGAATTACATTTCTTCTACCCAAGAATAGTGACAAAAACAACCCGAAAAACTACAGACCAATTACATGCCTTCCGACAACATATAAACTATTAACATCTATTTTAACAAAACAGACATATTTATTCTTAGAAAGAAATGACATGTTACCGCTTGAACAAAAAGGGTGCAAACGTGGCTGTTACGGATGTAAAGACCAATTGCTTATTAACAAAAGGATCCTGGAAAACTGCTACAGTACAAAGAAAAATCTTAATATGCCTGGATAGATTATCGAAAGGCATTCGATAGTGTGCCACATTCCTGGATTTTAAAGACTTTAAATATATACAACACATCACCCTTCATCGTCAATTTCATCAAACAGTGCATGTCTATATGGAAAACAACCCTTTACCTCAATCATATAAATGGAACCTATAAGTCTGATGAAATAAACATCAAAAGAGGTATATTTCAAGGTGATTCTTTGTCTCCATTACTATTCTGCATATCATTAATAGCACTAACCAGTCAACTTAATAAGACAGAATGTGGTTATAAAATAGGCCAAAAGAAAATAAGCCATCTATTTTACATGGATGACTTAAAGTTATATGCTAAGAATGATAATGAGCTGGAAGGTCTTCTGCAAACTGTAAAATGCTTCAGCGAAGACATTGGAATGAAATTCAATTTGAATAAATGTGCTAAAGCTACAGTTTTACGTGGATCAATACAAGAAACATCCTCAATTAGCTTATACCCTGCTGTAACAATAAAAGAATTGAAACCAGAAGAAGCTTATAAATACCAAGGTGTAAATGAGAGTAAAAACATTCACCATAAAAAAATGAAAGAAATAGTGCGTAAAGAGTACTATAGAAGTCTACGAATGCTATTAAAAACTGAACTGAATTCTCAGAACAGAATTATGGTCATTAATAGGCTTGCATTCCCAGTTGTCCAATATAGTCTCAACATCTTAAACTGGACTCTAAACGACATCAGACGAATGGATTCTAAAACAAGAAAGCTTCTTTCTAAGCATAAGATGCATCATCCAAAGGCTGATGTAGACCGTCTATACATACCCCGTAAAGAATGTGGAAGAGGTCTTATTCAGCTGGAATTGTCATACAAGACAACAACTATTGGCTTACTAACATACATAGAAACAACAAAGGATTGGATGTTACAATTAGTAAGGCAACATGAAGAAAGAAAGAAAAAATATTCAATCATAAAAGAAGGCAGTAAATTCAAACAAGATTTACAGTTAGTAGATTCTGTAGAAAAGCAGAACGGAATCCAAGAGCCGACTATTGCGGCAAAGAATATGAAAATGAAAGCCAAAGATAAAGCTCTTGAACAGATGAAACAGCGCTGGCAAGACAAACCTCTGCATGGCCAATATCCAGTACGTGCCAATAAATCCAATGTTGACAAAGTTAATACTCATCGATGGTTACGTGCATCTGGATTAAAGTCCGAAACTGAAGGCTTTATTCTTGCAGCACAAGACCAAAGTCTTTTCACGAGAAACTTTCAGGCAAATATTATGCATAATAATATGGATCCAAAATGCAGGTTTTGTGATAAACACCAAGAAACAATAGACCACCTAATCTCAGGCTGTTCTGTGCTTGCCCCAAATGAATATAAAAATCGCCACGATAGAGTTGGGCAATATTTATATTGGGCAATATGCAAACATTATGGAAAAGCTGTAGGCAAACACTGGTATGAACATCACCCAGCACCGGTTACAGAAATAGAAGATGTAACCATTCTATGGGATTACACCATCTACACAGACAGAAAAATTGAAGCAAACAGGCCAGACATTATTGTTAAAAACCAGAAGGAGAAAACTTGTCTATTAATTGATATGGCTTGTCCAGCGGATTGTAACATAGCAATCAAGGAATTTGAAAAACTGTCAAAATATAAAGACCTGGAAATTGAAATAGAAAAAATGTGGAAATTGAAAACAAGAGTTGTGCCAGTGATAGTAGGTGCACTTGGAATGATAAAAAATGGAACAAAACAACACATTGAAAGAATCCCTGGAAACCCCAGCTTAAGAGACATACAAAAAATTGTCTTATTAAGTACAGCCCACACACTAAGGAAAACTTTATCTATGTAATGCTGGAGATGATAGGGAAGATAGAAAAACATGAAATGGAGCCATAACAACACGCCACTACCTGCCTTACGTCTCCCCGCAGACTTGGTTGGTAGTGAGACCAAAACAGAAATCGAAATATGATGAAAAATGACATAATAATAATAATAATAAAAGAAAATAATAATAATGTATTATTGCATATATATATATATATACATATATATATATATATATATATTTCCATCTTAGCCACTGAAACTAAAAATTACCTTTCCTGGTTGGTGGTAGATGAGAGGAAAGGTATTGCGCCTGTTGGTATTAATGAACCTTGACCACGCTTCACGTTTTATGCGTGGTTGTCAAATTACAGAATACAACATCGATGATAACACTTTGAGACTGAGAGCTTATTCTTTGGTTTTATTTTTCAATTTATGTCTTATTTTGCTATACTTTTTTCTTTTCTTCTTTTTAACCATTTCACACAAGGCAAAGCTATAATACCACTAAGGCACAACGAGAATGAAAGGATTTTAGAAAGAACCGGAAACCAACTTCTAAACAGGAAGCAAGGAATAAGCCACTATTCCTGCTCAAAAGACTAGAGAGTGTGCAAACCGGGCGATAGGCCAACCTATCTACTTGTACGTTGTAAAAGTAATATGACTGATTGGATTTTTACGGCTTATCAACCCTTTCTGGGTTATTTAAAACCGAAATATATTTCATAAATATTGTTTACAGTACTCGGTATTCCACAGTGCCCACGACCTAAATACAGACCGGGGTCAACAATGCTTAATTTTGGTGACCGAAGAAGAACAGGTGTTTTTAACGTGATCTGAGAAATAACGTAGAATTCAAATAACAAAACGAAACGAAAAAGAGTAACATTGTCTTCTGATGAAAAATTAAAACCTTGAAAATGACATTTGATGATGTAAAATATGTTAAATTTCTTTGAAAAAATAACTTTTTCTTCACTCGTTTTCAATAATTTAGGTATTCAGTTATCCAGAATTTTGAATTATCCCAACATATATTTCAACCATTTTCTAGATAATCGAGGAAGTATTATATACATAACCTTGTATACATTATCATATCTCGTCAGTATATGACGAGTTAAACGTGAAATCGTTCTTTTATGATAGAATACATAATTTAGCCTGAAAAAGGCTTAAGGTATTGGCAATCCAGGCAAAATTCCTTAGTCACTGAATAATGATCCTATGAATTTATATGAATAACTGGTGTTGAGTGGGAATTAAACAAGGTGGATAATAGGCTAGAATCTATCGCTGTTGCCTATAGACATTTAGTAAGATTTTACCTTAGCTGATAATTTCAGACAGTGATAGTACGTACATCCGTAACCCAGAGGAGTGTAGATTAAAATTGAGCTCGTTTATCATTTTGTCACATCTCTAACTTAGAGTTTAAATTGCTCGACTATAGTTAATATTTTGTTCTGAAGCTCCAAAGAAATACAATTTATACCATCATAGTGAATGGTGGTGACTTTATATCCTCTAGCGATTTCAATAGGAAAAGTTTCAAGGGAAATCACTCAACAACCTGTTTTGTAAAAATATAATCTAAAAATTGTTGCAATATATATATACATAGCGGTCTAAAAATAGGTCCAGATATAGATCCAGATATCACGTGACTCATTAGAGTCGTAGGAGTGCCACATGTACTGTTGTCGCAGTAGAAGTGGTTTTTTTCTTGGGCACGACAGCCTGACAGATCTGGTTTGAATTCAGTGTTTTCATTCTCTTAAACCGATTGCCACCCAAGACTATAAAATCCAGTTTGTCCTGCTATTTCACCCATAGCTGAGGGGAGAAAATGGATTCATACGTTTTCTTTGGGTATTAGCACGTAAGTGAATGTAATGGAGTCGACTGGAATTCGAACTCGACTCTCCGATTCTTCATTCCGAGCCACTATCTATTACTCCACCGTGTCTTCAAAAAAAGTAGGTGGACAGTAAGAAACCTATTGGGGTCAAGACAGGTGAACGTGCTGACCAATCAATTGGACATCTTCGGTTAATCCATTTCTCAGGAAATATTTCATCAAGATACGTACGGACTGCTCTTAAATAATATGGAGGGGGCCCCATCTTATGAGACCCGAAACACAAACCTATTCCACCTATTGTCTACCTACTTTTTGATCACCCTGTATAATGTGAAATATGATAATTTGAACGAGTCAGTTACATAACATGACAAGCCGCTAATTTTTACATATCGGGAGATAAATATCTACGTATATTGTTGTACTCTTGAAAATAATTACACAGGTGTCATTTGAGTGAAAAAAAAAAGTAATTGTATTTTAATGAAAAATGACTATTTTCAGAAACATGATTTGAAATTTACTTGTGACAATAGTAAAAACTAGAAATACGCAAAAAAGTTTACGGTTTGACTTTTTTAATTTTCTGATTCATATTAATTCTTAATTTAATAATTGAATAAGCTCAAGGATCATGCAATTATAAAATACCCATGGAAATTACTGTATTTTTGAATAGTTGAGATAAATAACTTTAACAAAATTTTGCCATATGAATCATAAATATGAATGCATTTATTTAAAGAAGTAATAGGGTACAAATGAAAATATTAAAAACTGACAGTTTTCCATTTCACTGAAGTATACATTAAACAAAGAGCGTTATCACTTCTTTCCTTTCTTTAGAACATCTCTTGTCGTTTCAGATTTCTCTTTCATCTGTGAGGAAATTACTTATTCACTGTCATATAGGAGATTAGATAATAATTGAAATACTTTCTTTGTTTATAAAGAAGCACCCTCGTAAAATTTCCCGGTTTTACTATTTATGCTTTTTGTTGAATCATAATTTTTAATTTAATAATTGAAAATGGTCCTTGCGACTTCTAAGACTATGAAATTCCAGTGGAGATCCCCCGCCTATTGCGTTGTTAAAAATGTGGCCTTAACTAAATTTTAGAATCAGTCAGTTAAGTGCCATGACTGACTGGGCAGAAGTTTTTTTTTCTCAATAGGTTGCTATTGTAGACTGATTGCCAACCAAGGCTACAGAACTCAATCTGTCCTGCGATTTAACTCATACTGGAGAGGGAAGCGACGATTACCTTTCGCAAGGGTATTTGCTCGTAAGTGGATGCAACGAATTCAATTGGAATTCGAACACGGCACTCCGATTTCTTGTTCCGAGCCGATATCCACTCCATCACAATGCACAATCTTAAATATACATGCAGATCATTATTTAAAGAAGTAAGAGGAAACAAATTAAGGGTTAAACATTGACAAAGGTTTCAATTTCACAAAAATTGACGTTAAAAACATGAGTTTTATCACCTTTTCTTTATTTCCTTCTTTCAATTTATAAACTTTAGTTTTGTTCGGAAACAATCCTGAGTAAAAAAAAATTCATTGTCTTAACGTAGTAAGTTTCAGCCTTGAAAATCAACAAGTTCAAATATCGATCGCTTGCGCCACTGGGAAATTAACACACTCATCACACATTATTCATTTATAAATCTAAAAATATCCTAAAATATACCCTGATATAATCATTAAGCCGAAGAGAAGTTCAAGTAAAAACTTGTACGAAAATTATAAAAGATAGCAATTTTTATTTTAAATGCAACGTTTACAATGACAAAATTTGGCCCATAACCAAAAATTTATAGGTATTTCTAAACATAGCTTCATTTAACACAATGCCATATATATGGGTCATTTTTTTTTTTTTTTGCCATATATCGACGAAAGAAAGTTATTTCAATGAAGGAAACGTCGGTTGCTTTTACTAGTAAGAAAAAAAATATTTATGTAGGTTGTAGTTGCATTCGGACGTTTGATGGGATATATATCTGAGAATAATTAGGGAACAAAAGGAAGAAATGAAAAAAAAAAAAAGAAAGAAAATTTAACTATATTATATGAATAAAAGAATACAAGTTACATGTATCTTGAAAAAATAACACAAAAAAGAAATAAAGAAACATATTGGGTGGGTGAACAAGAAAGAGAAAGTGAAAAAGAGCGAGAAAAAGAGATGAAACAAAAAATAAAGGAGAGAGAGAGAGAGAGAGAGAGAGAGAGAGAGAGAGAGAGAGAGCAAAAGACAGAGAGAGAAAGGATGAATATGTAAATCTCGAATGTGAATAGGAAGATAGAGAAAACGAGGTTAACTATCTTTATGAAGTCAAGGACAATAAAATAGCACACACATTATATATATATATATATATATATATATATATATATATATATATATATATATATATATATATATGAATTGAGAAAACGTAAGTAGCTTTAACCAAAAGTAAAAAACGGAAGTGAAAAAATAAATGATCAGACGAACAATTTAGGAGAGTTCAATTAAAACGCCAGCCAACGGTAGCCATATCATCGTTTTCTGCAATCTAGCCTGCTTCATTCTCATTATGTCTTCTCTGGTATCTTTAGCATGTATCTTATTTTCTCTCTCTCTCTCTTTCTCTCTCTCTCTCTTTGTGCCTTTCTCACTCTCACCCTATCATCGACCATTCTCTTGTTTTTTCTAGTCTATTCTGTTCTATCTGCAGCGACCAATGGTAGTCTGCTAACCATCGGTTAACCATATGGTAACGATAAACATAATAACACAACAGGGAGAAGAAAAAGAAAGAGTAATGGAAAGAGAAAGTGAGGCACGCTACCCCCACCCTTGATTGAGTGAGTTGTTTTTACGGCTTATCAACCCTTTGTGCGTTATTTAAAGCCGAGACATATTTGGATTGTAAGAATAGTTTTTTTATATTTTGCGAGTAAATTTAGTATTAACATTTTTGGAAGAATAAAATATTTTTTTCCAAATACAAGACTTATTATTTAACCCATAGGTAAGTAGGAAGAATACGAATTCATACCTTTCCCAAGGATATTTTCGCGTGAGTGAATGTAACAAACCCGACTAGAATGGAACTCGGCTATCTCATTTCACATTTCTATCACACCATACGCACATCCTGCTACCATTGAAATGACTCGTCTAACGGAAAGTATACCAGAGAATTTTAACTTTATTAAGGAAAGTTTAAAAATTAAACACACACACACACACACACACACACACACACACACACACACACACACACACACACACACACATCTTCACAGATACATGTTAGTTAAATGTATATACCTTCTGCTCATGTATACTTATAGTTAGTACTATTGTGGACACGTGATCAAAATTTGAACTGATGGCGTTAGTTAGCGCTAACCGTATGAATCAAAAAGGAACAAAGAGCAATGATCTTAAACTAAAGATAATGTGCTACATCATTGATGAAAACTCCCTGGTTCGCCATTACCAACTGTCGAACTTTGATGAATTTTCTCGTCAGTGGTAGAGATTGACAAGCACGCTTCTCATTCGCAGTGCGCCACTCTTGTCCGGTCACTTTTAAACTTCTTGATACACTCCTACAACATTTCTACGCCGTTATGTATTGTCGTCGTATTGTGTTAAAAGACTCCGATGAATTTCACTGTCACAGACTTTCTGACCAGAGAAACCGGATCACTGCTCTTTGTTCCTTCTTGGTGAACACTACTAGCGGAGCGTCAATACTTACACAGTAACAACAACAAAACTATATATATATTTTAACCCCCTCCCCCCCAAAAAAAGAATGCGCATATAGGTAAAATCCTCAAAATCAGATCCTATCAATATTAATTTTATTAATATTAAAAATAATCCTGGTGGAAGGCTCGATGTAATTAATAATATTTGTTTATTTACAGAGACAAATATGTATAGTATATCAAAAAAATTTCGAATTCCACATTCGTTGAATAGGTATTTCAGCGAGAAAATTCTCAACAACGATCAAAAACAAAAACATTTATTAATTCAAATATCTGTATTTAAATTAATATTTTTTTGGTTTTGAATTAATAAAATTTTCTCGCTGAATTAGCTATTCAACGAATGTAGAATTCGGAATTTTATATATATATATAGATAGATAGATAGGCAAAAAAAATTATCAAACAAGTTGGATCAAAAAGATACAACTAACATAGACACCACATTGGTTCTTGAACATGACTGAGACGGTCGCAAGCACTTGAAAAAAAAAACAATAACAAATTATGAATTTTGGACAGTTTATTCACAGTTTCTAACACTACAGCAGTTTATATAATCCAAATTGTTTGTATATATATATATATATATATATATATATATATATATAAGGCAATCTGTGAGTCTGTGTGTGACTGTTCCCTATGCACGCCTACATTTTTTAAGCTACGCCATTCAAACTTTCTAGGGACACATATCTACAGGGAAACCAGGTCGACACATACTTTTTGAGTTTAAGGTCAGCAATTTTTACCTTTCGCACATTTTGGCCATCGTAGCTGATTGTTTACATTTGCTCCGTAAAATATGTAAGATCTAAAATGGTTACTAGATTACGCTACAGAAATCGAATCACACGTGTCAAAAACAAAAAATAAAAAATAAAAAAATAAAAAATAAAAAAATAAAAATAAAAATAAAAATGAGCCTTCATATTTAATTTTTATTCCGACGTTTTAAAAATCCATTTAGTCAACAAAAAATGTGAAAATTTTTCCACGTAATTTTGAAATAGAAGAAATATTTTTTTAAAAAAGTGTTTTTTCAAGCAAAAACAAAATATGTAAAAAAAAAAAAAATAAAAAATAAAAAAGGGTAAATTTTCGGTTTAGGACCCAAAGGCTAATATCTCTTCAAATATTTGCAAAATAGTCTTATTTCCGTGCAAATGTATATGCTGAACTCAAATCAACAATTAGATATTGAAGAAACCGACCTTTTTTGATGTTAACGACTTCTGGCTATTTTTGTCAGCCATGACCGGCTTAGTGAGAGTCATTTGCTGCAGAACAATTTTAGGCGTAGGAAGAAAATTTGGGCCTATTTACTTCCTTTACAGAAAAGTCCTTGCAGAAATTAGTACGTGATTTTTTTTTCTGTACTTAATTTCAGAAGAAAGTTATTGACATTGAAACAAGTGAAAAAATAAGAGTTATTTGCGTGTATAAAAATTTACTTGGGTGTGTTTGCGTACATAAGGGATATTAGCCTTCGGGTTCGAAAAATGAAAATTTACCATGTCTACATTTTTAAATATTCTTCGAAAATTTCTGAAATTCATTTAGTCAACAAAAAATGTAAATATTTTTCCCCGTAATTTTGAAACAAAAACAAACACAATGTTGTTTACAATGTCACACAAAAACATCAACTCACGTTTACGCAAAACAAAAGAAAATATTTTTTTTTAATGGAATTTTTTTAACAATTTTTAAACAACAATTTTTTATATAATTATTTTTTTTATAACTTTTTTATATATTTCCAAGCGCTTGTAATCGCCGCCTCACTTTAATTAATGCGCTTGGAAAGAAAGTGCATTAATCATCTAATTAAAAAATGTTCCGAGTTGCACGGGCAACGCAGGGCTATGATGCTAGTATATATATATATATATATATATATATATATATATATATATACAAACAAGTTACGGATAGTGTATATATATATATATATATATATATATATATATATATATTGATACGAATAGAACAAGTAAAGAATAGGTAGGAAAAGTGTCTTTAATCTGACATGTTTCACTTAGCAAGCTTCTTCAAAGATCTTTTTTAAAAACGAATGATTTTAAAGTTTTTTTTTAGGAATTTTTTAAAAATCGAAAATTTTCCCAAAAAAACCTTTTTCTAAATTTTTTAAAAAATCATTTGTTTTTAAAAAACTTCTGAAGAATCTTCTTAAAGGGAAACATGCTACATTAAAGACGCTTTTTTAAATCATTTCTTTACTTATATTCATCTTGTCAGATTTCTATCCATCTATTTAACTCATATATATATATAGTTATTTAAGTAGTTAGTTTTTGGTCATAAATTAAATTAGACCAGTAAACAGTTGTATTAAAAAGTGTTCAATACAATTATATTGTAGAACGTTGAATATTTTTCATTTGTAAACAAGTTATATTACACAACCCAGGTTTCTACCATCTGGTGTCTTCAGGCGATTTAAATAAGAACATTAAATTAAGACATCAGATGGTAGAAACCTGGGTTGCGTATTATAACTTGTTTAGAAACGAATATATATATATATATATATATATATATATATATATATATATATATATGGATTAAATCAGATATATTTTTATCTTATTTAAACATTGAAAGTTCAAATCATGGCGGGGGGGTGGGCAATATTTTTCTAATAAGATTTCTCAAAAATTCAGGCCGGTAGATGTAAATAAATAAATATACTTTTTAATACTAAATACAGACCTTCTACTGAGATATGAGTATTCATTACAAATAACGCTTAAACAAATAAAAATTATATATATATATTTATGTGTGTGTGTGTGTGTGTGTGTGTGTGTGTGTGTGTGTGTGTGTGTTGAGTAGTCAGTGAGAAAATGCTAATATTAGGAAATAATGAGAAAGCGAAAAGAAATGATTTCATAGAGAGGAGAAAGAAGGTCGGAGAGTCGTCTGATTTCGTGAGTCACGTGTGAAAGACGTTCTCTCTCTCATTTTCATTGAATAATGCTGTTTTGCCAAAAGCTGCTACTGTTACTGCTGCTGCTGCTATTTTCTCTGTTCGTCTTCACCCATCATCGTTGCTACTACGGAGATTTGTGCACCATAAGAAAGGAAGAGATGCAGGGGAAATTAGAGATTACATTGTAGGACAGTTATCGGACTGGTAACGTTCAACTATCACGTAACCTCTTGTGATGATCACATGCGGAAGAGCGTGCAGCAGCAGTAGCACAATGCTTGCTCGATTCGTCACCAAAGAATAAGAAAACCGGTTTTGAATGAATGTGTGAAGATCGCAGTTATTCGCGTCAGTTTAAATTTTTTTTTTTTAATCATATCACCCCAAGCAAGGCGGTAACGCCACTGATGCGCAGGGGGCTACGTAAGGGTAAAAAGAATGGAAAAGAGAAAGCCGGAAACCACATCCTAAACAGGAAACAAGGGATGAGCCTCTTCACCTGTTCAACAGATGTGGGTGGAGTGTGAACCGGGCGATAGTTTAGTCTATCTACTCCAATTGAAAAAAAAAAAATAATAATAAAGGAAAAGAGTGAAAAGATTGGAAAAGAGAAAACCGGAAACCGCATCCTAAACAGGGAACAAGGGATGAGCCTCTTCACCTGTTCAATAGATGTGGGTGGAATTACTTGGAGTATTGTCATCAAGTTACCTGATAACAACAAAATCATCCTTCTGGATCTATCTTTCTGAGTGGAGCGATATTACTTATTCCCCACTTTCTAGTGACAAATACTAAAGCACTGTTAGTGATATAGTATAGGGAATTATCTTTTTAAATTTATTTACTACGATAAGTCTGGTCCTTGGCCTTTAGAATATTTATTCTTGCTTCCTCGTTGTCTCAAAACTGATTTTAAAAATAAGTTAGTGGCATTTTAATATGTCATTTGGGCACTCCGATGTGGTGTAATGATAGTTTTCTAAGTGTAGCTTCGATATGGTACAAGCCCGAAAGTATGGGGTACCCCGTGAGAGTCGAACTCACTATTCAGTCGTAATTGTTCTTGTGAGATAAGCTTGCTAATCATTACACCCCATCGAGGTGTCCACCCATGGGGTGTAATGGTTAGAAAACCTGCTTTGCTAGATCAATACTTTCGGGCTTGTGCCAATTCGAAGCTACACTTAGAAAATCTACATTTTAATATTCCATTAAGGAGGTTATATTATTTGGTGCAATGAGAATTTCACTTGCCACCACTTTACATGAGTGTATTACATTAGGTGTATGTTAAAGTCTACTGCATATATATATATATATATATATATATATATATATATATGTGTGTGTGTGTGTGTGTGTGTGTGTGTGTGTGTGTGTGTGTGCATATATAACTATACCAGTACCCAGTTGTGTTAAAAAGTGCTTAATACATTTGTATTGTAGAACTTCTGAATAGTTTTCATTTGGAAATGAGTTATTTCCGCAACCTAGGTTTCAACCTTTCGGTATCTTCAAGGGATTCATAACAACTGATCTTCCATTGTTTTACAAACGTACAACAAGGATTTTTACAAACGCAAGACTGAAATATTTAAACAACTGAAAATTTTCAAAATTAGGGAGGAATTACTTTTCGGCGTTACAACTCAGAAAGAGACAAAGTTCGCACCGGTACCTAAGTTTCCGGCTAATAATCAACTAAATTTGCATAATAAACTGTGGTCACCTAAGATCGCGATTGTGTGAAACTTAAGTAGCGGCCGGAACTTTGTCTTCTTTTGAAGCGTGACGCTCAGAAGCATAACTGCTCTGTTTTGGTAACCTTAAGCACTGTTAGTCTTTAGGTAAGGGTCGGTATTTTTTTTCAAGTTATTTTTCCTTTTTTTCACGTTTTCTTTTTTGTGGAAGTGGGGGGGCGTTATTCATTGTGTGTGTGTGTGTGTGTGTGTGTGTGTGTGTGTGTGTGTGTGTGTGTGTGTGTGTGTGTGTGTGTTTGTGTGTGTGTAAGATTCAGTTTAAAAGTACAATATGAATAAAGACAAAACTAAGACTTAACTTAGCCGACGAATTTGCTTGATAAAGTCTCAGAGGACGAAACGTGTCGGCTAAGATAAGTTTTCCATTTGTTTTAAAGTATATATGTACATATATAGTTATCCGCAGACAGTCCTGTTTCGTTGTATCACAGCTCATCAGTACAGTTAGATATCCGATTGCTTCTAGCCAGGAATGAAACCCGATCGAAAGAACATTAGTTGGCAATTCTACCTTTAAACTATTGGCGCTCGGTATATATATATATATATATATATATATATATATATATATATATATATATATATATGGGAACATTTTCACTTAACTAATGCATGTAATCCGCTAAATATTGCAAGACATATGAATAACACTTATATCCGGGTAATGTCTACTTGAGCGCACATCCAATACAGTTGAATTCGTTGCACGTTTCAGTTCAGAAAGACCTCCGTCCACTGATACCACGTCATCCCCTCACTGGCAGCGGTTGACTTCAGTGTAGAAAGCCCTCTGTCAACCGATACCATGTCATCACCGCCCTAGATGTTTGCTTAGCTATGGAACTCAGTCTACCTCAATGCAAAAAAGAAAAAAGTGACTGTTGAACCTACAAAAAGGTTCAAGCACCCTTTTTTACAGTAAAGTTCACATTTATAGATTACATTTAACTCTCACCTTGAAGAGCTTAAGATTGTAGTGACTGCTGAAACAAACTCTTGGGAATTGGTTCCATGGAGCAGTGGTTCACAGGAAGATGTTCGAGTGGAACTTACCTCTCACTAATGGAATATGAAAGGAATTAGGCCTGTCGTTGCCGTGAAGGAAATATAGTTCGTACGAGTAGTTTCTGTGGAAGTAGCCATAGAGAAACGAGAGGCTTACCACATCCCACCAATGAGAGAGAAGATCGGGGTTTTAGAATAATTCGTCACCCACAAGGGCGTGGAGACACTTCTGTATTCTATCAAGGCTGGAGAGTGAGGTCTGGTCAATTCCCACCCAAATATGACAACACCACTCAATTTTTGGCCTAACCTGACTTTTGTAAAGGTAAAGGATAGCAGAAGAATTCAGGTACTCACTAGAGAGGTACAGGAAGCCGACGATTCTACCTGTATCCTTAGCAATGGATTGTATGTACGAGTTCCATTTAAATTCTTGGGTGTGTTTGAGGCCCAATAGTCTTTTAAAGCACGCTACTTCCCCAAGGGGACATTCTTTCAACGGGACTGGTGTTAGTTCGGAGTATGATTGGTTCCCTTTGAAGAGTCTTGTTTTTAATCCTGTTGAGCGTCCAGTCGTCCCCAAAACCAGAAATGCCTATTGAGTAAACCGGTTTGGACGTCGATACTTCGACCACGCGGCAAGTTATTCTAGGTTACATGGTAGCAGTAGCTCTTATTATTTAATATGTTCTATTAAGCTTACTAAATTACTGATTTAATATTTACTATTAATCTTACTAAATATGTAATATTAAGCTTACTTACTATTAGAATGCCTGATCGTGGAGGTAGTGACGTTGAGCAATACTAAACCAAGTAAATTACTATATTCACTTAACCATAAAGTAATGGTTAACAAGTAGAGATTTATCCCTTGTTTTCTGTTTGAGATTGGATTTCCGATTCCTTCTAAAGTCCACTACAGCGCTATATTTTCAGAAGTCTCTACCAAAACATTGAAACTTTATTTACTATTTATTTATTTTTTGTCCACAATAGGAGTCGATTGGTTCGTCTATAGTATATTTCACTTCCCCGGTCTTTTGAATATGAAGTAATGGTTAACGAGTAGAGGTTGTTTCTTGTTTAGGTGTGCGTTTTGTGTTCCTTCTAAAGTCTTCTCATTCGCTTTCACTCTCTAGAGCACCTTACATCTTAGAGACATTATCGCCTTGCTTGAGGCAAATTGATAAAAAATAAAATAAAAAGCAGTACTCTTAGTCCACTACTACTGAACTAATGCATTTGATTTATTAACCAACACATAAGATATATATATATATATATATATATATATATATATATATATATATATATATATATATATATATATATACTATTTACATTATTCGGACTTTTGTCCTCATATTTATTGCCACTTGTACGACGTTTCGGTTTCGGGCGTTGTAGGCTACGGAATTTCGAACCGAATCCTCTATTATGATCACTGGGGTATATCACTCTCATTCCTTGTGTGAAGCCGCTATTGGTAGTCATGGTAGTCCCAAAAGACACTTGGCCCAGTGGATATAAGCATTGGTTAGTTCTAGTGACTTGACCCAAATAGTTGTGAGTTCAATGTGCGTAAACTTTACACATGTTTACTTACAAGTAAAACAGAATTAATTTTTGATAATAACTAAAAGTATAGTTGAAAGCGTTCGAAATTACAAAACCTTCTACCAATTCTTATATAATTTGAATTCCAGAAAGAAAAAATTATGCGAACACATGAAAAATTATATAAAAAACTTTATGATAATACCTTGTCTGTCATTTTTAATGAAACCTGTATTAAAGAAAGATTGTTTCCCAAATACACAAGTATATATATATATATATATATATATATATATATATATATATAGAGAGAGAGAGAGAGAGAGAGAGGTGGAAGAATGAAGAGGGCGTGAGTTAAAAGCATTTATACTTATATGTCTATATAATTGGTATTACACAAAATTTCGCCGAGTTTAAGGCACGAACTGGCAAAGTAGAAAAAGATTGATAGGAAATGAGAATATATTTTTGACATCTTGATGTTATCATTGCTAGAGATGTGCGAAATGTCCGGCAAAACTCTAAAAAGATTGTAAAACATTTCTTTTCTTTTCTTTTCTTAAGGCCAATATCAAATTTTTATTTGTTACAACGATGCAGAAATAAACATGTTTTGCTAATAATCATGGCTGAATCATGTTTATTTTCAGAAAAAAAAATTAATTTTAAAAGTGCTAATGGGCGCGTAAGTTGTTGTATAACTGGATAAATGGCTGCCAATGAACTAATAGATGATGGCGATGTTTCTACAAGTGAGCATATTCGCTACCTTTACCCGACAATGACATAAAGGGGTTTGCGGTTAGTTTAATAGATATCGATACAAAAAGTGATATCAGCGAACCGAGTTCAAATTCCCGGTTTTTGTGTTGCGTTCACTTTTGCGCAAGCACCTTTGAGAAAGATATGAACTCGTTTCTTCTCTCCCAAGGTATGGGTAAAATAGTAGCGTAGGGTGGGATATCTAGTTTTGGATGACAAGTAGACGAAGATAAAGCAAAAAAAAAAAAAAAAAAAGAAGAATTTTCCAAGAATGTTAATTCACAAATAATAGAGAAAAGGGAATCACTAGATAAGGACGATTAATCACGTCTTGAAGGGACATGACATTTAATAACAAATACTCTACAAATGATAAAGCTATTCACTAGGGTGACTGCTGTAGTACACTGCCTGGTAAGATCGTTTGATAGTCCTTAACGGATGATGCGGCTTCTTACTAGGACTAAGATAAACACAGAAAATAATAAGTATACATATATATGATGTTGGATGCGCGCTCTAGTGCAGTGGATATCGGCTCGAAACGGGAAATCGAAGAGCCGAGTTCGAATTCCAGTTGAATTCGTTACATTCACTTACGCGCAAATACCCTTGGGAAAGGCATTAATTCGTCTCTTCTCTTCACCTATGGTTTAAATAATAGGACAGATTAAGTTCTGTTGACTTGGTTGGCAACTAGTCTATTGCAGAAAGTAATGGCAACCTACCGCGGGAAAATCTGCTCAGTCAGTCATGTCTCGAAAGTGACATGATCGCCAAAGCGTGTATAACGTATGGGACTTAACTGATTGACATACGATCTTACTGAAGCATAATGATTAGCAAATTAATGGAGTGAGCTTGATCTTTATCGGGTGCCACAGGAGTGGATCTTTCAATAAGATTATGTATTCCATAATGTCATTATTTTGAAAGGTCAATTGTGATTTGTTCTATTGTCAGATGTGTTGATATTTTTTGTTTTAAGCTATTCTACAATAGTCAATAGAAAAAATATGAGAGATTTAACATACGAACAAACCACTCTCTCATAACTATCTTACAGGCGCATGAAATTAAAAATATGTTACGCTCACATATATATTTAACAGTCTTAAAGATTTAATGCGTTCACTTTTCATTAAGTGCATTATATTTGTGTTCTTGTAAGATACTAATAAAAGTTTAAAGGTTTTTGTCCCTGTCTATTTCACCGGATTTGACTAAACGGTTGAATTTAGATTGGAAGAGCGACTTGGTTGGTTTGAGAACTTTTCAGCACCATTTCGTGTATGCAATAATTATTTATTCACATAGATAAGAACACCACTGGATATTGGAGAAAAAGAAATTCTAATTAATATAAGACATAAAACTTCACATTTAGCCCAGAAATAGCTAATGTGATCATGGTTGTTGCTATTAATATTGTTAACTTGGCACTACAGAGCGAAAGAATTTCAGGATAAAAAGAGACCGGAGAATAATATTTCCCGCTTTACCATAGCTAGACAAATTCCACATCTAATAAATAACTAGAGTTGTCAGCATAGTTGTTTCTAATAATCTTGCAAAATTAGTGCAGTCGGGCGTAAAAAGTTCAGAATCAATTGGATCTTACTCTGAAATGCAGTAAGATATTAAAATATTTTTGGTTCAGTTCAAACCCAAAAGTTCAGGAAAAAAAAAAAAAAAAAAAAAAAAAACTAAAAAGAACTGTAGACTTTATCAAGGCAAATAAAAACTTTTATGTCCTTTTACAGATGTGTTTTTAGTTATATCTCAATTTTGAATACAAATGTAAATAAAATTAAAAGAAAATACGTGAAAATTACAAGAATTTAATATATTTTTTAGGTGGGCGGAAATTTTGCCAATATAATAATTACAATAGATTTATCGAACATCTGACCCTGATGAACGTTTCCATGAGAAATTCTTGAATCGACTAATCAAGTAAGTCACTTAAACTTTTCTTGATTAATTTCAACCTAAAACAACAGTGTAGCATGATGAAAAAAAAACCCAAAATCAATAGAAACAAAGTTTTAGCGTTAAAATGTTTATGGTTTTATTAACCGGAGAACACTAACCATGGGTATATGGTACCCAGCGCAAATGACGCTATTTTAATTACAATTTAATTAAATTTTCGGTACCTGATTTTTTTTAACCTAAATAACATGTCTTTTTGTTCCTATTAATGTAAACTCAAAGTAAAAATTTTGAAGTGCTTGCATGCAAAATATTTCAAATAATGATTTGTATTTAATATCTTTTCTGATATTTTCAAAATCGGGTATGATATACCCATGGTTAGTAGTGGCGTAACTTTAATTGATGGTTAGTGTTCCAGTGTTAAGAGGAAAGACCAAAGTATATTTCTGATTATATTAAATTTTTTAATACTTTCTAGTACGTTCGAAATTTTGTTTAGAAATATTGTGGATGTTTTTTTTTTGTTTTTTTTGCGTTAGGAGTCGACGTAATATTTTCGATCAGTGTATGTGCGCTTTTTTTTTAGTAAAAACACATAGATTTGGAAATTCTTGCAAAAATCAGTTATTTGTCAAATTTTAATGAAATTTGCAAAACTTATTAAAAATAAATAAAATTAAAAACATTTTTTTAGAAAAAAAATGTATATATATATATATATATATATTACATACGTTACCGTCACTTACTTCCTGAGATTTTGATAAATTTTCATCAGAAAATTTTTTTATTAGGTAATAAGACTCCTTGAAAAAATGTAAAGATTGTTTTTATTAATTAATATGACTCCTTGTAGAATGTAAACCATCAAGTTTTTCAAACTACTACTCATTTCCATAAGATCAGCTTCGAATCTAGGGCTGTTCTCAGGAGACTTCAACGGATTTTGAAGCGACAGAGCCAGAGAGACATGGTTTCTTTCTGAAAATTATGACGAACTCTTGAGCTCTGATCCCTCGAGTGGCGACGAACAGATCACTCAGAAGAGAGCACATCCACCTCCCTATATTTCAGCGAACAAGTAGTTCTAGACTACAAAAACACAGCAGGATTTCGAGTGAGAACGAGGAAGAACATCATCATGCTTTTGGCAATCCGCCACGGCCTCACAAAGAATGCCTGTTCAGTTTAAGGATTTCTTTCCTCTGTAGGAATAAGGTAGGGGAGAATGTGGTATGACCCAATTTCTCTATTAATCGATCTGTTATGAATACATATATTCAGGTGAATTCTGCTTGTATTAAGAGTTTATTAAAGCTCACTCAGAACAATTATAGGCTTGCTACGTGCTCGACATATCTTTGTCGTTAACCAATCGGAACTCATATTTTTTGTTGGATGAACTGTTTTATTTTAAGTTAATTTATTTCTTATTATTACGTTTTTTTTACTGTTTTTTGTGTGAAAATATTTTTTGAATTTTTTTTCACCTCCCTTTCTTTTTTTAATTTTTGTTGCTAGAGTAACATTGTTTCACTTGTCTATTGATTTAGTTTTTGTGTCTATTTTATTTTAATTTTAGTTTCTTTTATTTTTCATCTCCCGTCTTTAAACTGAATATTTTTTGTATATTTTCTCTTTTTGCTTTAATCATTTTGGTTTTGATTTTCTACGTGTTACTTCATTGTTTGCTTTTATTTCGTGTTTTTTTTTCATTTTGTTTAATTGGTAAAAATCTTTACACGTGTTTCCTTTTTATAATTTTTTGTTCTATTTATTTCTTAATTTTTTTATTTTTCTAGTTTAGATTTTTTAAAGCCTTTTTTGATGTTTTGTTTTAGTAAATTTATTCTTTTTATTTTTTCACGTCAAGCATTCTTTTTTCGTCTGTTTTTTGTTCCCTTTTTCATTGATAATTTTTTTTCGACTTGTATTTTGTTTTAATTTGTAGCCCTATTCATGTCAAATCCCTTTTGGTTAACCAGTCTTTTTGTTTTATTGTCTTCGTAAATTTGTTTTTCATTGTTTAAGAATTTATGTTGTTTTATATTTTTCACTTATTTTTCGTTGAAAAAAAAGTAATTTAGAAAAAAACATAAATGGCTGATAAACATCATTCAATTAAAAAAGACGTGTTCAGTGCAAAAATTAAAGAACCTTCCGATAAAAACACTCAGTCAACAGTGACTAATGAGAACGTAGCCACTGCTAAAAGCATTGACGACCAAATAGATTCAAGGAAAATATACAAGAGAAGAATGTTCAAAATCAAGAAAAGGTGTTGCTAATTGATTACGATAACAAAACAACGACAACAGCAAATTTAAAGACGAAAATATAGTAGCCGGGCACTCGCCTTCTTGCTAGAAGTCCTGACTGAACAACATAAACAACATGACGGAGTTTCTATAGTGAACCAAGAGTCCAAATATCTTATCAAGAGATGGGCGCTTAGTAAACATTCAGGAATTACAGAAAGTTGTAAAAAAAATTGTGTCGGTTTTTGTGGTCAACAAGCGCTCGCGCATAATTTCTCGCTTAACAAAAAACGTTGTGATAAAATCATTGTCGTCTCTGGGAATTAAGCCCCAAAGAGTCACAAGAAGCAAGGGATATTTCATGTGGGATCTACTGTTATCCACACCTTGCCGACTGTAAGAACACTTTCAGTGTGAACCTAATCACAAAAGATCTCATCATAAGACCTAAATATTAAGACAGGAAGAGGACCCCCTGTATTAGTTTTTGAGGTCGCTTCAGTAATTTTAGAAGAATACTTGGTCGCATATCTGGCTCAATTTTCATGCTTCGGGAGGTGGAGTTTCATAATTATGGTAGACCGTAAAGCCTTAATCTCTATCTCCAACTCTCTGGATATAGATGGCTAAAAAATGCCGGCAAAAACACTTCAATTGGCTTCAGAAATTGTTTCAACTGCATCCGTTTCGGAGTTGATAGATACCGTGGGTCATGCCTTCTTCCACTGCAAGGTCGTAGTCTCGTTGAGCAAGTTTAATGATGACATCGCGGAAATTTTTTTTTTCTTGATGCCAGTTATATTTGTAGCAATGTGGTAACGTCGTTGACTAAGGTTAAGCACCATGTGTTATTGGGCTAACTTGATGTTATGCAAGTCGTGGTATGGACGACGCGACAGAAAGAATTCTATGGAGATGAGAAGTTTACTTCTTCCTAACAGATCTTGGTCTTTGAGAATCAGTATAAAGTCAAGATTAAGACAGAAAGGCGATGACTACCTCCATTAAAATTAAAAAAAGGTGGGTGGGTTTTTCATGTTTCTGTTAAGTTAAAGCAGCTGACTTAGAGTAGTATTTTGATGCTGGTTAGCCATCGGGATATTGGGAGCTTTGTATCAAACATTGGCCAACGCGCCCAAAATAAGGTAGTTCAAGTTTCTTTTGTTTTTATTTTTATTTTTTTATTTGCACCACGTTAACCTAGCTCGAGGTTGTATGTTCATTGGCCGCTTTTATTTTTGTTCCCACTTTCTTTAGTTTAATTCCCCATCCTCTCCCTCGTTAGGTGACTAGAAATGTCAGTTATCTGGTGGATGTGGGACACTTTTCGTTTTTTTTTAGTGTATTTTGACGTAATTGTTGTAGTGTGTATTTATGTGAGGTTAGTTGAATGGTTGGTTTTTAATTCATCAAAGTCCCCCATTAATTTCGGCCACTTAAGGATCGCGCGGAGGTATTACTAACATCAGTTGTTTAGTTTCTTGTATATATAGTATTATGCATATTAAACATATTCACAGGGGTTTTACTTAGAAAATGTTGTTATTCTGCCTCCATAGACAAATTGTACATATAGGAATTAATTAGGACCTCATAGAGACTTGAAGCATTATGGTGGTTGCAGTAAGAATGGTAAGTAAGAATGTGGTATTTTTGTGCAAGGATTATTATATAATTTGTTTTTGTCAATGATTGTAACTAGGTAAGTTTAAGATAAGACAAATGATTACCAGCCATCCTCTCTCTTTTATCTTTGTGCCACATTATATTTTATTTCTAGAAAAATAAATATTAGTTCGTTAAAGCTTACATTTAAGTCAATATGAATTGTCTCTAACAATTCTACTGCAAGTACCGCCAGACAAAAAAAAAAAAAAAAAAAAAAAAAAAAATCAAAACGCATTGTAAATAATTTAAATATCTTCTTTGAAATTTCGTTTTGGTCCTGTTTGAAAGATAATGAAGTGAAGCTAATCCGAATTAAAAGAAAATTTAATTTCCCTATAATAATGAACACGATTTTTCGTCGCTCGTCGAATCATCGAACCGCCATTGTGTACGAAAAATGGAGACAACAAATTTAACATCATCTTTAAGATCCAACATCTGTGCTAGATATGTGTTTCGAAGTCTATTCGTAAATGTAAGCTTTAATTGAATTTTCTAAAAGTACCATTTACTTAAAACAAAATGGAAATGTTTTATTTCCGCACATTAGCCTTTGATGTCTGTTGCGAAGTTTAGGTTACTAAATAAATTCGATACATCAGAATGTATTTTTGTAGGCTGTTATTTTATTTATTTTTTTGTTATTCCAGCAATATTTTTTTATTTTTGTATGTAAGGCACAAGGTCAACGTCGAGTAATCAACAACTCTTCATTAACAATAACAGTTTTATATACAAATAAATGCAAATATTTTAACAATGTTCTTGAAATGATTAGAAGTTTGAGTCCAAGTGAATGTTGGATAAATATGCTAAGACTGTAAAAGGACAAATTAATAATACTGTAATTCTATCCTTGTAAAAAAAAAAAATATTCGAGCTAAAATGAGAAATAAAATCTAAGGGAATAGGGAAGACCAACAGAGTAATAATAATAAAATGTTACTTTTATATAAAAATATATTTTATTTAACTTTATAAGAGAATATATATATATATATATATATATATATATATATTAACCATTCAGCTCAAGCAAGGGTGTTTTACTGCCAATGATGCGCAGGGGTTTACATAGGAGGAAAGTGATGAGAGAGAAGGACAGGTTATAGGGGGTGTCAGGAAGAGGGTAAGAGAAGGGTGAGAATACTGCTGTAATGAGAGTGGAGTGGAAGGAGAAAAGAGCATGAAAGAAAGGATGCGAGTCAGTGAGATAGGAGATGACTATTGACCTTAGATTTAAATTCTTGGAGATTGTAGCTGTCGGGGAAGCAAGTATACGGAAGGAAATTTCACAGGCGGGAAGTGCAAGAAAAGAAGCTACTAGAGTAGAAGTTGAGTTACATTTTATTGGTTTCACTGTAAAATGAGGGACCTAGTCGCTAGTCTAGTAGCTCGAGTAAATTCATACATAAGGGGCACTAGTGAGCTAAGTTCATTGGAGAAGAAGCCGTGAAAGTATTTGTAGAAGAGACACAGAGAAACCACATTACACCGGTGAGAGAGACTGTAGCTGAGCTTCCAAGTTGGAATTGATCACATTACAGATTCTTCGTTGGATTTTGTCAAGAACTCCGAGGTGAATAGCAGGGGCACTTGACCAGAAGTGGCAACAGTATTCAATACACTATATCTTAGGTATCCCCAGTAAATTGCGAAAAAAATACATAATTACTTTAAAACTGATTTTTTAAAAATGGAAAAGTGTTTTGGAAACTTTTATTTTAGTTTTAATTGAAAGCTAAATGATTAAATTTACTATTTCCAGTAAGCAAAATACTCTGGTTTATTTCAAACAGAAATTATATTGATTGAAACATAAAAGTTTGAGATTTTTTTTTTCAGTTTTTAAATTTGCCGCCATTTTTGAGCGATCGACACATTTTTGTAAACGAAAGTTAATTCTCGGTTTTAAAAATCTTGCAAAAATAAAATATACATCTGTGACACATTATTTTTAGAAAATTAGCAAATTTCATGTTAAATTATTTTGATTTACACGAGTATTACTTATTTATAGCATGAAATTTATTTTGTTGGCAGCTTCTTGATTAGAGATAAAAATGTAGTGCGTTCATAAAGGACAAAATTGTACTAATTTTCTTTCGGCTAAGAAAGGAAACTCTGACCTTTTAATTTGCACATAGAAATTGGCATACAAAAAACATCAAATGCAAAAAAAAAGTTTAAATTATTTTAAAAATATGGGTGCAGAACGATTTTTATAAAATTTTTCAATTTTTGATAGGCAATATAATCAGAAATTCTTAACTAAAAAAATTTAACTGCAACAGTTTTTGAAGATTTTAGAAATATTTTTTAAACTTTATAAATTATTATAATAACAAAAAAAAAAGAAATGAAAACAATCTTTTTAAAATTTCATCAGTTATCGAAATTTTTTTCTTCTTCAGACTATAATGTCCTTAATTTCTATTATTTAGTCAAGCAATTAAAATCTTATCAAATTAAATAATATCAGTTTTATTGCATTTTTTATTTTACTCTTCTGAGCAGATTTTCGGATATTGTTGCAAAATTTAAAATAAAAAAAATACATGATTTATATTTCCCAATGAGTCCTGAGTTTAAGTAATAAAATTATCGTTTGCAGCCAATTATAATCTACTGAAATTTGATCGGGGGAGGTGGTAACAGTGATAAAAATATATCTTTTTATCAAGATTTTAAAAAAATAATAATTTAAAAAAATAATATAATTCATTTGGGAATGAGTACTGAAAGTTTCATTGAAATTTGACGATTATTTGATTTTTGCGAGAATTTCTAAACGAATGTGTTTGTATTAGGAAAAAAGTGGGTGATATAATCATTACGTTTTCCATTGTAAACAGTCGTAATGTTTTTTTAGCCACTAACTCAAATCAAAACGAAATTGTCTGCAAAAATTTCGAACACGTTAGAAGAGATTAAAAATTTTTAAAATAAATAAAAATTTGATTTTTCCTCTTTTCTTTTGATGGAAAAGTTAGTTTTTATTCAGTTTTGGACCTTTTTATTCATATATATATATATATATATATATATATATATATATATATAGTAGGTATCTCCATTAAATCACTAACAAAATAGCATAGTATGAATAAAAAGGTCCAAAACTTAATAAAAACGAACTTTTCTATCAAAAGAAAAGAGGAAAAATCAAATTTTTATTTATTTTTAAAATTTTTAATCCCTTCTAACGTGTTCGAAATTTTTGCAGACAATTTCGTTTTGATTTGAGTTAGCGGCTAAAAAAACATTACGACTGTTTACAATGGAAAACGTAATGATTATATCACCCACATATATATATATATATATAGATTTGTGTGTGTGTGTGTGAGAGAGAGAGAGAGAGAGAGAGAAAGAGTGAGTGTGTGTGTCTGAATTTGACGTTGATTTTCTCCCATTTTCATTTCATCGTGGTATGCACATTTGCACAAGTGTCTACAGCACATATTTGCCGGAAAGTAGAATCTATTTCCATATTTCTTTTAACAGATAAGGAATAGACACTGAGAGGTAATAAGGCCGAGAGCCATGAAAAACCTCCTTTAAAGAAGAGCTTTGATACTAAACTCAATCCTGTTTCGGTTTCAGAATTTAAGGGTTTCTCATTATCTTTGCAATTGATCATTAAATATGATCAGCAGCGCACATGCTTCCACGCAGGCGCCACCCCTGACCTTACACACTACGCACGAGACTCGGATCGTTTGCATAAATCAAGCGTCTGTTTGTGTTGTTGATTCACGCTTTGAGAGAAGGCAATTTTACAAAGCAAATTAGAGTCGGCCGTAATGGGCAATCATCATGGAATTCTGAAGGAGATTAAAACCGAGACCTCGGCAACCGCACAGGACAAACGCTACACTGACATCGCTTCAGTCACGTTGAATAATAAAAGCTCTCTGAATGAGGTTAATTTGACCGAAAACAAAAACAAAAATGAATAAGGACATACAAAAAATAAAAAATAAATAAAAAAAATAATCAGACACAACTTAATTAGTTTGACAGATTCGAAAGCGGAATAAATTCGTCACCACATAATTAACAGTTATCAAAGAACTCTTTTGCTAGTTTAACTAGTGCCATTTGTATAAAATATAGAACAGCTTGTTTACTCAGGAGATTCTCCCCGGTCTTTTGAACAGGGGTAGAAATTTGCCCCTTGTTCTCTGTTTAAGATTGTGTTTCCGGTTCCTTCTAAAATCGAAATTATTTTAATTCTCTTTTACTCTCAGTAGCCTTTGTGACTTAGTGGTATTATCGCTTTGTTTGGGGTGAACTGATTAAAAAATATTTAGTATGATTGAATAAACATCTTTATTGATATGTAAAGAAAAAAGTACTGAGCTGTTATGTAATATTGCTCCTCCTATATGGCAGTGGATGCTGAACAATGTCACAGATGAAGAGGCTTGAAGCAACAGAAATGTGGCTCTAAAGGGGACTGCTTCGAATACTATTGACCGAGCATCTGAGCAACGACGAAGTTTTAGAGTAAATCGAAACAAAAAGAGACAGTTGGAATTTCTAAGGCACATAATGAGGAAGTAGGGTTTGGAAAATTTGATATTCACAAGATATAGTGAAAAAAGTGGGAACGGAAGAAAACAACGCATAACTTAAATAGCGAGCTTGAGAAATGGATGTCAGAACAGGGTTTAAGAGAGATAACAAAAAGACAAAATTTATTAAGAGCTACAGGGGACAGGAAATTGTGGAGACTCATGATCGTCATCCACCTGAAGAATCCCGGTATATAGAAGAAGAAAACAGTACGCCCTCTGGCGGAATCTTCTGTATTTGTCTATATATAGTGTGGTAGTATTTACATTATTTACACTGTTCGGGCGGATGCACGTTGTGGTGCAGTGGATATCGGCTCGGAACGAGAAATCGGGAAGCCGAGTTCTAATTCCAGTTGAATTCATTGCATTCATTTACGCGCAAGTACCAATGGAAAAGGTATTAATCCGTCTTCCCCCCAGTTATGTGTTAAATAACAAGGCAGTGGGTTCTATACCGTTGGTTGGCAACCAGTCTACCGTAGAAAGTAATGGCAACCTACTGCGGGATAATTTTCTGTCCAGTCAGTCATGTCGCTTTCGAGACATGATCGCTCAATCCAATTAACGGACACTGTTCGGACTGTTGTCCATATCTTTATTGCCATGTTTACGAAGTTTCGGCCGTTGAACACTCCGGCCTTCTTCAGGTTAGAAATTTTGAACCGAACCATTTATTTCAATCATTGGGGGTATATAATTCTCATTTCATGTGCAATGTCTCTTCTGGTAGCCATGTAGTTATCCCCCTTTAACTCAACTCTCAAAGTTATTTGTTTGCCACTCCTGTAGCCAGGTATTGAACTCACAACTTTTTAGGTCAAGTTACTGGAATAACCCAATGCCTACATCTACTGGGCCATGTGTCTTTGAGGACGGAGAGTACAACGGTCGAAACGTCATAAACATGGCAGTAAAGATGAGGACAACAGTCAGAACAGCGTAAATAATGTTGATAGCTCTTGTTTCAAGGACGATCATTCAACAGTGTCGTTTCGCTTTTAGAATTAAGAACCTTGTTTAATTCAGTTGGTACAAAACCAAAAATGATTATGCCAGGAAAGTGACTTTTATGATTAGCCTATAAAATAATGTATAATTGAATAAAGCTTTGAAGATTAATATCAGATTTGATATTTTAATTGAAATAGTAAGTGATCAAATACTTTGTGTGGGTCTCTTACAATCAATACGACAGTAAACCGAAATACTGAACATTGGAGGAGATGGGAATCTAAGGAATTTATTTGACGTATAAATATATTGAGATGCTTAACTAGTTTCTAAAGTCTGTTATACGAAATTTGATCATGTCTTTTTTAGATAGGGACCTTTTGGTGTGCTGTGTCCCTTCAGGACGTAGGCGATCATGGACTTCCACTTGGCACTGTCTCTTGTAGCTCTCAACATTCTTCCTCTTGGTATCTCTCCTAAACCCCGCTCCGCCATCCATTTGCTCGGGTCTATCAAGTACGTCTCGCTCTGCTTTCCCCGGTCTCTCTTTCCCTCTACCTGTCCTGTGAGTATTAAATTTTCCAGGCTCTCCTTAATGGCCCAGAAACCTCATCTGTCTCTTCCTTTTTCTTCTCATCTGTCGTTTCCTTTTTCTCCTCATTTCCATCCTCTCCAACACCTCGTCGTCAGTCACGTGCTCAGTCCATGGTACCCTCAACATCCTTCTATAAAACCAGGTTTCTGCTGCTTGAAGCCTCTTCTTCATCCTTGAAGAGATCGTCCAACTTTCACTGCCATACAGAAGAATTGATATCACATAGCAATCCAGCACTCCCTTTTTTGTTTCCAATAGGTTTTCCTGTCTTTCAGTAACTTTTGAAATGTATCCTTGGCCATGCCAATGCGTCTTTAGATCTCAACAACGCACTTTCCATCCTCTTTAAATACCTGGGCAGCATTCAGCTGCCCATGTATTTAAATTTCTTTACTTGTTTTATTTTAGTTTCTCCGACCTGTAGTTAGTATTTTGGGGTCTTCTTTTTGCTTATGACCATGCATTCAGTTTTCTTGAAGCTTAGGCTTAGTCCTTTCTTCTCGCTTTATGTTGCTAAATTCTGTAGGAGGTCCTGCATTCTACTTTCCGTGTCTGCTATCAGCACTGTGTCATCCGCATATCTTATATTGTTGAGATAGTGGCCACCAATGACGAATCCTCAGAATTGTTTTGCTGTATAAGTTGAATAGTCCGCTAAGAAAGCATCCTTGTCTTACGCCTCTTTCTAGAGACAAGGAAGTGATAAAATAATTTTAGTGGGTGTCCTTGCTGGACACAAAACTGGAAAAAGGATCCATGGCTTCTTTACTACGAATTTTATTTGGTGTTCATCGCTCATATTTTATGATATTTGCCACTTATTCTCCTCGTCACTTACATCTCTCTGCCTAGTTTTATATAATTATTTTCGCCTTTGACTGTCAAAACAGATAATTGTAAACACGAAATAGTATAGTTGATTGTTTTTGACTATTCAGGTTAAAAAGAAATATTTAAAGTCGCTCATAGATGTTTAACTCCTTACCTGACCAATTTTGGGAATTGAGTGTCTCCTTCAAACTTTTTACAAGATGTTCTTCACATTGGGGTGGGGGTTACCCTTTTTGGTTTTATGAATCAAGAGTAGGGATTGTTTTCACTAAATTATTTCAGTGTAAATATATGAAAATTCTTTTTATTTTATAATTATATTCATCTTGTTCAAGGCTCAACAGCCACTCCGTGTAGAGGATGACAACGTAAGAGGCACCACACACACACACACACACACACACACACACACACACACACACACGCACGCACACGCACACACACACACACACACGCACACGCACACGCACACACAAACACGCACACGCACACACACACACACAAACAAACGCACACACACACACACACACGCACACGCACACATACACACACGCACACGCGCGCACACACACACACACACACACACACACACACACACACACACACACACACACACACACGCAAAAAAGCAGAAGATAATGCCACCAAGACACCGTAATTGAAAGAGAACGAAAAAACATTAGAAGGAACCGGAAGCACAATCTTTAAGAGAAAACATGTGCTAAACCTCTACTCCTGTTCAAAAGATCAGAGAGGAGTGTGAAACGGACGATACATCTTCGTTCTAATGCTCTTCCACCTGAGCTAATGCGGCTATTGGCTAAGTAGCTTTAAATTAGTCATTTCAACAAGTGAGATAAAGCTTTTATTGCAATTGTATGTTTCGATATAAAACTTTCATATTGAGTAATGTCGGATTGGTGTATTGTGAATCATTGGTTCAATTCATTGACTCATAATGCAAAGAAATTAATAGGTTGATGCTCATTTTATTTTGCTAATATATGGATACTACCTTCTGCAATGAAAACTTTTGCACCCAGCTGATATAAGCTAGTTATTTTTCCCTTTTTTTAAAAATATTTTTCCCTTTATTTTATATTGCTGCTTATTTTTGCTTGTTCTTTTTGTTTAAGGAAGATATGCTGAGTCAGCCTGGCTCGTGATTGAAGTGGTTATTTATTCTCTTGAGCTCGATATTACAGCTCAAGAGAGAGAAAGAGAGTAAGTGAGAGAGAGTGAGAGAGTGTGTATGTGTGTTTTACTTAATGTTAGGACAAATAAAATGAAAAGTAAAAATGTAAAATAAGTTATTGTATAAAAAATAAATAATGCTTTTTCTTTAAAAAAAGGTCTGAAAAGTTTTCGACTGTGTAAATACGTCAATCGACAGGACCAATCTACTATTCTCATCCGGGTGCTTGCGCGCGAGGTTGGGAGCAGCAGATATCACGCGTTCACGTAGTTAATATATATATATATATATATATATATATATATATATATATATATATATATTCCGTCAACCTGAATTCTGTACACCTTTTCTGTGAAGCAATTATTATATAATAAAAAAGTGACGGGCAAGCTTAGTGATTGACTTGCAGAAACGTAAATTTATGTCATATTTTTTATTACTGATTTTTTATTTATTTAGTGCATTATAATGTCACTATAAAGTAGTCTTTTTGCTTTTCGAGTCGTATTTCCAACACAAGACATTGTTTCATTTTCCTTTTACTAAGCCAGGATTTTGACCGTTGATTCTCGAGGTAGACATTTTTACATTTGAAAGATTGGAGTGGAATTTTTCTTAACTTATTCAGTATGTGTGTGTAAGTATGTATGTATATGCGAGTATGGGTGGTTGTTTCTTTGTTTGTTAGTGTGTGTGGGACTGTCAAGTATGTCTCTTTGTCCTCTGCGATGCTATGAAAGACACTCTGGTGTGTCTCATTGCCTTCTAAGATGGCATGAAAAACGCTGTCAAGTATGTTTCATTGTTCATAAAGATAAGTTTTTACATCACCTCTGACTGGTGGACATTATCGGCTAGAAGATACCTTATGAAATCCAATTCAGAAAAAAAAAAGTTTACATAGAGAACATAATAAGGCCTCACGGACCAATCAGTCAGTTAATTCCCATACATGATACACGCTCGGGTGATCATGTCTCTGATTGGGCAGAAGATTTTCCAGCAGTAGGTTGCCATTATTTTCGGCGGTAGCCTGGTCGCCAATCAAGGCTATAGAACCCAATCTGTTCTGCTATTTAACCCATAGCTGGAGAGAGAAGGGACGGATTAATACATTTCTCAGAGGTATTTGCGCGTAAGTGAATGCAAGAAATTAACTGGAATTGGAACTCGGCTTTCCTATTTCTCTGATATCCACTGCACCCAACGCACATTCAATGTAACTTATGTGTACAAATAATTTATAAGTCTAATAGTGATCATATCTTGGCTCTTACCAATAAAATCTTCTTCTTTTAATGTAGACTATTTACATAAAAAAAACGAATCGAAAATCGCAAATAAATAGGATTCAATTGTTTTACCCGCTTTCTTTTCTAATGAAACATTAATAATGCTAACATGTTCGTATTGATTTCGTCGTTAGTGAACGGATGTACGATGTAGGCTGCATGTTACTGTTCCTTTCCTAAAAAAATAAAACAGCTATGTACACACTAGAGCTTGGGCACATGCGCTAACTGAAGTGCATTTCTGTTGTTGTGACGTCATAAAAACGAGGTAGCATAATTTTGGTTTATAGAAGATTCTTAAATATCTTTATATATATATATATATATATATATATATATATATATATATATATGTGTGTGTGTGTGTGTGTGTGTGTGTGTGTGTGTGTGTGTGTGTGCGACAAATTTCACATACAAGATGAATTCACCCGATTGAACGGTAAATAAGATTTTGCAGCTTTAATCTCCCGGATGAAAACTTGTTACCTGTAAAATCAATATTCAAAACATTTGAACAACGCCTGATAAAAGCCCTTTACTACGTGTCACTGAAGAGGCATGGTAACAAAGATAGTTGTGCCACGTGGATCTGTGATTATTGTTCGAACCGATAAAAAAAAAACAAATTATTGATGACTACGTTTCGTTCTCCCCCTATATGGCAGGGAATACTGAACAATTTCTCAAAGACGAAGTAAAGAATCGAAGCAACAGAAATGTAATTCTACAGAAGAAAGCTTAAGATACCATGGACCGAACACGTGTGCAACGACGAGGTTTTGGAGAAAATGGAAACGTCTAGGAAACTTATACTTAACATCAGGAGGAGACAGCTGAAGTATCTGGAACACTTAATGAGGAAGGAAGTCTAGGGTGATTCTGATACTCACAGGGCGGATTTTTTTTTAAAATCATATCACCCCAAGCAAAGCGGTAACGCCACTGATGTGCAGGGGGCTACATAAGAGTGAGAAGATTAGAAAAGAGAAAACCGGAAACCACATCTTAACAGGAAACAAGGGATGAGCCTCTTCACCTGTTCAATAGACGTGGGTGGAGTGTGAACCGGGCGATAGTTTACTTTATCCACTCCAATTGAAAAAAAAAAACAGTGAGAATTTTAGAAAAGAGAAAAACCGGAAACCGCATCCTAAACAGGAAACAAGGGATGAGCCTCTTCACCTGTTCAAAAGACGTGGGTGGAGTGTGAACCGGGCGATAGTTTAGTCTATCTACTCCAACTGAAAAAAAAACAAAAAAACAGTGAGAATTTTAGAAAAGAGAAAAACCGGAAACCGCATCCTAAACAAGAAACAGGGGATGAGCCTCTTCGCCTGTTCAATAGACGTGGGTGGAGTGTGAACCGGGCGATAGTTTAGTCTATATACTCCAATTGAAAAAAAAAAAAACAGTGAGAAGATTAGAAAAGAGAAAAACCGGAAACCGCATCCTAAACAGGAAACAAGGGATGAGCCTCTTCACCTGTTCAATAGAACGTGGGTGGAGTGTGAACCGGGCGATAGTTAAGTCTATCTACTCCAATTGAAAAAAAAAACAGTGAGAAGATTAGAAAAGAGAAAAACCGGAAACCGCATCCTAAACAGGAAACAAGGGATGAGCCTCTTCACCCGTCCAACAGGTGTGGGTGGAGTGTGAACCGGGCGATAGTTAAGTCTATCTACTCCAATAGAGAAAAAAAACAAAAACAGTTAAAGATTTCAAATAAAGAAAAAAAATGTGACTTATTAAGTTTTAACTTTGTTAAAGTTCAGTCAAAAATTGCTTCTAAAAATCAAATCAAACGTACAGTTACACATGAAAAGTTTTAAAATTAAGCAAAAATATTGGGCAAAAACGGAGAAGAAAACAAAGCAAAAAAATAAATAAGGCATACCTATAATTCAAGTCATGATTCCAAGCCGAACTACGTGCAAATTGAATAGAGGGAAAACAGCGCGTGACATACTTGACGGGCTTAAACAAATGTATGGTAGATCAGGGTTTGGTAGAAATAACAGAACAAAATATATTAAGAGTAACAAGAGACAGGAATATGTGAAGAACTTGATCACCTACGTCCTGACGGGACGCAGCACATAAAGTCGAAGAAAAAGTTTCGTGATAGAAAGGCTATTCAGACTTGGAAATTTAGCATTATACTATCTGCTTTTTCCATTTCTCAACTCTCATTCACGCAGTGTTAAAATCATCTTGTCTAACGATTGTAAATCTAGTGGTAAATGTATAATATATATATATAATAACAATATAAATTTTTATATATCAAGAAAGATTTTATATATCAACTAGCAGTATAGCCTGGCGTTGCTCGGGTGTAATGAAAGCTTTAAAACTAAATGTGATAAACGCTTGGGCGATCATGTCTCTTTTGTTCCATGACTGACTAAGCGAAGATTTTCCTGCAGTAAGTTGCCATTACTTTCTGCGGTGGTCCGGTTGCCATAGAATCCCAATTTGTCTTGCTATTCAACACTTAGCTGGAAGAAGAGGTGGATTGATACTTTTCCTCAAGGGTATTTGTGCGTAAGTGAATGAAATGAATTCGACTGGAATTCGAACTCGGCTCTCCGATTTCTCATTCCAATCTGATATTCATTCCACCACAACGCACATATGCATAGTGAGTTAATAATGGAAAAGACTAAAAACTGTACTGTGATGAGTTTTGTTTAGAAAGAATATATTTAGGTTGAGTAATTAAATCACCTCTATATAAAGGATAAAAAAAATGTATAAACGCCGGTTATACAGGGACGCTCAATTTTAAAATTTAAACTTTGATGTCCAATGAATCGACATTTTAAAGTCAGTCTATCTCTTTCTGCTTTTACGTCTATTCCTATTGTGTCTAATATGTATATTTGTATGTATAAATGCATCTAGGTTGTCTGCAAAGGTGTTCTATTTTAAAGACTCTGTACTGATGCAACTTTGGTAACCGGTTTCGCGTTGGGAACTTTTAAACACACCTAATATGCATATGCATATAGCTATCTATTTAGATATAGAAAGGCTGAGATAGATAGATAGATTCCTGGCTCGGCACAGTGATCCAACCTTCTTAGCAGTAGATGTAACAATTGGTTCGATGTATTTATTCCACTTTAGATCGGCTGAAAGAGGGAGGCCAGTGTATTGCTTTCAGGGCAAGTAGTGTGATGTAAGGTAGGAAAATTTCTCTGTGGTGGTTAAAGGAGAGAAGCTTCGTTTTGGAAGCATTAAACTTTACGAGCCATTTCTTACCCCAATCCATCATAGTTTGGAGGTCCTTTTCAAGAGCAGACGCGAGGTTTACTTTGTCAGCTTTGACAGAGTTCATATTGAGACGGGATTAGATGGTGGTGTCATCTGCATAGAGGCCTACTTGGGAACTGATTACATCAGAAAGATCATTGATGAATATTAGGAAAAGCGTAGGACCTAGGATAGAGCCGTGAGGGACACCCGCGTTCACATGAAAGGATTTGGAAGGATGCGCATTTAGAATCGTCTAGTTATACCGTAACTCTGTATCTTGCGTAGAAGGCGAGCATGCCAAATGCTGTCAAACGTTTTCGAGATATTCAGGGCAACAGCTCAAGCTTCACCGTTCTTATCAATAATAATGTATGTATTCGGTGATGACTGTTATCATATCAGCCGTAGACCTAGAGAAGCGGAAGCCATACTACTTGTCAGAAAATAAGTTGATGGATGTGAGATGTTGAATCTTTTTAACATTGATAATAGCTTCGAACACTTTGCTAAAAAGCGGTAAAAGGCCGATAGGGCGATAGTTAGAAGGGCCGGAGGACTCTTCAATGCTTTTAAAAATAGGAACTACAGAGGAGGACTTCCAACAAGCAGAGAAGCAAGAAGCAGCGAGTCAATAGTTATAGAGTTTGGAGAGGACAAGAGAGAGTTCAGGGGCACATTTCTTAAGATAGGTGACTGCAATTCCATCATATCCACTTGCTTTATTGGAGTCAATCTTAGAAATAATGTCAGAGGGCAGAAACGGGTTTATGTATACACTCAGTTGGCCCTCAGTTTTAGGAGGGAAGTTGAGTGTGTGTACTCCAGATGAATCAAATGTGGAATTGGAAGAGAATTTGCGAGCAAAGCACTCAGCAGCGTTGTCCACTGTGGATGTGAGGATCACAAAATTATAGAGTAATGGAGGGATCGACGGTTTGCTGCTGTTTAGCATACTTTTGCACAACCGCCATTAGTCATGAGAACTAATTCTGTAAAAAATTCGTTTTATATATATATATATATATATATATATATATATATATATATATGAAAAGTGTCGATCTGAAACTTTTACACACACACACACACACACACACACACACACACACACACACACACACACACACACTCTCTCTCTCTCTCTCTCTCTCTCTCTCTCTATCTATCTATCTATCTTACCCTTTCACACACACACACACACACACGCACACACACACACACACGTGTATGTATTGATTGCCATTTCTTTGTAGAAGTTTGTCTTTTCAATTTTACATTGAGTACTAGACTCAGAAATCCGACTTCAGTTCTGTAAGATTTCCTGAATATATAGAACAGGCAGGACCTATGTATGGTCTTGAAGTTTATCTGGTCCTTATGCATCCTCATATGACTCTTCATGCCTACTGCTGAACCACAATCTTTGTCACAAAACTGACAAAAGATTCGCATACTTTGTCACAAAATTGTAAAACTTTGTGGATAACGGTCAATAATCTATTTAGAATTACATCACATTGGATAAGAAGGCCCTATCGCAGATGTAAGATATATAATCATCCAGAACTTTACCTGAGATTGAGGTCATGACTTGCTTTATAAAAGACCATGTGTGTATATGTGTGTGTATCTCTGTGTGTGTGTGTGTGTAGAGAATAATTATATATATATATATATATATATATATATATATATATATAGAGAGAGAGAGAGAGAGAGAGAGAGAGGAAGACAGATTTAAACAAACACAATTTTATGCTCAGTTTGTTTTCTTTTTTTAATTAGGACCAAGACTGCCTTTCGGCCAACGCTTCTTCAGGGACCAATCGTTCGTAAAAAAAGAAAACAATGATCAAATTTGATTATATATATGCGGGAGAATTCTCAAAGATAAGGCTGGAACACGTCTAAAATTTTACGATTAATGTAAATAGGCAAAATTAAGAAAGTAAATAAATTTATGATTAAAATAAATACGTAAAATAGGTACCTCCACTCATTTTCGATAAGTAACTTTTAAAATGAATTTCGAAAATATGAAAAGTTTTCTTAAAACTTTTATTTTAGTTTTAAATGAAAGCAAAATGATTAAATATACTATTTCCAGTAAGTGAAATACTCTGGTGCATTTGAAATGGAAATTATGAATTGGAATCTATAATCTTTTTTCAACCTTTCAATTTTTCGGCCATGTTCTCGGATTTAAAAATTTTGCAAAAACAAAATATACATCTGTGACACATTATTTTTGAAAATTAGCAAGTTTAATGTTAAATTAATCTGATTTACACAAGTATTACTTATTTATAGCGTGAAATTTAGAATAAATCTATTTCTTAAACACAGAGTTCAACTTTTTTAACCTTTCCACCGTAACTGAAATGTGTTGACAGATTAACTGATGAGATAAGTGTGCGACGATCACAAGTTACATAATTGTACAGTTACTTTCTTGTAAGGGGAAAAAACCCTGAAACGCATGAACTTTTAATGTATACGTAGAAATTACCATACAAAAATAAAACTTCGAATACACACAAAATTTAAAAAAAATTATTTTAAAAATACAAAGGCACGACGATTCGCATTAAACTTGTTAATTTTCGATTAGTAAATGCAATCTTTCTTTAATAAATTTATAAGCTAACCACAACAAATCGCTAAAGCATTTTAAAAATATTTTTGAAACTTTATAAATTATTATAATCAATAAGAAATAATTAAAAACATTCTTTTAAACTTTCATTATTAATCGAAAAAATGTTTTCTTCAGATTATAATGTCCTTAATTTATATAGTTATATTGCATTTTTTATTTTACTATTCGGAGCAGATTTTCGGAAATAAAGGTAAAATGTTAAAAAAAAAAGATAGATGATTTACATTCCCCAATGAGTCCTGCGTTTAACTAATAAAACCAAATTTCGCAACAAAATTTAATTTCTTAAAATTTCATGAATTTACGTGGAGTGGTGGTAACAGATGTAAAAAAAAAATACTTTTACCAATATTTAAAAAAATAATATTTTAAAACATAATTTCATTCATTTGTGAATAGCTCCTGAAAGTTTAATTAAAATCCGACAATTATTTGATTTTTGCAAGAATTTCCAAATTAATGTGTTTGTCACCGTAAAAAATAACTGAGTTATGTGATGACGTTTTTCATTGTAAACGTAACGATTTAGTTACTCGTTAACTAAAATCAAAACAAAATTTTTATCAAAATTTCGAACGTGTTACAAGGAATGAATTTTATTTTTAAATAATTAAAAAATACTTTAATCTTTCTTCTTAATCTTAAAATAAACATGTTGATGGAAAAAAGTTCGTTTTTATTAAGTTTGAAACCTTTTTTTTATTCCTACTATTCTGTTTATTCAGCGATTTAGTGGAGGTACCTAAAAGAAAGTAGATAAATGAACCAACCAGAGCATTAAAACAGAAGATAATAGCTCACATATCTTTAAACAAGTTCAAATTTCAAATTGACGCAATTCAAGGCAAATGGCCTTCAGAACTAACAAATGGTGTTTGGACCTGCCTGCGTGCAGAATAAAAAATGAGTCCGTAAAACGTGACGAGCATATCTCATTTTCCAAAAAGTTTTGTTCGATTGCTGAATCGTGTGCCGATTGCGACGCACGAGTGTGATTACTTAAATGTAATCTGACACTTTTAGGAACGTGTTGACCTATTCTTGTTTCCAATCTTAGACTCGTCCGTCCTATATACTCAGTTTCACGCTGAGTTGGCAAAAAGCAGCCTAGGTTTCGAATTAAAAACAAACTATGAAACTATGTTTGTTGAAATCTATCTATTCATTCTGTGATATCAAAGCATTATTCCTATACACACACACACACACACACACACACACACACACACACATATATATTGGCACCTGTCGTATACGACACCACTCCTACTACCATAAAAGAACTAGTCGCATACGGCAGGTGGTCGCTCACTAAAGCCGCATAGTCATGACCTATTTACGCCAGGAACTATATTCCACTCATCAGAATGTACACATTAGAACTTTACCATGTAATCTGGTAATAAATAAATGGGGACTTCAGAAAATTGCCTAACTTTTAAGAAATTTATTCAGCATAATTCATTTCAAAATTTAAAAAAAACAACAGTATTTACAACGGTCAACAAGCGACTAAAATATTTATTCACAAAAATATTTATTAAGTGGGCTTAAAAAAGTATACGGTTTCAGTTTTTTCTTAGAAGTGAGTGATAGCCAAAAAGTATCTGCGATAATACATGGAAAAAAAACATACAAAAAACTGACAGCGATCGTGGTTGGGGGTAAAGAAACAAAGAGATACCGATAGAGATACCCAGATAGAAATAGAATAGATAGGTACACAAAAAAATAAAGGAACAAAAGAGATAGACATTTGAAAATGGGACATAATTGTGATTTTGCCAATCCCTGAATTTATCCAAGTCAGTATAGAGACTGCGATAAATCTCTTGAACATGTCAAATGCAATACATATTGTACAAAACAGCTGATGTTTGACCGTGAGGTGGACTCATGCAATGTATATTTCAACAAGAAAAAGCAGTTTGATACAACACTAAAATAACAAAACAATGAGGAAGTGTCCCTGGCTTAGATCAAATCAAAATGAAATAGATTACTCATTTAGTGTCTCCTAATTTATAAGTTTGCAGTGTACGACCAAAATGGATTTTTTATAAAGCGGTCGCTCCTTCAGTGATTTTCACTTGTTGATGTTAGTCGCTGGTCGCGTTCTGGAGGTTTTACTACAACCACGCTCTTCCGTCGACTTACATGTCATCTTTCTGATCAGAGTACTATTAAACAACATTTCTCTGAAAAACATAAACATGTAGGTAATATCAGACAGATTTTGGTCAACAATACGGTGATCCCTACTCATACACACAGTAAGAGGAACCTGCAGATATTGGAGGCCATGTACATCAAATCGAAACAACCATCACTCAATAAAATCAACTTTAAAACCGGAAATAACATATTACATTGCATTTGACTACATGGTTTTGTTGTCATTTCGCGCTATCCCGCGGTGTGACGTCATAAAACCGCATCGCAAACTTAAGAACTGCGTTTATTATTTTTGGTAACTATTGCCGTTGCCAAGCGGAGTTTTATGTCAACACAAAATAAAATCGTCGGTGATGGTGAATTTTATAATATTTCAGTTTAAACAACCTCTCTGAAGATGGCTCATGTGAGCCGAAAGCTTAGAAGAAAACCAATAAATAATTATCCAAATGTTGGAGAATTTTTGTTTTTATTTTCAACTGAAATTAAAGCAAAAATACGACGTTTAGAACGGCTCATGATTAAACATAATAGACATTCATTGTCTCTTATATTTAACAGCATATGTTTAGAAAATTACTTGCTGCCTCGATATACTATATATATATATATATATATATATATATATATATATATATATATATATATATATATTATGAATATCAGCCGATTAGGTTAGTGTGGTTTCAACCTTATAGACTGACTGATTCTCTAAAGTTTTATATTTAACGCACAGCAGGAAGTTGAAAACAGGAAGTTTAAATTAATTGTAGGACTGATTCAAAATTAACGAAATATTATTGTACATAATTTTATCCGGATCTATATGAACCCAAAATGTACTTTCTAATGTGTATACATCAGGACATTATTTCAGGTCTTTCATTTAGTAACCTTTCTCGTTCTGAAAATGATGTTATAACCAACTTTTCTTCTTGGCCCAATCGGCAGACATCACTATTGCTGTAAGGTTTGGCTTAATTTCTACATGTCATTAGCTAGTTTGGTACAATTGCAAAGGTTTTCTAGCTTGAATGTTGATTTATGATTATACTGTCGCTTTTTAAAAATGTCTTCGTTACACCCCATGCTCTGTCCATTTAGATATTGTACTTCTGCTTTTGCTTTTAAATAACTGCTTTGGTTTTACAAACACAATAAAGTGGACATTTACTTTTATCTCTACAGTTACATTTTTCATTATTAATGATATCTTCTTGCATTAATCTTAAAGTTCCTGGCTTTTTATCTTTTTATGTAATTTTCTAAGTTACAAGTATAACTGCAGCTTAATTCAACTGCGTTTCTATTAAATATATTGTGTAATTCAGAATTCTTAAGAAAGAGTTTATCAAAGAACTCGACAAATATTCTCCCTATTTTAGATTTTACTTTTAACTTAAAATTTGTATTAAACCAAATAATATTTCGCTTTCTCGTATTATTTTTCATTTGTTTACTTATTTCAGAGTTATATTTCCCTTTATTTTTATGCCAGTCTTCTGTTAGAGCCTTTCTTTCATTCATTGAAAACTATTTTACAAGACGAATTTCTAGACATCCTGTATTTTATTCCTTATATATATATATATATATATATATATATATATATATATATATATATAGTCCTCCACAGACAGTCCTGTTTCGGTGTATCACAGCTCATCAGTACGGTTAGACATCCGATTGCTTCTAGCCAGGATTGAAAGCCGACTGAATTGATATCAGTCGGCGATTCTACTTCTAAACTCGGTGGAGGAAGGCAGATATTAGCGTGTTATATACACAATGTAGACACACACCAGTAGCCGAGAGTGTTCAAATTCATTTCTGAATGAATAATGCGTAAATGCGAGAGTAACTACTGTATATAAAGTCTACCATTTCTACATACTATGGCGTGCGAGAGCGTAAATATATATATATATATATATATATATATATATATATATATATATATATATATATATATATATATATCCAAGTGAATAAGGAACGAAGAAAAATTTTACAACATCCAAAATATTAATTTAAAACAGTGCTCGATATATAGAGCTGTGAATTCATTTTATAACTTGTACATTTTTTTATCCACTACAAATTGTACATTTTGTTTCGACATTGAAATTACAATGTCTCATCAGGTGGTGTGGTCCAAAGAAAAAAAAAAGAAAAATTTGTACATGTTCTAAAATATAATTTATAATATATATATATATATAATTTTATGAAATCCATTAAGTATTGCATATTTTCCTAACAATATTTCTCGATTATTCAGGTCACTAGATGTAAATAAAAATACTTTTTAATAATAAAAAAACAACAGAGCATCTACAGCATCTACTTAAATATCAGTATCCATTAAAAATAATATTTAAATGCATAAATTACGCACACGCGCACACACGCAGAGACACGCACACATATATATAGGATAAAAATATAGTTTTAAGCTATACTATATTTATGGGTAAAAGTACTAAACATCAGGTATAGATCCTATGTAAGCATAAAAGTGGACACTGAGGTTAGCATGAAACAAACTGTCACCTGCTTGGTGTTGACCTCACTATCCACTTTCAGATATATACGATATCGTAAATTTCTATTCTCACCATAGCATCAAATAAAACCGGGAATAATCAATGGATTCTATTTAAGAGCGCTCAGAATTTGTAACCTCCAACATTTACGTGATTACGAAAAATACACTGAAAATACTTTCAATCTCCTCCAATACTCCAATTATTTCATATTCAAGTCGAGAAAGAAAGCTCATCACATTTTAACCATAAAAGAATCAACGATACAAACTTAACGAAACGAGACATATTAAACTACCTAACAGCTACAATTTTAAAATTTATCCAAACTTAACATAAGATTTGTTATAACTAATTACTTCTAAAACAATAAGAGACTTCATACAACAGTAAATAATAACAACCTACGAATAAAAATTGAAGCAGGAATTTATTCTACAGTCTGTAGTGACTGCTGTGAGGAATTCATAGGACAAAACTCGAGGAATTTGAGTAAATAACTATATGAACACAAAATAGATTTTTTACAAAACAACACACTTAACGCATTAGTTACTCATGTAGTTCAACATAATTTCGATGTAAAACATGGTACTCTAATTAAAAGAGAAAGCAGTTTCCGTTACGTGATACACTCTTGGGCTATCAAGTGTCGAAAGATGACTTACTAGGCAGAAGATATTCCCGCAGTAGGTTGCCATTACTTGCTGCGGTAGACCGGTTGGCAGTCAAAGCTATAGCACCTAATCTGTTCAGCTATTTAACCTATAGCTAAAGTAGATGGATTAATACCTTTTTCAAAGGTATTTGCGCGTAAGTGAATGCAACAATTTCAAATGGAATTCGAAATCGACTCTCCAATTTCTCGTTTCAAGTACCACAACGTACACCCTCAAATGCGAAAATGTCGATCTATAATTTACTGATTTTCAAATCATCCATGGTAAATTTATATACAGGTTCTTACAATATCTCACCCTTCTTGGCAGATCTTATCACAACGTGGGGTACTTAAAAACAAAAACGATAAAAAACAAAAATAAAAGCGTAAACAGACTGAATGAGATCGGCTCGACTGTGCGTCCAGACATGTTTGATGAAGAAAAAATAATTTTAAACTAAAAAAAAACAAAAAAAAAAACAGGAAAAATAGTGTTTCCACATCTTCAGCGTTCCTCCTCGGTATATAATTATAACCGACGCTCGCATTTATATCTCCCCACCCCCTCCCTAAATTCATCAATAATAACATTACGATACTTTAGTCTGATGATGTCCTTTAGGAGAACGAAACGCGTTTCACTGACTTTGTCATACCTAACACACACACACACACACACACACACACACACACACACACACACACACACACACACGCACACACGCATACCCACACACACAAGGCATACATAGCGGGAAATGATCTCTATAAACATGAACGGACTGAGATAAAATAAAAAATCGGCCAGCTGCGACAACAGGGAGCGGGTCTGTGTTTTGCAAAACAAGCCAGGTACGTTGATTCGCACAACGAACAAGAGGAGATTTTCACAATGGGAGCGTGACTTAGAGGGTTGAAATAAATCATCACAAGTAGAGACTTGAGTTTAAGATTGTCTTAATGCTGAGGAAGATGGGAAATCTTTCACATGGTACCTTATCATATTTACTAGACTTGATAGCTCTTGATTTTCATTTTTAAATTTTCGAGGATGCGGAGTGACGTAATTTAACATTTCAGTTAACCTGGTGAATATGTATGAGCCTCTTGTGATTAAAAAAAAAAAATCAGGTAAATTTTCTTCTTGCTTCACCATGACATTACAACATAAAAAAAAAATACCATTTTGGATAATTTTCACGTTCTAATGAACGCTACGCAATTTGTCAACCATTACATTCGAAGCAAGAAGATTAATTTTGAGCAACACAGTTTTGCGGTTATTTCCTGTTACCCTCTGAAGATGATCTCGGAAGAAGATTGAAAGTACTTGGGAACATTGAGAAATGAATAATAAAATCAACAGTCAAAGATACCGCGCATTTCTTGCATCTTTCAATTATAACACGCGAAAGATTATCCGTGAGTAAGAACGGATTTTATGAAAAATAAGCAGATACAATGTTTGCAATTTATTTAATCTCTCTCTCGCTCTCTCTCTCTCTCTCTCTCTCACACACACACACACACACACACACACACACACACACACACACATATATATATATATATATATATATATATATATATATATAGCATACTGATGATCCACGTATACTGTCTTAATATGTATAGGAAAAACTACTAAAAAGTTGTAAGTTTAAAAATGTATTTTTTTTACAGTATTTATTTATTTATATTATTATATATATATATTTGATATTTCAGACCGGCCTCGGCCTTTCATCAGAAACAAATGATTTTAAAATTTAAACTAGAAGCGTTATATATATATATATATGTATGCAGCTGTCATTATATATATATATATATATTATAAATTATGTTTTAGAACATGTACATAATTTCTTCTATATATGTCCTCTTCTCTACAATCATATGGCTGTTTCAGTGTTTGGAACCCAAACACATCATCGGGTGAAATAAAGGTTTGGAATCATTCTCTGTTTATACTTGGTTCGTTGTTGTCGTGTGGGTTGGTTGGGGTTATTGGTAATTAAGTTAATGTGTCTCTCGTTTTGACCGTTCGACCCTCGAAGAATCCGGTGTGTAAGTGCGAAATTGTTGAGTAATGGTATTATCTGTTGGAATGTACGTCCTATCGGTCGGGTATATCTTCCGGTTAGAATTTCTATGAGGGATTTGTATTGAGTTGTCATTTTTATGGTTGGCTACCGTTTAATTGATTCATGTCTGCTGTTAGTGGACCTAATTCATGTATTACCTTTGATCCTGTGTCTAGATTTTCACTTTGGGGTTTCTTAGATAGACGTGATAGGGGTGGGGTGTTTTTTCTTTCGAATTTTGATTTTTTCGGTATGGAATATTTTTTTTATATTATAGGGTTTTTATTTTAAAAAATATGTTTTTTTTATATTTTATAGTCAAGTTTGGAGTATTATTGCATTTAGGCAAAGTTATTTCAAGAAATCTAAATTTGTATTCTTTAGGAAGTAAATGCAAATTAATGTTTTATCACTTTTTTGTATAAAGTTGTATGTTTAATCTTAATTTTAAGTTTAGAGGGTCGGTTTTTTACTTTTAATTTTTATATTCTTTTTTCTATAAATTATCGTTTGGAATTCTATTTATTTCTTTTAATTTTTTAAATATTTTATTTATTTAGATATTTTTGAGAGCATTAGATCTTGCTTTAAGGATTTATTACATCGATTATTTCTATAGCATTTTTTTCTTTTATAATAATAAAAATATCTATTCAAATTTCCAGTACTTTTTACTGTGATTGTAGGTTTAGATCTTACGTGTGCTTACAGTTTATTTTTGTGTATGATATAATTATTCTGAAGTAGTATATTTAATCTTGATTTTGAATATATGAATTTTGAATATATGAATTTTGATTCTTTTTCGAGTTTGAGAGCTATTTGTTTAATTTTGATTTTTCAAGTACGAAATATTTCTGTATTTAAGTAAGGTTATTGGTGTAGACTTTAGTGATAGACCTTGCTTTAAGGATTTATTGGATCGATTTTTTCTATAGCATTTTTTATCTTTATAATGAGAATATCTAATCAAACTCTATGGCTATCGTTTAATTGATTGATGTCTGCTGTTAGTGGACTAAATATTCACAGCTCTATACATCATATATCGAGCACTGTTTTAAATTAATGTTTTGGACGGAAAAATTTTTTTTTCTTTTTTCTCTCCTCGTTCTATACTCACTCGGATATATATATATATATATATATATATATATATATATATATATATATGTATATATTAAATTTACAAAGTATTAAGGTTCATTTTTTTATGTATGGGGATCCGGGTTTGTACATTTTAATGTAATCATATAAGTATCCAGATTGATAATCGCCAACGATTTTGTTGATTTTCAAGGATCCTACAACGGCATTTTTAGATGCTATGAGTTTATTAACATGTTTTTAGAGTTTCGGTGGGGTTCTTATTTAGTCGTGTGAATTTTGATCGAGCATGTAGGAAGCGCTGTAATTTCGTGTGGATATCTAATTTATCCAAAATTACACAATGTAATATAATAATCTGGCCCCAGCCGAAGAAGGCTGATGAAGCGTGGGTGTTTTCGGTCATTGAAAGCAGCGGATGTCATTTTGACCCTATTTCCGGCAGAGCGGAAATAGCTCAGAGCAAACAGACAGGGTCTCTGAGAATTTACGTAGGCGTCGCGTAGGCGTCGCGTGTTCAAGGCAAAACCGGAAGAAACGAGTCCCCGGTTTTGGAAGATATATAAAGACTGCGAAAAACACAGTCTTCCCAGTGAGTCTTGCCAGTCAGTCTTGACAGTCTCCAGAAGTAGACAAGAAGAGAAGTCGAAGAAGAAGACGTCAGTCAGCCTCGACAGAAGTCAGTCTCGGAAGAGTCTCGAGAAGTCGAAGAAGAAGCTAGACGAGCTAAGCAGAGAGTCTACACTCGCGTCGTCACCCCTGTCAACCTTGGAAGGGCGCTCTCTCACTCTCTGTTCCTAGGCGACACGGTCCATCGTCGTTAATAAAAATATAATATATATTTTTATATATACACCCGTGTTTGTCTGTTTCTTGCTATATAACAGACGTTTATTTGGTGCTGGTGACCTGCTGTTTTGAAGCAACAAGACAGAGTGATACGAACATTATTGAGTTACCACGGCCACAATTAAAATTCAACGATTAAAAAGAACTACCAGATAGAAAGAAAAAAAAAAGAAGACGAAAATATAGTAAACAACCGGACGAGACCAGCGAAAGGTAGGTGACACTTTGATTTAATAGTGTGTGTGTTCTCTGCTCGTGTTTATAGTAGGTCTGGTTGAAAAAAAAAATGGGACAGCATACTTTTGCCGATCTGACCGTAGAAATGAGAAATATGGATTGTTCGATAGAACGGACGGGGGTGTTAAGGCTGACAGTGGGGTGTTGAAGTTGACGAGAGGAAGAAAGTTGAAATATTTGCCTGTCTGTAGGTGTTAGAGCATCTGAGTTGGTGGTTTATTTTTTTTTTTAATGTTTTACCATATATGTGAAGTGAGAAAATAGTTAATATTTCGTAGAATAAATATTTAATGAAATAATTTTGGGTTGTGTCTTAATTTTACTTAAAAAGCGGCATGAACTTTTCAGACAACCCGATAGAAATATTGACGAACAACTATTCTCAATGTGATTATGAAGGTCAGTTGTATGGTTGAAATAGTTGAGTTTTTCTGATCAGTACTCGAGCCGAATTAAAAAAAAAAAAGAAAAAAACAATCGATGTTCTACGTACACAAACTTTCCCCAATTGGAGTATTAGCGTAAAATGACCCTCTTCATTTTCTCCATTTGGCCTTGTATTGCATGAACTAAATCAAAATTGGTAGACATTAACAAATTATAGTTATAACTGAATGCTACCACAATAGGAAAATCAGAGAAACGAAAGGGTTCTTTAATTTTGATCTCGTCAACAGAATTTGTTCGTAAACGTTAATTTGTAATCTTTACACAGATAATTGTCAAAATTTAAAAATGTTTGTGTTTTGCGTGACATTTCTAGAGCGTAGAAATGACTTAAATGTTATCGAGAGTTTTAAAGTGTATTTTTAATTATGCAGTTAATAACAGCCAACAAAATCGCCAATTATAAATATATCTCAACATCGTTGCTTGAAAACAACTGCATTGTTTGGTTATTTCTTTGCGAATACACCGATTATATATATTCTTAAAACATTCACCCGCGTCTCAGTGTTTCGCGATATGAGTCAGATATTGAAAAGATATTTTGTTATCAATATGGTGGAATCGGATTATTTGGGGAGATTTGGGAAAATTAAATTAAAATCTAAAACTTATTTTTATTTACGTGAAAGTACTTCACTTTTATGCTTTTGTGCAGGTTCCCATAAATTCAACATCCTCTGTGAATTTTCATTTATGTGACTTGGGAAATATCTTTTGAAGATATATTAATTTCTGAAAACTAGTAAATATGGAGAGATTAGTGAAGGATATGAGGAACTCCCGAAGAAGTTGACGATAGGTCAACGGGCGTTCAAATATCTCGGCGTTAAACAGAGAGATGTTAACAAATCAGATATGCTTGGTTTCGAATCCAGAGGAAGTAGTTCAGGGAATGGAAAGCATTGCACAAACTAAGAAACTACGAGTCACGGGTCCATTTTTTTTTTTTTAGACTAAATTAATATCCTCCACAAGTAAATTGCATGCGGATTAACGTTGGAATCAGGGTAATTTTCTTCATTTTCTATTGAACATTTCTCGGTCAGACTATGAATGATATGTACGGCAGATAATGACCATTTTTTTCTGTGTTCAAACATAGTATGTTTGAAATTAAATTAAATTAAATGAGGTTACGTGGTAACAATAAACTCAGGCAGAAGCACACATGGTGTTGGTCAAAGGTCATTTACTCGATGTTAGTTTTGAAACTAGAGCGCGGTTACCGCTTAATAATCATGTGATTATGCATCGAAGAGTCTACGCTTATGGACAGACGCGAGATAGAAAATGAACATTTTTGAGAACTTTGCCCAATTCTGTGAAAATGGATATTAAAAAAAAAAAAAAAAAAAAAAGAACAATGAAACATCGAGCTGGTAGAACAATTTTCAAGATGGACACTAACATTATGGGGTTGCCGATGTAGGCTCCCCTATATATTTTTTTTTGTTGTTTTTTTGTTTCAGCATGCACATGTTTTTGTTGTTTTTTTGTTTCGGCACATGTTTTATACAATTGTAGGGCTTGTGTGGCATGGGGAGGAGAGTGAGGATGTTGCGCTTAAAATGTTCTTAGGCGAACATTTTGGAAAATGGGTGGGCGAGGAGTGTAATATAATAATCTGGCCCCAGCCGAAGAAGGCTGATGAAGCGTGGGTGTTTTCGGTCATTGAAAGCAGCGGATGTCATTTTGACCCTATTTCCGGCAGAGCGGAAATAGCTCAGAGCAAACAGACAGGGTCTCTGAGAATTTACGTAGGCGTCGCGTAGGCGTCGCGTGATCAAGGCAAAACCGGAAGAAACGAGTCCCCGGTTTTGGAAGATATATAAAGACTGCGAAAAACACAGTCTTCCCAGTGAGTCTTGCCAGTCAGTCTTGACAGTCTCCAGAAGTAGACAAGAAGAGAAGTCGAAGAAGAAGAAGAAGTCAGTCAGCCTCGACAGAAGTCAGTCTCGGAAGAGTCTCGAGAAGTCGAAGAAGAAGCTAGACGAGCTAAGCAGAGAGTCTACACTCGCGTCGTCACCCCTGTCAACCTTGGAAGGGCGCTCTCTCACTCTCTGTTCCTAGGCGACACGGTCCATCGTCGTTAATAAAAATATAATATATATTTTTATATATACACCCGTGTTTGTCTGTTTCTTGCTATATAACAACAAGTCTTGGATTTATCGGCTTGTTATAGAATCTAATAATGCCGTTTCAGGATCCTTGGAAATCAGCAAAATTATTGGCGATTATCAATCTGGATACTTATATGCTAACATTAAAATACGCAAACCTGGATAACACTTACATAAAAGAAACTTTACCATAATACCTTGTCTATCATTTTCAATGAAACCTGCATAAAACAGAGATTACTGCCGAATATATATATATATATATATATATATATATATATATATATATATAAGGAAGTGAAAAAAGAGGTAGATTAAAAATCTTACTGTTCGTTGCATTTACCTTTATAAAAGTGCTCAGTACAGAGTAAAGCTTAATATTGTAATTTTGTTATTACAATGGCTTATGAAAGCATTATATCACTACAAAATATCTCCTTAAGATAAACAATAATCTTCTGAAAAGTTATATTTTTTTATGTAGTGATATATTGCTTTTATAAACCATTGTAATAACAAAATTACTATATATATACATATATATATATATATATATATATATATATATATATATATAGCGAGAGATAGATAGATAGATAGATAGATAGATAGATAGATAGATAGATAGATAGAGTGAGAGATTCTATTTTGATTTGCGCAGTCAAGTTATGTAAAAGAAGGAAATTAATACTATAGATTTCGATATGATTATTTATAACTTTTATCTTAAGGCTTTTCATTTCCTCGCTTGGACACTCATTAGTAACAGAGCGCTGACCAACAGATAAAGTGCTGCTGTGTGTTATCTAAATTTCTCATTACAGTTAACCAATGTATAAATAAAAACCCGATTTTCATAAAGTTTAACAATTATATTAACAGTAATGAAATTACTAGATCTTTTAAAGAACTGGGATGAACGCAGAAAACTGATGGAGGAGCAATAGGTTAAATGTGACGATTGCTTTAACGGAGATAGGTACAAGATAAAAGGATTTATCAATCATCAGTGATGCTCAGGCATGAATTCTTTTATGTGCCATATACCTTTAAGACATAGTTCTCCAGAACTTCTTACCACTCGTGGCTTTAATAAATGTTTGCCTTCATCACTAACATACCCGGTTTCTGATCTGCCATCCATTTACACAAGCTCATTAGGTAGGTTACTTGATATTTCTCTTTAGATTTCGATATATCCTGTGAGTGTCAATTTCTCAATGCCCTCTTTCCTCATTATTTGTCCAAAACATTTCAGCTGTCTCTTTCTTATTCTAAGTTCTGTTCATTATATTCTCAGTCTCCTATAGAACCATACCCCTGATGTCTCAAGTCTTTTCTTCACCTCTGAGGAAATTGTCCAACATTCACTTCCTTAAAGGAAGATGAATATTACGACAGATATGATCTTTCCGACCTAAAAAAAAAAAAAAATGAAGTGCCAAAAGAATTAAACCCCTTTATTTTTAGCTACATTCACACTCATTTCATTCACTTACGTACAAATATCCTTGTAAAATGTATTAATCCCCTCCAGCTATAGGTTGAATAGCAGAGCAGATTGGGTTTTATAGCCTTACTTGACAACCAGTCTCTCACAAAAAGAAATGGCAACCTACTGCTGGAAAATCTGCCTAGTCAGTCATGGATTAAAAGAGACATGGTCGCCCAGTCGTGTACTACGTATAGCAGTTAAGTGACCTTGATAAAAGAATTAAATAGCAGGAAAGATTGGGTTCTGTAGCCTTGGTTGGCAACCAGACTACCGCGGAAAGAAATGGCAACCTACTGTATGAAAATCTTATGCCTAGTCAGTCATGGATCGAAAGAGACATGATAGCTCAATTGTGTATTACGTATGGCAAATAACTTACTGACCTTCACACTATTTATTATTAGATTGTATATTTATGAGATTAATTTTATATTTATTACATTCTAAAAGCTACTACAATTGTATTAAGACTAATGCAATTCAATATTTATCCTTTACCAATTTATAAAGAAATAAATATGAAAACAATTTTTTTATTCATTAATTTATAAACTTTTACTAAATCATTAAAATATATGAACCAACGATAAGTAAATATTTATTATTTATCATTTTATAAAATTCGAATCGATTGGCAGTGAGCTGATATTTGGCCAAGAAGCAATCTAATAAATAAATAGTGTAAATAAAAAATCTAATAGTGTTTATTATTTCTGTTGTAAATTCCAAAGAAAAAAATGTATAAATTCACTTTTACCATGTTTTAGTTTTATTACAATTTTAATCATCGCATTTTAAAACAGTTAATTCATTACCGAGGAGTGAAGGTAGTTAAAATAAAAGCGGTGACTTAGGAAAAAGAAAATGTCCTTCTGATACTTGTTTTTTCGTGTTTTTTTTTTTTTTTGCCCCCACGAAAATCTTCCTAACGGAATTTTCCTGTTTTTTAATACGTTGTTTCACTTTTGGAAGGCATCTTTACTTGTTCTAACGTGTCTTTGAATTTTTGTGTCACATTTTTTAACGTCTGTTAAAACGCTTCTGAGATTTTAGTGCATGAATGTTGCTTGATTAAAAACGAACGATAATCACTCTCATCTCTTTTAAATAGAACTGAGTTGGATAAAAGCTTTAAAAAGTGTATCAGAATTATGAAACAGTAAAGGCACAAATACATATCAGTCAGTTATAGCGCCATATGTGATAAATGCTCTCGAAAGAGACATGATTTGCTGGGCGGAAAATTTTCCAGCACTAGGTTGCTATTACTTCCTGCGGTAGACTGATTGCCAACCAAGGCTATAGAACCCAATCTGTCCTGCTATTCAACCCATAGCTGGAGGGAGAAGAGACGGATTAATAACTTTCCGAAGGGTATTTACATGTAATTAAATGCAACGAATTCACATGGAATTCTAACTCGGCTCTTCCGATTTCTCGTTCCGAGCCGATATTCACTGCCCCTTTTCCAAGGGTATTTGCGCGTAAGTGAATGCAACGAGTTTAACTGGAATTCGAACTCAGCTCTCCGATTTCTCGCTCTGAGCCGATGTTCACTGCACCACCCGCGCACATCACGCATAATAAAAATAAAGAAGTTATTTAATTAAAACAATAACAGATCAACAACGGGGAGCAAAAATAAACGAAGTTATATCTGGACCAAATTGTAGTATTAATCTACCTTGTCTGCTAGAGGACTTTATCTGACTCATACTAGGTGGCATTGAATAGAGCAGTAGAAAAGGAAAGAGTGTAAACCCTCTCTCTTATTTTTTACTCTCTCTCCTCACACATAGCTTGGCGCAGAAACAAGACGTGTCACATTTCCTCTCAGTTGGGCTTCTTATTCTCCAGTGAACCTCGAGAAAATCTGTCTCTTCAGTAACTAAAAATGTTAAACCACAACAAAATCAATGAATAACAATGTCGAATGCAGTTATTTCAATAAAAAAACAGTTTCATTGACAAAATTTCAATCCCATTATCTTGTAGCAGTATCCAACAAGACAGTGGGTGGCTCTCGTAACTTTTAACTTTCGTGATATTCATTCGCTAAATACTAAATTTATAGAAAAAGGACAGATTTAAGAACTTTGAAAAAATATTTTTAATCATTGAATCTATCTATCTATCTATCTATCTATCTATCTATCTATCTATCTATCTATCTATCTATCTATCTATCTGTTTTAATGATCAAAATAGTCTTCTATAAGTCCAATCATGTGTTTTGATAAAGACAACATAAAAATTATACTTCTAAATTCTAATGAAGAGGCCATACTTGTTTATACCTTAATTATTAAAGGAGAGGCCCGAAATGTGGTTCTACAGAAGGAGGCTGAGGATACCATGGACCGAGCGCGATCAACAAGGTGATGGAAAAGATGCAAACGAGAAGAAAACTAATAATTAACATCAGAAAGAGACAGCTGAGATTCCTAGGACGCGTAATGAGGAAAGAGGGTCTAGAGAATCTAATACTCACAAGACGGATAGAAGGAACGTCAGACAGGGAAAGCAGCGCAAGACATTTCATAGGTTTCAGCAAATGGATGTCGGAGCGAAGTTTGGGAGAGATACCAAGAGGAAAGTTATTGAGAGTGACACGAGACAAGTGCAAGTCCATGATGATCTACGCCATGAAGGGACACGGCACATGAAAAAGAAGATGATACCCGATCTGTTCAAAGAGAATGGGTTACTTTCATTCCATAAAAAGGATTCTCCCGACTACTTTAGAAAATTTCCCTAGCCCTATTCTTATAGGGTTAGGGTTGGTGATGTGTCAAAAGACTCGAAGTACTTAGAAGGGTCGCCGGGATAGGACAGCCGTTCAAGAAGTTCAAGAAAAAGTTGGAGGAAAAAAAAACAGTTTTTTACTATTTTTCAGTATAGTTCTCTTTGACATTAATGCACTTGGTCCAACGATACTTAAGCAGTACAATAACAACACTAAAGGTGGCGTCCTTGTTCTATAAAAATCTTCTCCACACCACATGATCTTATTATAGTTTAGAAAACAGGAAGAAGTCAGATGGAGCTAAGTCTGGAGAAAAAGGGGGATGGGGTAGCAATTCAAAGCCACAGTTGCCTGATTCAGCCATTCTAACCTGAACAGTGTGAATAGACGAGTTCTTCTGGAGCAGTAGCACATCTCAGCGTTTCGACTTGATTGCTTTTCTCAGTTGTCTTAATTCTGATGCATGGTACTGTCCATTAACAGTTTTTCTCTTTTCTTGGTAGTCTATCATGATTACGCTTTAATAATAATAATAATAATAATAATAATAATAATAATAATAATAATAATAACAACTGTAAAATGCTTCAGTGAAGACATTGGAATGAAATTCAATTTGAATAAATGTGCTAAAGCTACAATTTTACGAGGATCGGTATAACAAAAATTCTCAATTAGCTTAGCCCCTGCTGTAACAATAAAAGAATTAAAGCCAGAAAAAGCTTATAAATACCTAGGTGTAAATGAGAGTGAAACAATTCACCACAAACAAATGAAAGAAATAGTGCGTAAAGAGTACGATAAAAGGCTTCGACTGATATTAAAAACTGAATTGAATTCTCAGAACAGAATTATGGCCATTAATAGCCTTGCAACCCCAGTTGTCCAATATAGTTTCAACATCTTAAACTGGACTCTAAATGACATCAGGTGAATGGATTCTAAAACAAGAAAGCTTCTTTCTAAGCATAAGATGCATCATCCAAAGGCTGATGTAGACCGTCTATACATACCCCGTAAAGAAGGTGGAAGAGTCTTATTCAGCTACAATTGTCATACAAGGCAACAACTATTGGCTTACTAACATACATAGAAACAACAAAGGATTGGATGATACAATTAGTCAAGCAACATGAAAAAAGAAAGAAAAAATATTCAATAATAAAAGAAGGCAGTAAATACAAACACGATTTACATTTAGTAGATTCTGTAGAAAAGCAAAACCGAAGCCACGAACCAACTATTGCAGCAAAAAATATGAAAAAGAAAGCCAAAGATAAAGCTCTTGAACAGATTAAACAACGCTGGCAAGACAAACCTCTGCATGGCCAATATCCAAAACGCGCCAATAAATCCAATGTTGATAAAGTTAATACTCATCGATGGTTACGTGCATCTGGATTAAGTCTGAGACTGAAGGCTTTATTCTTGCAGCACAAGACCAAAGTCTTTTCACTAGAAACTTTCAGGCAAATATTATACATAATAATGTGGATCCAAAATGCAGGTTCTGTGATAAACACCAAGAAACAATAGACCATCTAATCTCAGGTTGTTCTGTACTTGCCCCAAACGAATATAAAAATCGTCACGATAGAGTGGGGCAATATTTACATTGAACAATGTACAAACACTATAAAAAATCTGTAAACAAACACTGGTATGAACATCACCCAGCAACGGTTACTGAAATAGAAGATGTAACCATTCTATGGGAATACACTATCTACACAGACAGAAAAATTGAAGCAAATAGGCCGGACATTATTGTTAAAAACCAGAAAGAAAAAACTTGTCTATTAATTGATATAGCTTGTCCAGCGGATTGTAATATAGCAACCAAGGAATTTGAAAAAACTGTCAAAATATAAAGACCTGGAAATTGAAATAGTAAAAATGTGGGAATTGAAAACAAGAGTCGTGCCACTGATAGTAGGTGCACTTGGAATGATAAAAAATGGAACAAAACATCACATTGAAAGAATCCCTGCAAACCCCAGCTTAAGAGATGTACAAAAAATTGTCTTTTTAATTACAGCCCACACACTAAGGAAAATTTTGTCTATGTAACGCTAGGAATGATAGGGGAGATATAAAAACATGAAATGGAGTCATAACACGCTACGACCTGCCTCAGGTCTTCCCGCAGACTTGGTTGGTAGTGCGACCATAGCAGAAATCAAAATATGATGAAAAATGATATAATAATAAAACAGGAAGCATCATTTTGCCAACAGACGCTGTCTACTTGAACTTCTGGTATTTCTACTCTTTGCTTGGGATTTTTGATTCAGGTTCGAAGGGGTGAACCCAGGTTTTATTTTGACTTACTAATCTGCAGTGAAAATACTCAGGGTTAGTCTGGATGTGAATCAAAAGTGTCCGAGAAATGTCAATCCTTTTCAGCTTCTGCTCTGCTGTCAGCAATCTTGGGACCCATCTCGCGGACAGTTTACTTATCTCAGTTAAAACTGTATAAATAGAACCAGAACTAATGCCTATGAACTTAGCTATCAGGAACCCCACTCTTTCTGTGTTTTGTCTTTTCAGTATGAAGACAATCAAGGCTCTCCATACTTTCCTGTCTCTTGTTTCTCTCAGCAATACTTGCGTCTTTATTACGCCTGTTTCTCTTTATTGAAGAAAGATAAAACTGAACTTTTTGCGACATTTAATTAGGAAAGAAAACTTGGGCAATTTAATACTCCCAGGAAACTTCGAAGAGAAAAAAAAGGAAGTTTATCAAAATTGATAGAATTATTATTCTATCAATTTTCATAAACTTCTGCTTTTTTATCTTCGAAGTTTCCCGAGAGTATTAAATTGCCCAAGTTTTCTTTCCTAATTAAATGTCGCAAAAAGTTCCGTTTTATGTTTCTAATAGTCAACTTCATTTTCTGGGAAGTATTTATTCTTAGAACTTCCTTGTTTGGCCGAGAGTATTAGCAAAGGTCCGTTCGTCGTACCATGTCTAGGCTTTCTAATGTCTGTTTTTTCTCTTTTTCATTTCTGATGAAATTCTCTAGCTTTCATTGACATGCATGGCGGCTATCACATAACAATCTAACACTCATTTCTTCGTTTTTAATGTAATGGTTTTTTTTATTACTTTATTTGGTTTTTAAAAATAGTCTTTCGCTATTCTTATTCGTCTTGTAATTTCTAAGAAATTCATCTGTTATTACACTATCCAGATTTTTACATTTATTCAACCTTGACGTCTCCAATGTATAACTTACAATTTGGTCTGTCTCTTTTGCTCACCACCATACATTTCATCTTCTTACAATTAATATTTAGTCTTTGCATTTCGCTTTCTTCGAGAACCCCGTTTAATATTTCTTTCATGATTCTTTTTTAACCTATCACCAACATGTCACTTGAATAGTGTGTGTTGGTGAAATTACTTTCACCGATAGAATAAACTCCGATAAGTTCTTTATAAATCTAAAAATTTCTTTATAATAATATTGAAGTACATGTCAAATAATTTCTAATAAAACACATCCTTTATGTCTTTTTCCGTCGATTTTGTCGAGTCACGTACCAAGTCGTTTGTCTTCAATATTTCATTATTCGTATATCCTTTCTGTGTAGATTAAGCTTTTTTAACATTTTTTTAATCATTTCACCCCAAGCAAGTCGGTACTGCCACTGATGTGTCGGGGGCTACATAAGAGTTAAAGTTTTAGGTAGGAGGAGAGTGAAAAGAAAGACGAACCATCTACAGGGGATGACAGAGAAAGGGCAAGAGAAGGATATGAACACAGGTGTGAAGACAGTTGCGAAGGTAGGGAGAAAGTAACAAGATACACGGGGTGATGTAGAAAGGACTGGAGTTAAGTGGATAAGAGATGGGAATTGACATTGCATTTAAATTCCTGGAGGTTGTAGCCGTCAGGAAAGCAAGTATATGGAAGGAAGTCCCACAGGCGGGAAGTGCGAGAAAATAAGCTGATGGAGTAGGATTATCGCCTGCATTTGATTGATTTAACTGTAAAAGGGTGGGACTTTGTTGCTAGTCTGGTTGCACGAGTAAATTCTTGTGGAGATGACACCAGTGATTTAAGTTCGTCAGAGCAGAAGAATTTCAAGAAGTTCTTCATATCGTACTTTACGCAATGCATTTTTTTTGTGAATTAGGTATTGGTTCAAAACGAGAAATCGGAGAGCTAAGTTCGAATTCCAGTTAAATTCGTTGCATTCATTTATGCACAATTACCCCTGTGTTAATCCGTCGCGTCTCCTTCCAGCTATGGGGTAAATAACGAAGCACATTGTGTTCTATAGCCTTGGTTGGCAACCAGTCTACCACAGAAAGTAATGGCTACCTACTGTGGAAAAAATCTTCTGCTTAGTTAATCATGTATCGAAAGAGACATGATCGCTCAAGCGTGTATCTCGTATGGCACTTAACTGACTAATTAAATACAGATATCGGTTTTTATGCATTTTATTGTTGTTTCTGACAGTATTATGAATATAAACTCCCTCGTGTTCAGCGTATTATAAAACCTCATTGTTCTTGCACTATTTCCAGTTTTATTGAGTTCTAAGCTCGATCATTAGAATCCTAATTATTCGTTCTATCGTATGGATCACCAAATTGATTTGTCAGTTATGATTGCTTTTGTTCTCATCTAGTTTCTTTGTCAAAGTTGGGAAAATTGAATTACTAAGATCTTATGGTTTTTCGCCACTATTGCATTTTATATTTGGCACTTCAATAACCTTATCGATCCCAAATTCGTCTAAAACCACCAGCATTTCCATAACGATCTCATCGGTTCCTGCTGCTTCGTTTGTTTTCATCTTGACCAATGCTAGTCTTATTTCAGATTTTAGTTTTCACGCCGAGCGATTCCATTATTTTAGGTGGTGTACGTTTCCCTCGAAAGTGGTGCGCTACAATGGTGACATTAAATACCCACAAAGGCGAACCTAAAAAATACGTTTTTTCTAGTCAACGAATTGACTGAACTCACCATGGTAGACAATCAATACCCGTTAGATGTTTAATCGTAGAACTCCGACCGAGAAAAGATAATTTGGTAGAGAGACCGAAAAACAAAACGACTCATTTAATAAGTTCTCTATCGCTGGGATAAATCGAAGCAGTAGGCTGGTAATTGGAGACATCTTTCTTATGAAATCAATATCATTTTTACCCATTAGTCGTCATTATATATATATATATATATATATATATATATATATATATACACACACGGAAAATTCCAAAGATTGACGAAATGGAATTAACAACCGACATATTTAATTTATTTGTTGGAACATTATTTTTAATCTATGCTCGATTAATATATACAGTAGATATTATGTTTATAATTAAACAGTATATATATATATATATATATATATATATATATATATATATACTGTCAGAAACAAGAATAAAATTTACGCTCTCACACTCTGATTGAGCACTCTGGAAGAATGGTAGAATTTGAAAAACAAGCTAGTCTGGCGTGTACGCATCGCTCAATCAGTAAAATGAATTGGAGCACTCTAGCTATTGAGCGCGTATAATGATAATGTATGCGCTAAAAAGTCTGCCTTCTTCCACCGAACGCCCATAGCCTAGAGGTAGAATCGCCGACTGACCCCAATTCGGTCGGATTTCAATCCTGGGTTAAAAGGCAATCGGAGTCTAACCGTACTGATGAGCAGTGATACAGCGAAACAGATCTGTCTGCGGATGACAATATATATATATATATCAGTATGCAGTGTGGGTATAGAAGAATCCAAAGGAGTATCCTGTACATACAGTGGTACGATAACTCTCTAAGAGAGATCTAAGCATATATGCATATAAATACATATAGAGCAAATATAAAAAAAATTAAGACAGACACGTTATTTCATGGTGAATCGGATGTATAGGCCTATTTCAGGCGAACCATCATCAGCTTCCGTCTTTATTTTACAAAAGATTCGTGTAAAATCTTTTGTAAAATAAAGACGGAAGCTGACGATGGTTCGCCTGAAATATGCCTTTATTTCCGATTCACCATGAAATAACGTGTCCGTCTTAATTTTTCTTATATATATTGATATATATTTCTACCGGCTTGATTATTTACAAGAAATTTGGTTATTTAAATGTGTTATTCGGCAGGATTCGAACCTGCGATCTTTAACAACGCAGGTGAAGCCACTAATTGATCTGCAATTGATCTGGTGCGTCTTAGACCGCTCGACCGCAAATGATCTGGCTTTCTCTATGATGTTATATATATATATGTATCACATCTTTATTAAAAAATATTTCATTTTTTTATATTGAAACAAAAAAAAGATAACATAGCTACAACGGTTAAATTTAAATTTTAAAAATATTACAGAGCGCGTTCACGCTTGTTTTTAAAAATCACCATCACAACGGAATGCAGATTTTATCACAGTGACAATAAGTCTATCTTTGTAATTCACCCTTGAAGATGGACTTAGTTAAAAACGCAAGTACTTGGGCAAGAAAAACTACGGCGCCTTCCTTGATTAATTTCATCTTAAAATCAAGAATTTGATTAGAGAACTGGAATTGATCAGCGTAAAAATAAATAGACACAATGTGTTTATATAATTTAATGAATCACACACACACACACACACACACACACACACACACACACACACACACACATACGTACACACATGACCATGACAGGAGGGATATATATATATATATATATATATATATATATATATATATATATAAGTTTATATTGGTCATACAATGAACCATGCTAAAAAATGTTTTTACAACTATCTCTCATCCTTTACTAATATATATATATATATATATATATGGTATAATCCTTCATTTAATCAATTAGTTAATATTAAACTCGGACATAAATTTCTTAAATTAATTGATAAACATTTTCTTAAAAATAATCTTTTAAGTAAAATTTTGAATCGGAACACTAAAACTTAGTTATAGTTACACTAATAATCTAGAAAAAATAATTTAATTACATAACAATAAAATATTGAAATTGCATAACAAGTAATTCTACTACTAATCTTAATTTGCCCCATAGTAAAACCTAAGCACTTGTAGAAATCTCGACCAATGCTCTTTATCTAAAAAGCTTTTCTTCTCAACCCCTTGTCTATATGTGCTCTATCTTATCAGTAGAAAATTACTAAAGTTTATATTGGTCATACAATGAACCATGCTAAAAAATGTTTTTACAACTATCTCTCATCCTTTACTAATAAGGAGAAACGAAATATAACATCATTTTCTAAATATTTTTAAAGTTTAAAGAGGAGAATAAAACGCGTAACGTTAAATGAAAACTTCTCAAACAAGCTAGAATCTCTAGATCGGTAAACGATCTATGTTTCCTCTCTCTGCAAGAGAAAATAGAAATTATAAAGTAAATGAAAAGTGACATATTACTAAATCAAGAGCATGAAACTAAAGTAAATTTTAAACATATTAAAGAATTAATCTTACAATCCTACTAGTATTACTAAATCTGAGGTATGAAACTATAGCAATTATAAATATTTTATAGTATTAACCTTACTATCTTGATAATTTTCACTAACTATATAATCTTTCTTCTTACCTTATTTTATTATTATTTTCTATTTCAAACTGAGATCTATTTATTGCTTTAAGTATTTTTATTGCACTCGATAATTACTGTTAGTATGTTTAGCCATGTATTAGATTATTATATTTATTATTTATTTTAATTTATTTGTTATTATATTTTTCATATTTATTATAATTATTATATTATATTATATTATATTATATTATATTATATTATATTATATTATATATATATATATATATATATATATATATATATATATATATATTAAAAAAGGATTAATTCAAAGATGTTGAATGGCCATTTCGATATGAAGATCCCCACGGGGGACGACACTACAAAGATGTTGAATGGCCATTTCGATATGAAGATCTCCACGGGGGACGACACTACAAAGATGTTGAATGGCCATTTCGATATGAAGATCCCCACGGGGGACGACATATATATATATATATATATATATATATATATATATATATATATATATAATTTTGTTTTGTATGTTATATTTAATATTTATTATTAATAATATTATTATTATTTTAATAATATTTTACATTTATTTTATGTTTATTTTATCTGTACTTTTTAATCTTATTTAAATTTACTTTTACTTTTAATTTAATTTAATTTATTTTTATTTATTTTATTTTATTTTTCTTATTTATAATATTAGGTCAAATGAATTTATGTCTTTTGATGAACTTATATCTTTTGTTTGTTTAATATCTTTTATTTTACGTTTTATGAATAATCTTTCTATTTGTGTATGGGATTTTATCATTTTTTTTTTTTAATGACAAAAGATTTAAACTGCAACATTAGAACCGATGTCAATATCTGTCTATAATTTATTTCCTGCCTAAATTTTTAAAATTGTCTCTTTCCATTGGTTTTTCCCGCTCTACATTTTCTCACTTAGTTTTCTCTTCACTTTCTATTTCTTCTGCATCTTTCCTTTTCCTCTTTCTTTTCCTTTTCTTGATTTCTCATCTTAATTTCTGATATATTTTCCCTCTTTTTTTCCCTTTTTTTAATATCTTTTTACCTCGGATAGAAAAAAATTAATTTCCAAAAAATAAGAAGTGTTGTTTTTAAAACATTTTTTAAAAATAAAAACATTTATTACCATCATTGTTAACTACCTGATGAGACATTGTTCTTTCAATGTCGAAGCAAAATGCAAATGCAAAAATGTTGTAGTAGTTTTTCACATGTTCTAATGTAATAATAAATAATAAATATTCATTGGATTATTTTTATATTGAGCACTGTTTTAAATTAATGTTTTAAACGTTGCGATTATTTTCTTCGTTCTTATTCATTTGTGTGTTTTTGTTTGAGTGTGTGTATCTATATAGTCATCCGCAGACAGATCTGTTTCGCTGTATCGCAGCTCATCAGTACGGTTAGACAGCCGATTGCTTTTTACCCAGGATTGAAACCCGACCGAATTGGCGTCAGTCGGTGATTCTACCTGTGCTACGGGCGTTCGGTAGAAAGAAGCAGGCATTTTAGCGTGTATATTATCATTACACACAACGGTTTTTGTTATAATAACAAGAATATATATTCTTCACAACTCAACGACATAATTATTGCAAAAAATCAAATAATAAGGTACTGTTAAAGAGCAAACACGCGGCATGAGTTTTCATAACTGATAGTAAAATTTAGTAACTGGTAGTAAGGTAGTAAAGAGAATGAACTGAGCCGATGTTGCCTCGATATTGTCTCGCTTTCCATGAGCATGGCGGGAGGAAAATATATATATATATATATATATATATATATATATATAGAGAGAGAGAGAGAGAGAGAGAGAGAGCGGTCTTCTTTATTATGCAGTAATTTTTCTTTTTCTTTAATGATCGTTCAGTCTTTAGTTTTCAACCACTCTGGCGAACAAAGCATATTTCCCTGAAATTTTCGTTTGTTCCTTCTGCATCTATTTTCTGCTGCTTTTCGAAACTTGTGCATTTAGCCATTCCTCCTTAACCTGCTTGCATTTATTCCTGTTTTAAATTAGGACGACAATCCGGCGTAATAGTGAAACTATAAGACAATTTGTTTTGACATGTTTCTGATGACGTTCATTGTCCATTGAAACATGACAGAATAAAAGTTTTCAAAATTCTCTTGTGTATTTACCATATTCTGCTCTACTACTCGGCATTTTTATGTGCTGTTGATTCCATTAAGTCGACAGTTTTATTTGCTTGCCTTTTCTTAAATCTGTATCTACCGCTAAGAAGTTTGGGTCACTCTGTCAGCCCAGAATCCATCTTGCACATTTATAAATCTACCATTCGTTCGTGCATTGAATACTGTTGCCATATCTTGTCAGGTGCTCCTGATATTCATCTCGAGGTTCTTGACAAAATCTAAAGAAAGGTCTGCAATGTAACTGGTTCTGATTTAGCATCTTGATTTCGGTTACTTTCTCACCGACGTAACGTGACTTCCCTCTGTCTTTTCTTCTGCGAATATTTTACTTCTGCTCTGACGAGTTTCCTTCTCTGGTGCCCTGACCACATGGATTTATTCGTGTTACTAGACTAGCTTCAAGGTCCCACCCTTTTACCGTTAAAATAGTCAAATGTAACCTCCACTTCTACTCCCTCAGTTTCTTTTCTCGCACTTCCCGTCTGTGGAAATCCCTTCCGTATACTTGCTTACCTAATCACTAAAATCTCCAAAAGTATAAATACGACGTCAGCTGCCATCTCCTACCTCTCTAAATTCCATACAACTGCCCAAATCCCATCTACCTCCCATCCTTTCTTCGGCATCCCCTGTACTTTGCTTTTACTCTCTATATAACTCCCCTACGCACATGTGGCATTACTGCCTTGCTTGGGGTGAAATGATTATATGAAAAACAAAAAAACAAAACAAAACAAAAAAAACAAAAACAAAAACAAGGACAGTTTCTCGAGCCAGAATAAAAAGTACTCAGAAGAAAAGGTTGCTCACTCTTTTTGTATATATGCTTTACTTATTTTAAGGTGAGTGGACGCTATATCTTTACTTTCTAGAAGAAGGATACACATTTTACTCGCGAGTGGATTTGCTTATATCATTTTCCATGCCTGCTTAACAAAGCCTGTTATAGTGCCCTCATCTGTTGCCCAAATATATATGATTTCTTGGCCAGTGTTAATTACCGTCTTTTTTTTCCAACGCTCTCTCTGCCACACACCGCAAAAAAAGTCCCCAGCCTTAGTTTGTAACATTCCAAAAACACATACAGGGAAGCTTCCTCTCAATTTTGTCTTTTATGCAAACTAAAGAATAAAATGAAAAAAGAAAAAAATCTTGCTAATTGAGTATAACTTCAAATAAGATGCTTGTGGGCAATCAATATTTTCCTGAAAAGCATGAATTGCAAGTGATTTAATAAACATGAATTCCGATATTTTGAGCTAATTTCATCTTTTATGCTGTAGTTTTCTGACGGAGAAGTTAGCAAATATAAAATTTATTGATTTGTTTGTTTAACGACATATTAACTCTTTATGTGTCATCTAATGCCAAAATTTAATTTTCTTGGAGGCTTTGAAGCAATGAGCATATATGTTATTCTGCTTTCACAGTTGAATAAGTGGTAGATGATACTCAGCTTTTTTGCATATACATGTTTTTGTGGACAATTACTAGCGGGCGGTGATATGTGTATTATATATTGTGGTTTTGTTGAAGGTATATATTGGAATACTGTTTGATTTCTTTAAGAAATTGTAGGACATTATATGGATTCATGTCCTGAAAGAGTTTTTACACGTTGGTGGTTTGATTTTGTTTAATGGCATATTAATCTCTATGCATAATTTAAAGCCGGAATCTAAATATTTTAAACTTTATGGCTTCAAATACATGAAAATGTATTGTTGGTCATTTTGCTATAAAAAATTATCTTTAGTAATTTTTCAGTATAATACAAGTATTGATGATATTTTACTATAAAATGTATTTTTATACTTTCATAGTGTTTGGAGTTCACTATAAGCCCATAGCTGGGGCTATGATCAGAGTGGAGCTGGGAATGACAGCAGTTAAGAGGTGACTCCATGCTCATTAAAAACCTCCAATTTCCCGATCAGAAATCTTACTAGATGTAGAACTAATATCTAAATTTAAATGTTAAAAAAATGTACCGACAGCACTGGTTACTTTTGCCCTCTCGAAATTGTAGAATGCAAATAAACATCTGGTTATGTGTGTGATGTAATAGGCAAAGATGTAATGTAACTGTGGCAACCCTAGAATGCGAATTTGATTTAACACTGTAGGTGGAATGATTATTGAGAACTAGAAATTACTTCGCCACTGGATAGTAGAAGATTGGGGCCGTTTTGTCTTTTGTACCCAAGCTACTGAGCAATATTTAGTCCGTCAGATATTTTGGAACACATATTTAGCCAGTCATAAACGTAATTTTACGCGGCATGCGCTAAATTTTAACATTTTCGTATCTCTTTCAGACGTATCTTAAAATAGTAACTTCTAATCTGACACAAGAAATAGAAAGACACTATTATGTCAGTGGTACTAGCCACTAAACATTACGATTCAAATATACCCAGCTTTTTGAAAGTGATTAGTTGAACATAAGGAACGACAGGTGGCTCTGAACGGACCTCATAGAGATGTACACAGTGATGCACATTAGGTTCACATCATCTCTGGTGGTCTAAGGAATTGCTAGGAATAAAGAAGATCATGTAATGCCGTTCCTCTTCTTCCCTCACAGCCTCAGGGTCAGTGTCAGTCTAGGCAGTATAGCCTTGAATCAAAGGAGAAGCGGTACGTGCTCAAGCAGGATTCTACTCTCCCGTACGTGGCCCACATGACTCAGGAGTAAATAAGCGAGAAATTGTAACCTCATATCACGCCCCAAACACCATGTGGCCTATCTCTCCTGATTTGAATCCTCCAGACTACCACGCCTTGGGCATCATTTTCAAGAGGACAAATCTGCAGCTGAACAATATGAAGGATTCAATGAAAGCTCACATCGTGGATATGATTGGTCAAAATGAATGAGAACCACGTGATCCGGCCATGCGTCCATCCTCGAGGATAATAACGGTTTTATTAAATAACATTTTTTTCTTTTTTTGTCTGTATAAACAACATTTTAGCAAGGCATTCATTTTCTAAAATTATTTTTCTCCTTATGATAAGTCGACTTAAATTCCCTATTTTGGATATAGCTACACAGCGCTGATCATGAGAGAAACATTTGAATAATAATAATAATAATAATAATAATAATTCAGGAAACTCACTATCTTTTTCACCTGTTTAAATAATTCGGTATAGTTAAAAAAAAATCAAATTAAACAAGTTATTTTAACTTTTTTACATAATTCGTTTTTTTTATCCGAATCTATTCGACTGATCTCTAGTAATGTGAAATGGCAGACGACAAAAAGACTTATTATGAACGCTGTAGGTTTTCTAACTTTCGACTGAAATTACCAAAGCAGTTATAAATTATTTCTATAAAATTGGAAAAACTGAATAAAAAATAGGTATCACGGAATAAGTATTTATTAAAATATGCTTTTAAAAACTATTATGCAAGTTAAATATTAACACTAATAAACGTCACTTGTTAGTAGTAGTAGTAGTAGTAGTAGTATATATAGTGTATCTAATACTTTTAATGAGGAAGGAGAGCCTGGAGAACCTGATACTGACTGGAGAGATAGAAGGAAGGAGAGACAGAGGAAGGCAGCGGATAGCATATTTGCAGGGTCTGATCAGGTGGATGACGGAACGGGGGTTGCCAGGAGCAACAGGAGCAAACATACTAAGAGCCACAAGGGATAGGGAGACGTGGAGAGCCATGATCGCCTACGTCCTGAAGGGACAGGGCACATAGAAGAAGAAGAATACTTTTAAAAACTTTGGGTGCATGTTCCGCATACCAAAACAAGGACAAACGTCCACAAACATATGTCCTCTACATGACAACAGACATCTCCTATCACACTAACTCGCATCCATTCTCACAAGCCTTTTTTTAATCTACTCCACCCCCATCGTCGGTATCCTCATCCGTCTATTACCCTCCTCCTGACATTTCTTATAACTAACCACTCTTTCTCATCACTTTCCCCTATGTAACCCCCTGCGCAACAGTGGCAGTAGAATGCCTTGCTTGGGGTGAGATGATTAAAAAAAAAAGAGTAACAAACTACACAATCTAACGTAAACTTTCATTAAACTTAAAATCACAAAAACGAAAGATTTGTGGACATATGTTTATATAGAAATTTGTCTTTGTTTTGGTGTGGCGGGTTTTATAAAAAGTCTTTCTAGTTCTCAATTTATCTTGATGTTAAGTTGAAATTCATCAAGGAAGTCACTGTATATTTTGCTAACCCAAGTAATTTCGATTTCCTCTGATATCCTCAGCGGTGAATTGCAAAGACAGACTTAATGTAACTGTAACCGTTATGATGATGATTTTTGTAAACACGCGTAAACGCTTCTATTATAATCATTTTAATATTAACCGTTGTGGTTATGATGCTTTGATGAATTTCACCTTAACCTCAAGAAAGTAAATTGAGAACTAGAAAGGATTATTATAAATAATAAATAGGCATAATATGTTTCTGGTATTTAATAAAACATGATTAAATGTATATATACAGTACTGTGCAAAAAGTATTAGGACAAGAACTATTTTATCCTTTATAAGGCATATTGACAGAAAATAAACAATTTAATAAAAGTAATTTTATTTGATTTACTCAACAAATGCTTTAACTAGAAAAAATACTTGTTACAAAATAAATTTAATATTTAGTATAATAGCCTTTTGCTTTGATCACAGCTTTCATTCTGTCAGGCATTGGCATCACAAGCTTCTTCAATGTATCTAATGGCATCTCCTGCCAAGTAGCTTGTATTTGTTCCCAAAGTGTGTCTTGCAAAGTAACAGTAGATTTATCAATTTTTTAATCCAAAATATCCCAATATCCAATGGGGTTGAGATCAGGGCCTTGTGGGGACCAATTCAAATTCCAAACCATTCCTTCCTCTTCCTTTTTAGTTAAATAATTCTTACAAAGGTTTGACTTTTCACCCTGTATTTGAATTTCAGTGAGATTTTTAGGAAAACCACCCCTGTCTTAATACTTTTGCACACTACCGGTAGTGTGCAAAAGTGTTAGGACAGGGGTGATTTTAAACTTTATTTTAATGCCTCATGAAAGATAAAATAGTTCTTGTCATAATACTTCTGCACAGGACTATATATATATATATATATATATATATATATATATATATATATAGTCCTATACATATATATATATATATATATATATATATATATATATATATATATATATATATGGGGGGGGGAAATGATAGATTTTAAAAACAGTAACTACTCACCGCTATTTGCGCATCGTTCTTCAGCAATAAATTGAATACTTTTGGCTAATGTCGTTTGTTTACATTGTGTAGATAACACGCAAAAATTCTACCTTACTTCGCTGTGCGTCGATGGGTTAGAGGTAGAGCCTCTGGCTGATGTCTAATCGGTCAGTATTTGATCCCAGCTAGAAAGCAATCGGATATCTAGCCATACTGTTGAGCTGTGATACAGCGAAACGGGACTGTCTGTAGATCACGGATGACTACATATAAATATATCTAGTGCTGAGTTGTTATAATGCTTATAGTTTTTCAGTAGTTTACTGATAAATAGATATTCTAGCAAGCAGATTTTTGTCATAAAGTGCTCGATATCTAGATAGAGATAAAACGTTAATCAAATTAATGTGGGGACGTTTGTCACTTAACCGAGCAGAGTTATGCCGACTATAAAGTTCGTGAGAGTATGATTGTGATGTCCTCGCTATTCAGATTGAAATTCAACCCTGAGTGAGTTCATCATAACAGTGCCTTCACGAAACTTCGAAGTGGGCATGATTCGGCTAAGTTAAGTAACAAACTTTTCCACATAAACACTATATATATATATATATATATATATATATATATATATATATAGGATGGGCACATTCATTACGTGTTAACAATAAGAGCTCTATTTATGTGTAGATGTACCGTCAAAATTAAAAATGATAATTAATTCTGAATTACCTAAGTCACCTCGCCACTTTTATCCCTGGTAATGTTAATAGCAAATTGTGTCAGTTTCGCGTAAATGTCTTTTCATACCAGCCTATAAATATCTTACTTGTCTAAGCAGACAAGATATTTATGGAACAGTGAATAGAACTAACAGGACAAAAGATATGCTCATCAACAGGATGCATAAATTCCAAGGACGGAACAATGATACTAAAGAAATAAAAAATTACTTCAGAGAAGGGAACGAATATATTGGATAACTCTTCCACGGTGAAGGAGAACTGAGATGGAAGCTGCCAAATTGAACAGAAAAAAAGCAGCATAGTCAAACGGAAGGTTTTGGCAGCCTTAGATGGTTTCGGCATAGACAAGATTATAAAAATAATAAACGAAATCTACCATTGGTGATATACCGGAAGTCCTAAGTGCTATTTTCATAGCACTGTTTAAGAAACCAGGCACACACGAATGTGAAGTCTGATTAAAGAGTCATAAAATAAAACTCAACTTTCGGATTCTGATGAACAGAAAACACGTTAGAATCAAACTTGAAATAGGACAAGAACAGTGCGGGTTCGTCAAAGACACCGGAACAAGGAACGCGATATTTATGCTCAGAATGTTATGAAAAAGACCAATACAAATTCAGAAGAACATGTGTCTATGCTTTTAAAATTACGCGAAGGCGTTCGATAAAGTACCCCACAAAAAGCTGTTAGAATTGCTCAGCAACCTTGACATATTTAAGAAGGATATCAGAATAACCGAGAACTTATATAATGGCTGCAATCTATTATTCAACCTATACAGGGAGGCAATTATGAGAAAATTAGATGTCCTATCAGAATTTTTTATTGGCAGCCATAATTTTAACAATATGCAGATGAGAGTGTTGATAGCAGACACGAAAGAAAACTACAAAAGTCCTACAGAAAGTATCGAAGGAAAGCGAGAAAAAATAAACTACAAGAAGACGGAATGCATAGTCGTAAGCAAAAGGACGGGCCTAAAATGCAAATTAAAAATCAGTGATACCAAAATCAAACAAATACAAAAGTTTAAATATCTGGGAAGTGTTCTCACAAGGGAAGGAGAGTACGACATTGAAATTCGAAGACGTATTAGGATAACGAATGATGCCTTTCAAAAGATAAGCCAAGTATTAAAAAACAGAAAAATCGCTAGAAACAAAGAAAAGAGTACTGAAATAATACCTGATGTCTGTCCCCCATATGACAGTGAATGCCAGACAATCTCTTCAAATATGAAGAAGAGACTTGAAGCAATAGAAATGTGGTTCTACAGAAGAATGCTGAAGATACCATGAACCGAAAATGTGAGCAGCAACGAGGTTTTAGAGAATATGAGAACAAAAATGACACTTATACATAACAACAGAAAGCGACTGTTGAAATTTCAGGGGTACATAATGAAGATGGAGGGCTTGGAAAATCTGATACTCACAGGGCAGATTGAGGGAAAGAGGATCAGAAGAAAACAGCGCATATTATGTTTGATGGGATTGAGTAGATGACAGAACAGCAAAAAAAAAAAAAAAAAAGCAAAAGCTAAGCAGGACAGGAAGTTGTGGAGAGCCATGATTGTCTATGTCCTGGCATACAAGTGACAAGGCGCTTGATCAACTTATCAGGACTGGCTATTTTTTAAAGATTATTAGTGAAAAGTGGACATCAGCAGATTCAGCCGGAAAAATTCAAACACGGTTCATGGATTCTTTTTCAGGGACTAGTAATCACTAGTAAATGCCGTGTTAATTTACTTATTCGCGCATGCGCGTTTAATCGGAAGTGACAAAGAAATTGACGCATTGGCAAAAGAATGACGCATACCCAGGAAAACTTTCATCATTCAACTGACTTTCATGTATTCTATCTTTACATTCGGATAATTCACACCAGTCATTTATCAGAATTTGTCTTTTATATTCTATTTTGAAGTAATGATACTAGAAAAAATCGTGCCAAGTACTAGCATTAAGAAATATTATAAGCTATGTACGCCTAATATCATGGCGGTTTTTTATTACACATAATCTCAATGTTTTCGGCTTGATCTTCTTAGATCATCTCAGATAATATCTGGCTGAATTTCTAGCATAATATTGAAGACTTCGGTTATTAAAGAACATATATAAGGTTGATGTGCGTTGTGGTGTAATTGATATCGGCTCGAAATGAGAAATCCGAGAGCAGAGTTCGAATTCCGGTTGAATTCGTTGCACTCATTTATGCGCAAATCCAGCCTTTTGGAAATGCATGTCCAGCTAGAGGTTGAACAGTAGGACAGACTCGGATCTGTAGTCTTGGTTCTGCCCCTACCCCCCAGAAAGAAATGGCAACCTACTAAGGAAATATCTGCCTAGTCACTCATGGATAGAAAGAGACATGATCACCCAAGTGTGCATCATATAAGGTACTTATCTGACTGGTATATTGTTGAAGACTGAAGATTTCCATCATGTAATGGATGTAAGCATTGTTTAAGAATATGCAGTTAAGAGAATTTACATCATGGCCTTGGAATCAATCCCTGTGTTAGTCAGTGAAATTATATTCTTTGGTTCAGTGAAAAAAAAAAAAATCAAGCAAAAATCAAACTAAATACAAAAGCGAATTAGGGACACATTAACTCGATGACGTTAACTGATACGAATTATCTCCCCTGCGCATGAACGGGCGGAATAAGAACAATCTAAATCTGTTCATTGAATAAAGGGTTATAACTAAAAAAAATCGATAAGGAGAACCAAATACAAGTAACAATGAGTCTTGAAAGTACAAAAACCGTCACACGAGTCAAATAAAACAATATATAATAATCGCACGACATTATACTTGCACCAAGAATTGATTGCGTAGAATTTACAATATATAAAAAGTGTAAGAATATTTCAGAATAAATATATGTTTCAAGCTTTGTTCGGACAAAGAAATCCCCTCTGCATGACTGCTATTGGCACAGTTTTTTGTTCAATTTTATTTTTCATCCTTCAAATGAATGGATCGACCGAGACGATAGCACAACAATTATAAAAGGAATCTTCGAGAATCCGAAAATGTTGGATAAATTAATAATTCTGGAACAAATCCAAATGGATATCTTAAAAGAAAATCCTTGCTCTTAGATACTCCCTGACTAGACTGAAATAGGGGTCATATTGCTCTGAGCCAATTTTCCAAGATGGGAGGCGGGGGCGGAGTAGCAGCCTGTCATTAAGAGTACTTGTAACTTCTTTGTCTGGACTCGATATTATACCTAGTACAACACAAGCCCAGACCTCAACACAAACTCTTCATTAAATAGGAAAAGCTGATTCAGGTAATATGTAACGAGCTGTGACTATTATTACTGAAAATGGTTAACTATTAATAGCTGAATATTGATTTTGACCCACACTGTGTTCTCTCTTTGTCATCTTGTAGAAAAGCAAGCTTAATGAATAAAACCCATTAATCGATTTTGTCTTATTAAAGAAGTGCGGAAATTCGAACCAGCGACCCGTGTTCAAATTCCGGTCTGATATGTTGCGTTGACTTTTGTATTGGGGCCTTTTGGGAAATGGTGGAATCAGTCTCTTTTTACCCCCACTCTAGATATGAATTAAATAGTTGGGTAAACTGGGCATTCTAGCCTTGGATGGAAACTAGTTTTGGAGTTCTACCTCTCCATTTCTTCGTCTTTCTCTTTTAATTCCTCTCTCCTGACTTCTATTCACTCTCCTTATCCCTCTAATCGACTCTCTCTCGTTTTCAACTTATTTCCGGTAACATCCATAATACGGCAATCATCTACGAACATTTAGCAACGACAGTATTTATCAAACAAGCTGACTTTTTGTCGCACCATATGAATCGTTTCCATTTTTTATTTATAACATTCTTCACCACATATTTATATTCGTTACAGGTGCTTTGCTTTGGAATAGTGATAAGTTAGCTCGTCTCGCTGACTACTGCAATCAGTTCGATTCGTACTGCATACCATATATTTGTAGCGTTGTATTAACCTAAGGTTTTGGGATCGTCGTAATGTAATTGCAATCGTGTGATTTTAGAATCATTAAGAATTTGATATTCATATGATGACCCACATTTGTGACCCTATGTCAGATGAAACTAACCTTAACAAAATACTTATATTCATACTCGTCGTTAAGTGGGGAGGGTACACCCGAAAATCAAGTGAATTGAACTAATTTAAGTGTATAGATTGTTACATGGGACGCTCCTGACTTAAAGGCTTGCTTCTGCCGATTAAAAAACATTCAGACTTACAAATGATCGTGTATTACAAAGCACTAAGCATTATCGCTTTTCCTATTGAGAAATATTTATTGAGCAAACAAGTGCATCATTTTGTTGTTGTTTACACTAACTTGCTGTTAAAGAATTTGTTGTATAAAACAAAATTTAATAGATTAAAGAAAGAAAGACTAGATACAAACAGAAAAAAGAAAGAAGAAATAAAGAAAGAGTAGATACAAAAAGAAAGAAAGAAAGAAAGAAAGAAAGAAAGAAACAACAAATAAGTGTAGACACAAACAGAAAGACAGAAAGAAGGAAAGAAAGAAAGAGGAAAGAAAGAAAAATGAAAGAAAAAAGAAAGAAAATAAAGAAAGTGTAGATACAAATAGAAAAAAAGAAAGAAAGAAAGAAAGAAAGAGTAGATACAAACAGAAAGAAAGAAAAAGAAAGAAAGTGTAGATACAAACAGAAAGAGAGAAAGAAGGAAAGAATGAAAGAGTACATGGAAACAGAAAAAAAGAAAAACGAAAGACTAGATACAAATAAAATGAAAGAAAGAAGAAAGAAAGAAAGAAAGAAAGAGTAGATACAAACAGATACAAAGGAAAAAGAAAGTAAAGATACAAACAGAAAAACGGAAAGAGGGAAAGAAAGATGAAAGAAAGTATAGATACAAACAGAAAGACAGAAAAGGAAAGAAAAAAGAAAGAGGATTGAAAGAAAAAAGGTGTCGATACAAACAGAAAAAAGAAAAGGAAGAAGAAAGAAACAAAGCAAGTGCAGATACAAACTGAAAGAAAGAAAGAAAGAAAGAAAGATGAAAGAACGTGTAGATGCAAACAGAAAAACAGAAAGAAAGAAGGAAAGATACAAACAGAAAGAAAGAAACTAAAGTAAGAAGAAAGAAGAAAGAAAGAAATAAAGTGTAGAAACAAACCGAAAGACAGAAAGAAGAAAAGAAAAAAGAAAGAAAAAAAAAGAAAGAAAGAGTAGATGCAAACAGAAAGAAGAAAAGAAAAAAGAAAGAAAAAAGAAAGAAAGAAAGAGTAGATGCAAACAGAAAGAAAAAAACAAAAAGAATAAATAATGAAAGTTGGAGATACAAACAGAAAGACAGAAAGAAAACTAGATACAAATATAAAGAAAGAACGGAAAAAGAAAGAAAGTAAGAAAGAAAGTAAGAAAGAAAGTGTAGATACAGATAGAAAGAAAGAAAGAGTAGATACAAACAGAAAGAGAAAAATAAAGTGTAGATACAAACAGAAAGAATGAACGAAGGGTAGAAAGAAAGAAAGAAAGAAAGAAAGAAAGAAAGAAAGAAAAAAGAAAGAAAGAAAGAAAAATGTAGACGCAAACAGAAAAACAGAAAGATTGAATAGATTTAAATAGAAAGAAAGAGAGAAAGAAAGAAAGACAGACAGACAGACAGACAGACAGAAAGGAGGAAAAAGAAAGAAATAATTAAATCCGAAAACCAAAACTGATAGAGAAATAAAAAAAGAAATTAATTTTGGTTTTAGAAGTACCATGAGTCAGGTACTGTGGTGACTAAGTTATTAGAGCGTCTTATTTCTTTTTTCCTTTTTACCCCTGAATTTCTTCTACTCGTCTTTTCCTTTTACTGACGTCATCACTTAAAGATGACGCGGCAGATAATGTAGAGAAGAAACAAAGATGGCCTTGTCTCATCTATGACCCCGATCTTCTTTGCAGCAGCTGCCGCCGCTAGACGCCGCCACCTTTACTGCTCTTCATCCGTTACAAGGCAGCTTTCGTCCTATTACCCTCACTCTTTCTCTCCCAACTCCTTTCTCCGTCATTTTCACTCTCGCCTTTCACCACAACTTCACCTTCCTTTATATATATATATATACCTATCTATTTTTTAGTACAACCGTTTTCCAATCAAACTCATCAGCGTGTAAATCCTAGATCTTCAGTGCAAGTGCATTGAATTTATTACATCCCTGCCGATGATGGTAGGTTGAAAATTAAGTGGGAATATCGCGGAGATTTTTAGGTCGAACGATTAAAACAAATTCATACAGATCTAAACTTGTTCACACCTACTACCTACTATTGGAAATATAAATAGCACATTAATAAATACGTAGCCTAATGACTGAAAAAAGAGTTTATTTTAAACAGCACTTATTTCTCAACAAATACACTTAATCTAACCTATCTCCACAAAACATAGGAATCGAACATTTTCAATTAAACATTTAATACATCTAAGCAAATAACTATCAGGTTACAGACTTAGAGCTAGATACACACATACATACACAAAAATAGATAGATAGATAAATTATCTATCTATGGAAATTTCTGATTTTACGTGATTTATATTTACATTCTCACAAATGTATATGAAAGAATCTATAAATCTCAACTTCTGTTCAAAAGACCGGGGAGAAATGTGAACTCGACGATAGGTTCACTTATCTAGTGAGGAAAAACATAAATAAAAATTTCAGCGTTTAAACAGAGACGTTGGAGGCATAGAGTTGTAGTAGACTTCAGGAGGACCCGGAAGCCCTATCCTAAACTGGAGACAATGGATAAACCTTTACTGTTCAAAAGACCGAATAAGAGTGTGAACCGGGCAGTAAATAAACTGATCGTTCTATTCACACTCCAAATGCATTTACGAGAATGTTATATATATATATATATATATATATATATATATATATATATATATATATATATATATATATATATATTAAAAACTTTAATCCAAAAGGAAAAGCAGGAAGGTAAATCCAAAAGAACTGATCCCAATTAATATTTTAATATTAAAAATGATCCAGGTGGAGGTCTCAATGTAATTAATATTTAAATTACAGAGCCAATTATAAATAAAATAAATTTCGAAGTCCAAAAGCGTTGTATGATCATTTCCACATGAAATCCCTAAGATAGATTTCACATATCATCGCCAACTTTCAAAACTCAAAAAAAATAAGATATTACCAGCGGAAGTTTAAAAAATTACGTCACAGAAAAAACTAGATGGTTGTGATTAATAACAATCAATGTTATCAAATTAGAATGTCAGCTTTTTTCCCCCCAAATAAATTTTTTGCTAAATTTTTTTTCTAATACTTCATCCCATTTAAAAACACTAGTTTTGTTAACACGTCCCTAGCGTCTCTACGAAAATAAAATTTTTCTTTTCTTTATTTTTTCTTTCTTTTTCTTTTTTCTTTCCTTTCCTTTCCATTTTGTTTAGCCCACTTCCCTGTCAAACACCACGCCCTATTGCTTCCTTTACTTCCCCTCCCTCCTTTTTAGAGCTAGAAAAAGCCAAACTTTTAAATTTTTCACTTACAACTCAATCTAAAATTAATGTTGTTCAAAATCTAAAAATAGACATTGATTGTTATCAATCCCACCCATCTAGTTTTTTCTATGACGTAAATTTTTGAACTTCCGTTGGTAATATCTTATTTTATTTTGAGCTTTGAAAGTTGCCGATGATATGTGAAATCTCTCTTAGGGATTTCATGTGGAAATGATCATACAACGCTTTTGAACTTTGAAATTTATTTTATATATATATAGCTGTACTAGCAATTTAGAAAGAATTATTAAGCCCCATAATTCTAAAATGTTAGCAATGGAACGAGATGAAAGAGGTGATAAGAAAAATGTAACTGCAGGAACAAGAGCAATTGTTGTTTGAATGGTGAATGCTGTGCGAAGAGAATTGTCTATACTACTGAAGTCAGTAATGACAGTGGAAATTTCAAGAGAGTAAAAAGAAAAAAAAAATGCTCTGAAGTACCGCTCAAGAAACGGTTTTACAATCGTGTTTAGTCCTTCAGATTGGAGAACCACAGAAGTGATACCAGGCTTGCATATTGCGTGTAGAGTAGAGTTTCAAAGAACAATGTGGTAAAAGTCCATGTGTTAAGTGGAGCATATTGAAAGCTGGCAGGAATCGTGATAACTGTTGTAGGCTGTTCAGGAAAAAAAGTTGGCTATTGTGACGTATAAGAACAGAGGCGAAATGAAATGACTTTATGGCTAAATGTAGGCACTCGAAAAAGAATTTCCTGGGTTTTTACGAACCCGGACGAACTCTACACATTTTTTTGTTTTTTTTTCTGGGGTAGGAAATGAGTTACGTTTCTGTCTCCTACTTACCTCCTACTCTTTTTAATCTTTCTACTTCCAGTGTCCGTGTATATTTTGAGTAGTGTTTTGGCTGTTTTTCACATTCTACCTGAAGATACCTTATGGTTGAAACCCGGTTAGCTAGTTGTAAAAGTTTATTTGATAAGTATATTTTGTGCTACTTTCTTCTTACTGAATTTTGTATTGAGCACTTTTTTATTGATTGTATCATACCTTGAGAGCGGTTGTTTTCTGATTTCTTCTGTGTTATATATATATATATATATATATATATATATATATATAGAGAGAGAGAGAGAGAGAGAGAGAAAGATACATATATAGATTATGAAGGAATGGCCGCGTTTAGAGAATATTCGCGCAGCTTTCTCTCGAAAATCACAGGTACAAAACAACTTTTGTATCATAGCACTTAAAAGATTAATTTATGAAACAATCACCAGAACAAGTCTGCATATGAAAATTAGCCTGCATTAAAAACAATACTCGCAGACCTTAACGAATAGTTAATTAATTGAAAGGACACAGTCAGTTCTAATATGAGATCTATCAGTTAAACGGCAACGTTGCTCCCACAAGACAGCTCTCAACTGAAATTAGATGTGACTCCAACAAAACAGCTGTTAATTGAAAGGAAACGTGGCTCCAACAAGACAGTTGCCAATCGAAAGGAGACATGGCTTCAAGAGTGCTGTCAATCGAACGGTAACATAGTTCCAACGAAACGTTTTAAGTGAAAGGAAATGTGGCTCCAACAAGACAGTTGCCAATCGAAAGGAGACATGGCTTCAAGAGTGCTGTCAATCGAACGGTAACATAGTTCCAACGAAACGTTTTAAGTGAAAGGAAATGTGGCTCCAATAAGACAGCAATTAATTGAAAAAAAACAAAAAACTTGTCTCAAATAAGAGAGTTGTCAATTGAAAAAACTTGGATCCTTATCACAACGTTTCAGCTATTCCTCCGAGAGGTGACTCTTCAGGGATTTTCAAACTGAACCCTTTATTTAATCTACGAGGGTTCTTGTTCCGCTGTCGATGACAACGATATCTCGTCTAGTATTTATCGCCCCTCCACCCATTTACACTGAATTCAAGTAGACATTTCCCGGTCCAGGGATTGAAATCGGAATTACTTTATCAACAAATTCACAAACCATCGATTTATTCCATTAGGCTGGGATAATTATGGGTGAAGAATCTGGAAACTTAAACTTAACCTGCCTGTTGATGAATGCTATTGCTACTTGTCACGCTTGACTGAACTCAGAGATGTTTCACTTTTTCTTTTAACAAAAGACAAGCGTTCCTATAATCATGCCACGTTAAATGCGCATATGGGTAACACATCACGGGAGAAATGTGGCTATTGAACCTACTAAACCCACGAATTGATTTTTAACCCCCCCCCCCCTACAGATCGATTTACACAAGAACATTGAATAATATATCAAATCGTATAGTCGGATTCAGGTTCTGTTCTAGCTCGTTGTATTCACTTCGGATTAAGTCACTTAAAATAGGCATGAATCCAGATTTTTTTCCACTCCATATATAGGTTAAATAGGTAAGTAGACTGAGCTCTTGGGCTTTGGCTAGCAGCAAATCTAGGAGGACAATTATGAATTTAAAATTGTGAAGTAGATAACAGGAAATCACTGTTCTCCACAACAAAGTGATGTCAATTCACAGATATACAGAAAAGGAAGCCGTGGCGTGCCATGATCGTTTACGTTTGAAGGGATATGGGGTTTAAAAATGTGAAGTCCATCCTCATTAAATGGCCACGTACCAGATAAGACGGAACTAAATAAATAACTATTAATCTAGGCGTCTTACAGTGGAGCAGATGTTAGTAAACTAGTTTCAATGTTCATTAATACTGTAGTGAGGTCGATTCTTACACTTGTGACATTGTCTCTTACTAAACAAATCCTTAGTAAAGCTGGATTTGTAGTTGAGCATGTCTCACCAGCGCTAAAGTTGTTTAGTTAGCAAGCGGTGTTTATTGGAATTCGATAATAAGTCTGCCTTGTTGAGTTTTCATTAGCATTTTTTATTTTCTCTTAGTGCTTCATACGTGTGGCCTTGTTCCTTACTAAGCTAAGCGTAGTGAAGGTTTTGAGTGTCTATCGTAGCGTTATATAAGCAGACTAATTCAACAATGTATTTAGTTATTTATCACTCACACCCAGACAGAATAGGAGAAAAACTGCTAAAGGCTACATGGGATAGGAAGTTGCAGAGAACCATGATCGCTTATGTTTTGAAGGGACGCGACACATAGAAGAAGTATCTCCCACCAGAAGATATTAATGTTGGAAACTTGTGAAAAAGATCTTATATGGCAGGATAGAGTAATGGATAGTAGCTCGGATTGAGTAATCGGAGAGCCGTGTTCGAATCCCAGTAGAATCCATTACATTCACTTACGTGGGAAAGGTTTGAATCCATCTTCCTCCATAGCAAGACAAATGGGATTGGAAAATCACCGTAACATATGCGGTTGGGGACCGCTTGTGGAGTCAAAAAGTCCCATGAAACTTCTAGGGAAGAAGCCGGTTCAATTACGAATAAGTATATGGCAGTTAATTATGGATGAGAAGAAAACTGATTTTGGTTGATGTGTTTCTAGATAAAGATACCGAAAAGAAATCTCATAGATGAAGCAAGAAAGCAACAAGGAAGTCTCAAAGAAAATAGTAACTGAAAGACCAGTCAGTCAGTCAAGTCCCATACGTGATACACGCTTAGGCGATCTTGTCTCGAAAGAGACATGACTGACTGAACAGAAGATTATCCCGAAGTAGGTTGCCATTACTTTTGCCAGTCAACTCTATAGAACCCAATCTGTCCTGTTATTTAACCCATAACTGGAGGGAGAAGAGACGGATTAATACCTTTCCCAAGTGTATTTGCGCGTAAGTAAATGCAAGGAATTCAACTGCAATCTGAACTCGGTTCCCCGATTTCTCGTTCCGAGCTGATATTCACTGCACCACCAAGCACATCACTTATACTTAAAAACAGAAAAGATAAATGACATTACCAAGACCCGTAATGCAGAGGGACAGCTTGGCAAAATAAATACCGTGCAACCTGATACAAGATGGTCAATTGTTTCTGGATATTTATCAGATAATCTGCATTTTGGGCTAACATAATTGTTCAGTATATGTGCTTGGTAACTTCTGGTCCTGTGCAGGAAGAGTAAAGTCTTCGGTTTCAGCTTTTACCCCTGCACTACGTATCCACTGATAGGCGAGGGTTTTATCTACGTTACCTTATTTGGTATGGGCAGTGTATTGACCGTGAAGAGGTTTATTTTACCATCGTTTCTGTATCTGGTTCTTTGCTTTTGCATTTTTTAAAGGTTTCTACCGCTACACTAGGTATATTATATTCTACTTGCATTTTTTCACCCATCTGAAATTCCATTTTGAACTTGTTGGTTTTCTTTATTACAGAACACAATTTTTTCTTTCCTGTTTTTTGACGCATATCATAGTCCAGTCTTTTTTCCTTTCCAGGTATCATTGAAGACCGATTTTTATAGTTGTGTAACACAGTTCTAGTTGAACTAATGCTCTACTTCCTTCGGATCTGGGCACACACAGTCGACCAACATCAGCCTTATGATGATGTATGGTTAGTTTTTTGTACATAAAAACATATTTTTGTTGATAATCAGAAAAAAATTACTTGCATATTAACCGTCACAAATAATATAATTATGTACGTGATGGTTAGCACTTCTGTTTCAAATATCTCTTTTATCATCCTTTATTTGCTGGGTATGAATTGAGACCCCATTGGATTAAAACTTAACTTTAATGTTCATAGATATTAAAGATATAAAATCCTACTATTGATGCTAGATCTGTGTGAAGCATTGTTCTTTAGTGTCGAGGGAAGAAATGGTGGGAAACAGAGGAATTAAAGACATTTCTGACCAGCAAGTGTTACAGAGGAATATGAGAAGATTGAGGTCATGGGTAAAGGGATTAAAGATTTGGGTGCACTGGGAAAGTGAGTGTGGTCACATGTGTACGTAACAAAAACGTATCTGTAAATTTTGTTTGTCTTGAGGTTCTAAAACATCTAAAAATGTATCAGAAAATACAAAGGACGAGATAACTCGTAGTTGGTACGAGTTAACGCGTAGTTGGTAGTCTATTTCAATATTGATGCACTTCCTGAAAATCGATTCCACTTAATCAGCAAAACTGACTATTGTTACGTTATTGACTTAGTCTGTCACAAGGCCACAATACCCACGGAAAATTGAATTCACTGACGAACAATGGTCAGCAGGAGTGACTTGTTAACAATTACTTCACGACATCGAAAGAGCTTTTATCTGTGCGTGTCTTATGCAAGCTGATTTTATAGACTCGTAAAATACATCGAATTGTATTTGCAAGCCAGCATCACGCAATTCAGTGTTTCAATTTCTAACGACGTTAGATTTTTTTCTTTTTTTGTCTATGCTTCTAAAAATTATACCATAAAAATATTACATTTATGGAGATATTATTAAACTATAGCATTACCATCCAAGAATCGAAGAGTATTTATCTCCCTCGTGGGGACAAATGTCACTCAGGTTGTTTATTTTTAATGTAGTGTGTCTATAATGTGATTTACAGTCACATACGAAATCGGCCAGCTTCCCTAGACCATTGTGACACACGCTAGGACATATTCCTACCCTTAACCCTCTTATTGTTGTGCAGCAGTGCTGGCTGGGAGACAGGTCCCCAGGCACCAGACATTAGTTAATTATTATTGTCTTCCAAATCTGAACGGCCGGTGTATAAATCCATCATTACAGCATTATTTCTTTTAGAATCGGTGATTACTGGCCTTAAGCCAGTTCATAATAACGATAATAAGAACAATATTAAATCAGTGCGAATAAACGATGCTGACCCTGATGCATATAGCAGCGTTTTAAATTTTGAAAGCAATCCTTTTACTCCATCAAAAAGAGAAAAGAAAGAATATCCAGAAATTATGTTTGCAAACTAACTTAAAAAAAAACAGTAAGAAAGGCTGACCAATTTTTGGATAAAAATTCTGTATTTGGAGGCACGGTAGGGTAATGAATAGCAGCTAGGATTGAAGAATCTGAGTGTTGAGTTCGAATCCGAGTAGAATTCATTACATTTACTTATGCGAATTACGTCATTACCCTTGGGAAATGTATTAATTCATCTCTTGTTGTGGTACAGTGGATATCGGCTCGGAACGAGAAATCGGGGAGCCGAGCTCGAATTTCAGTTGAATCCATTGTATTGACTTACGCGCAAATACCCTTGGGAAAGGTATTAATCCGTCTCTTCCTTCCAGTTATGGTTTAAATAGCAGGACAGACTAGGTTCTATAGCCTTGGTCGGCAACCTGTCTACCGCAGAAAGCAATGGCAAACTACTGCGGGATAATCTTCTGCCCAGTCAGTCATGTCTCTTTCGAGACATGATCGCCCAAGCGTGTATCACGTATGGCACCTAACTGACTGACGTTAATTACGTCACCCGTCTCTTCTAACATGAATTCCGTCATTTCCCTTGGGTAACGTCTCTCCCAGTTATGGTTTTATAGCCTATTTTGGCAACCAGTCTACTGCAATAAGAATTGGCTACCTAGTGCGAGGAAATCGATTATACACCATATAGCTTGGAAGAAGTCTTGAACCTTGGTTGGCAATCTTCCTTGAGATGGTGTCTCGTATAAAGAAAGCCCGGATGTACGGCCGGCGATCCCTCTCTGCATAAGCCATCGAAAGACGTCTATAACTTCTACTCACAGCATTAGGTTATAGGTACAGCAATGCTTGGCCGTGTTGTGTGGAGGTGGGACTGTCTATAGATTTCCGACCAACCACCAGTCGGTCGAAGTATGATAATGAAAGGCACATCTAAAAATGACTAAAAATATCTCCCTGAAGTTCTGATAAGATAATGTTTACCTACAAGCCATTGCACTGGGTACAACTCCTAAATACTATAAAAGTGATTTACTAAGCGTAAGTTAGATGCAGCACAAGACCGCAAGTATAGAGCACCCAGTAAATATCAAACTCAAAGCGATTTACTAAGCGTAGTTTAGATGTAGAAAGAGGCTAAAAGTATGAAAAACCTCGTGAAGATTGAAATCACTAACTACTTGTAATTGATATTGCAAAACAAGCTTGCTAACCATTACACGAATCTGCCGAGAAATGGTGTAATGCTAAATATAGTAATATGGTGGGTTTTTTATATTTTTATATGCGGTGGGTTCATTTAGTACATTGTCTAACATAGAAAGACAAATTTCCTCATTTTATTTCATAACTGTATAATCTAGGTTAAAAATGCATATCTAAAATTAAAAATAGTATTTGCATATCTAAAAATACAAATAGTATTTGTAATGCATGTAAAATGGAAAAAAAGAAAAAAAGAAAGGACTTTAATTCCGGTGCACATTATTGACATCCGGGACCCACCTACTGCTCAGACAAAAGATGTTTTCTTTATTATTTTTCCTCTCCTTCCCGCATGGCAATCACCCTAGTTATTTTCTAAACTTAGCTTTGCACAACGTTTCGACAATAGAGCGCAAAATTGAAATCACAACATGGACTGCGAGACAAGTTTGTTAAACTACCGTGTTAAAGTAGGCTCATTGTCAGGCACAAGGCCATGTTAAGAGCACACTAAGTGATATTCAAACTTTTATATTGACAAGTGATCAACGAAGCCAATTTACTAATCAATCACACAATGGCGAACACCACTCTCCCATCTCCATATTGGGATTTTCTAAGCGTAGCTTGCAAGTGGTACATGGCTGAACACCAAGTGAGGACCGAACTCTCTACCCAGTCGTAACTGGTATGACAAGCTTGCTGCCCATTACACCACGTCAAATTACCGAAGTTATTTTGTAAGCGTAGCTTACATGTAGCACATGTCAGAAAGTATGGAACACCCAGTGAAAATAAAACTCTCTACTCGTTCGTAATTTATCTAGCAAGTTTTTTTTTTCTAATCATTACACCACAACGAAATGCCTCATCTGTCCTTCACATATATGTTATCTACAAATAAAGGTGCATCAATCAGCTTATCTTACTGTTTGTTTGCCTGTGACACAACACTTTCAAAACCATTTAAGAACGTTGAAATTTACATAATTGAAGCAGTTTTATGAAAAGTTAAGAAAATGCCCTCGACCCAAATATAAACGTTACCAAGAAATTAAGCAAAATATATTGCATAATTTACTCTGTGATTTCTAATATTTGGTTATTGAAATACTGATTTAGGGAAATGGGTCTGGCCGGGAAGTTTTCAGTGTCTATTCGTACGTGGTTTAAATTTAGTCCAAATTTGAACGCGTTTAAATAACGAGATGCTTCAGAAACTCATCACAGCGACTCATTCGCGGTTGTATTGAATTTAATCTTCACCAGATGCCCATCTACTGTGTCAGCCTAACCTAAATACGAGAGAAATTAGTTAGCCACATATCTACGTCATGTTATATTATATTTTGTAAATAGTATTACATCGTATATACAAGGGCGTCTTAAAGTCAACTGGTCAAATCGCTGACTATACGGTATAATAATGTAAATTCAGTTATAAGCCATCACACGATACACGCTTGGGCGATAATATCTCTTTCGATGCATGACTGACTAGGCAGATGATTTTCTCGCAGTAGGTTTCCTTTTCTTTCTGCGGTAAACTGGTTACCAGCCAAGGCTACTGTACCTTGTATATCCTGCTATTCAACCCATAGTTGGGATGTTAGAAGAGATGGATTTATACCTTTCCAAGGGCATTTAACCGTAAATGACCGTAACATAACCGACTGGAATTAAAATCCGGCTCTTCAGTTTCGCATTGCGAGGCCATATTCATTTTAAACGATAACGCACACTTTTCTTAAATACGCACAGCACATTGTAATTTACGAAAAAACCATATAAATAATATTAGAGAAAGGCACGGATTTTAATTTTCTCTTGAATTTAAAAGACCAGTTGTACGAAGATACAGTGTATGGATGTTCAAATAAAAAAAAAAAAAAAAAAAAAAAAAAAAAACGAAAACAGAATGGCTCAAGATGTTCACTGCAAATTGGCGATGTCAGAATCAAACAAGTACGAGAGGACGGAAAAATGTGACACGTAAATCGGAAGATGCCTTCAAAAATAAAATAGAATATGAAGAAACAGGAAAATTTTATTAGAAACAAAAAAAAAAAAACACGCTAGACTACTATATTGTATCAATCCTTCCATATGGCAATGAATGCAGAACAAATATCCTCACCTGTGAAGAAGAGAATTGAGGCAACAGACATGTGGCTTTATAGACGAAGAATGTGAGCAACAAGAAAGTTTTGAGAAAAATGGAAATTTATGAAATACATAATGAGGAAAGGAGGCTTGAAGAATTTGACACCCATAGAACAGTCTGAATGCAAGAAGAGCAAAGAGACACAACAAGTAACATACATTTTATTTTTTTCTTTCTTAAAAAATTTAAAGTTTTGTAGAATTTAGAAAATTAAAATGGCGAAATCATAACTTGTAAAAAAGTTCTAAAAAGTTTTCTTATAAAATAAAAGATAATCCATTACAGAATAACTTTAAATATTTTGGGCCTCCCAAACGTGCTTCTGTAAGATAATTTATTTTGGAGACAAGCTTTTTAATCATTCTACTCCGTTTATCGTCCAATCAAGCACACATTTATTTGCAATCTCCAACTTCATGAACAAGATCAGCTCTAAAATAAAATAAAAGCCTGAAAAAAGCCAAGAAGGAAAATGAAAGCCAATTGCAAGCTTTGAAAATTTGGAGGCATGGCATCATAAAGATCTTTCTTATATCAGCAGGAACAACATTTCAGCAGAAATGGGAGACTGTGAGAAATTAATGACTCATGAAATCAACGAAATTGCCAATTTGACAAAGCATTGAAGTCTGCAAATATTCGAGAAATTTGCGGAAGAAATTGCTCTCAGATTGGACTCGGTTGGTCTATTTAAACTAAAGTCTTCCTCTTGATAAATAGTTAATCAGAAGTCATGGCTTTTAGTTGGAGTAGAATCTGATATTGGCTATTGTTTAATCTTTACACACACACACACACACACACACACACACACACACATATTAGGTGGACAAGGGCAGCTATTTTGAACTCATGAATGTTTGTTTCATGACTAAGAAAACGTTAAGGTAAAGATTTTTAAATTATTTTTTCTACGGTTTGGCCAAATTCTCTGATTTCTGCGGATAATTTAAATATAAATCGTTTAATGTTTCCGCGTGTTTTTGGCTAAGAAAATAGAGCCAATTTATGGCCTTCAAACGAAGCTAAATAACATGCACACACATACTCCATATTAGATAACGATATCTATTTTTATATATCAAGAGCAATATTGGAGAAGATGTATTACAAAGTGGGGGAAAAGTTTTCTTGTGACGCGCGTTTCGTCCTTTAGGACTTCATCGGGTTAAATCTGTTATGTTGGTGCGACTACGAATGTGCACGAATGAGGAATTTAAAATTCATTTTTAATCCATCCTATTTCATTGAGATTATTTTTCTTTTTGTTCTCATCAATTTTGTTAGTAGATATCCTACACTGTGATAACAGAAGTTCTGCCAGAATTTACTGTAGATGACCTTGTAATGTGAATGAATTTTTATCAGATATTATTTATTACAACAAACATTATGTATACGTATTTGTCTATATTTCTGAGATGAGGTAGTATTTACAGTCTTTACATTATTCGGACTATTGTCCTCATCTTTGTTGCCATTTGTACGACGTTTCGGCTTAGATTTGTGAGTTCAATACTAGGCTACAGCAGTGGTGAACAAGTAACTTGCAGGGTTAGAGGGAGATAACTCATGACTTCTAAACGAGACTTTACGCAAGGAATGAGGATGATATACCCCAGTGATTGTAATAAAGAGTTCGATTCGAAATTCCTAGCATCTGAAGAAGGCCGGAGCGTACAACGGCCGAAACGTTGTACTAATGGCAACAAAGATGAGGACAATAGTCCGAATGATGTAAATACCCACTAAAAATTACATTTATAATAATGGATAATATATTTACATATGTGTAGCATTTTCTGCGTAAAGATACTAGATTCTGACCCTGTTTTTATTGCTACCCACTGCGAGGGTATATATATGGTGGGGCCCCGAACAGTCCCTAGCCTAATTCATTTCACAAAATTGTCGTCTAAATTAAGCAAAAATGAAAATGACACTAATATCACTTTTTTTCCAACATTACACAAAAATATATTGAAATACTAAAGAGTTTTATTCAATAAAATCGCCATTGGCTTCTACCAGCAGAAGACTTCGAAATCTCTTGCATCTCTTCTGAAATTAAAAATATGAAAGAGCAACAGTTTATCCATCGCACCCAGCATATGTGTGTGTGTGTGTGTGTGTGTGTGTGTGTGTGTGTGTGTGTGTGTGAAACATTCACAGTTAAAATCTGAGGAAAGGAACAGTAGGATTAAAAAGATGACAAGAGTTTAAACTTTAAACTATATTTTCGCCGACGCGTTTCGTCTATTGACGGACTTTATCAAGGCAAAGAAATTAATTAAATTTTATTTTCAATAAAGTATCTATAAACAAAAAGTTGTTGCTTACTTGAAAAAATCGCCCATAAAATATTCATAAGACCAACTAAAATGATTAAACATTTAAAAAATGTCATATTTCATACACGAAGAGAATTTTTTCATGTGCAGCATATTGTTATAAGATGTTGAAATAGTGGAAATTAATCGTTTTCTTTTCATTTTTTATATGTTTATTGTATATGTTGGCTTGGGAAAGTATTGGTTCTATTAGGAATAGTGAGATTGCAACAAAACTGGGGCGCAGATTAATATTTTGGTAATAATTAATGGCACCACTCTGGAGGATTTTCCTTCCGAGTAAATCATTTTCTCTTTTGATGAGTATGGTTTATTTTAGGTCGAATTTGTAACCGCATTTATTACTGTGATTGACACGTATATTTTCTAAATTGTTATTTATGAGGTCTTTTTGTGTTCATAGATAGTTTTTTTTATTTCTGCATTTATACAATTTATTGTGAGGGAAAGTTTGGGTAACGTATTTTATATATGCCTGCTTTTGCGTTATTATTGTTATGGTAGTTTTTGTTTTTAGTGTTTTTTTAGATCTTATTATATCCATATTGGTCTTGGAAGGGGTGGTGACTATTTGGATGTTGTTTATATGGGATAGGTTGTTCTAGATAGTAGATGTTATGGTGTTGGTAGGTATTATTATGTATATGTTTTTGTTTATTTTATTATTGTGGATAATGTTATTTTTGTTGCGGTTGTGTATTTTATATGCTTTTTTTTGCCTTGTGGATAAAGTGATATGGATATTGTAAGTTTTTGAATCTGTTTTCCATGTATGTTTCTTCTTGAGGTTTCCCGGATTCTTAAATAGAAAATCTATAATTATACCAAATTTAATTCTAGAGGAGTGGATTGAATAGAAACTGATCAGATCATATTAGTTTCTAGCTTTTCTGTAAACTTCGAAATTGAGTTCGTTATTGTTTTTGTGTAACATGATATCTAGGAGGAATAGAGTGTAGTTGATTTCAGTTACAAAGGTGAAGTTTATTGTAGGTTCAACATTGTTACGTTGGTTAACATAATTATTTAAATTAGTATTTTGTAGATATGTAGGGAGTCGTCTATGTATCTAAAATAATAAGAGTTTTGTGGTAGAATGTTTTTAATAAGTCACTTACTAGAAACTCTAAAAATGGACAAGCGAGAACGCCGCTGAGAAGATATTCCATCAGTAAACCAAAGTGTTTGTTTATAGAAGTGATCGGCAAAAGTAAAGAAACATTGCTTGGTGATTAGATGGCTTAGTTTTAGGAAATTGTATTGAATATTGCTGCCATATCTGGTCGGGTGTCCCTGCTGCTCTCCTTGGGCTTCTTGACAAAATACAAAGGAGGATCTGTAACGTGGTTGATACTGACTTGGCAGACCGGCTGCAGCCACTCTCACACCGGCGTGATGTAGCTTCCCTGTGCCTCTTCTACAAGTACTTTCATGGCTTCTGCTCCGATGAGCTTAGATCACTGGTGCCGCCTAAGCACGAATTTACACGAGATACTAGATTAGCAACTAGGTCCCACCCTTTTACAGTTAAACAAATAAGATGTAACCGTAAATTCTACTCCAACAGCTTCTTTTCTCGCGCTTCCCGCCTGTGGAACTCCCTTCCACAAGTCTGCTTTCCCGACAGTTACAATCTCCAGGTGTTTAAATGTAGGGTCAATAGACACCTCCTATCACACTAACTCCCAACTATTCTCACAACACTCTCATCTACCCAACCCTCATTCTCGGTATTCTCACCCGCCTATCACCCACCCTCTGTTATTTCCTATATTTAATCAGCCTTTCTCCACTCTACGTAGCCCCCTGCACAGTAGTGGCAGTGACATGCCTTGCTCGGGGTGAAACGCTTATAAAAAAAAAAAAAAAAAAGTTATGTGTAGGGAGTGGTCATTTTATTTTTGTTTTTTGGTAACTGTGTTTTTCATATGGATTTTTCTATAGGGACGTGATATATATATATATATATATATATATATATATATATATATATATTCAAGTGCTGAGTGACAACTGAACTTTGCATAAATTAAAAATATATACTGTTATATGTTGTGCATGAAACACAGAGTTGTGTTACCGGAAGGAAAAAAATTATATCAGGTTGTCACATAAAATGACGCATTTTATAGGAAAGAATGAAAACTTCTTAAATTTATTTAGTTGAAATAAGCACTATATTGATAAATAACTCTAAATTCTTGATCCCATCTTTTAAAAAAGTCCATCCTTTGATGTGATAAACAGTTCAATGCTTCGATTATCTCTTTCTTATTGGAAAAAGTTTTATTGTGTATAAAATGCTCAAATTGATTAAATAAGTGATAATCAGTAGGCGAGATATTAGGGAGAAATATGGTAGATGAAGCAAAATTTAATTATTCAGGCTATGCAACTTTTGGACAGTTGATTGAGAAGCGTGAGACCGTGCGTTGTCATGCAGCAAAATTTGGGCCATACCCTTTGACAAGTCTAGGATGTTTCCTTATCGATTTTTCGTGCATACACTGCTCAATTTCTCCACAATACGAGGTTGCTGTAATTGTTTTTTCTTGAAGTACGAATGAATAACGAATAACCCCTTTGAAAGACCACCATACAATAACCATTAAATGTTTATTGTGCAGTAGAGTTTTTGGCGAATTATTTTGATCTATTCACTCGAATCTAATCTCTTACTGTTGTCAAAGTGTATCCATTTCTCATCGCATGTAATGTGTTTCCCCCCAGTTTGTACTGTAGGATTACTCGACATTGTTTCATTGTAAGCATTTTCATTCGGATTATGATTAACAATATATTGAAAGAAAAATTATCTGGAAAGAAAAAGAGTCGGGAATAAGTCAAGGCTTTTTATATATTACGAAGATTATTTCATTACTTCATTAGACAACCGGATCAACAACCAACTTGGCATTTGTGCTGGAAGCTCCAATACGAACATTTCAGAGCGTTTAGGTGTCAATCTGAGGACAGTCCAGAGAATTTGGAAAAAGTTGGGTGAGTATAATGATGATTACGAAGGTGTTTGGAGTGATCATTAGTGATAGCAACGTTATACCTCCATTTATCATCCCACAGGGCCTTACACTCAACGCAGATGTATGTGTATTTAGGTAGCAATTTTTCATTGATACAAATTTGATTAAGAACTACACTTTTTAAAAATTTTACTGTTCCTGTTTAACTAGAAAACAAAGAGTGTTTCGGTTCAGTGAATCTGAATATTGTTCAAACGATTGTTAGAAAGCTCTCAGCTATTGAAAACAATGTTTCTTTATTAAGTAGGCGAACATTCCATTTCTGTATTGGCTCTGAAATGCCTTTATTTCTTGAACAATATAAGAATCAGGTTTCCCGTTCCCTTTTCACTGTTTGTAATTTAGGTTTTTCCTTCTCTATACAAGGTTATAACGCCTAGTCTAGATTCCTTTTTAACCAAACTAAGCCGGAATTTGAACCCGACTCGACGGTACTCACTTTCAGTCACGCATTTGGTCTTTATCAAGCTTCGCAGGAGTACTCACCTCTCACAAATTGAAATACTTTTAAACAGAGCATAGGCCGTTATGCGTTATGATGATATCATACAGGGGAGACATGCAAACCAGTTGATTACTTTAAAAAACCGTAGATGAAGAAGATTTTTATTTAGCTTTGTTTGTTTTTTTTTATTTTATTTTATGGTTAGAGCTTCTCAAAATAAATGTAATTTTCTTTTTTCTTTCTTTCTTTCTTTTGCATTAATATTATATTTGTATACGTATTATTTTCGAGTACTTGCCGTATGCTAGCGGAAATATTTCTGTCATCCGATCTATGGTCATTTATATGTGCACGAATTGAACGTTGATCGGGAATATGACAAGTTAATCTACAGGATAGAATAGCAATTAATGTGCCCCCTTATACGGAAAAAAGCAAAGTTAGCTGTAAAAATAATCCTTGTTTATCGTCATTTTAATGTCGTTTTTCTCTCTGATTCACACACACACACACACACACACATATTTGTGGACCTTTAAGGCGTATAATTTACAAGAGTATTTCGTGAACTGTCTTTCCATCATAAGCTTCGTTAATCGTATTGAACGCAGTGAAATGTATGTATCGCTTTTTTTTATTATTCTTTCACTGTGCATCTCATATGTCCGTATACAGTGTAGATAATATTGTCGAAGTCCACTGTGATCAGGAAAAATGGTTAGTTAATCTACAGAAAAGGATAGCTAATAATGCGCTCACGGGTACGTGAAAAAGCAAAGTTAACTGTAAAAATGTTTTTTTTTTAGTTTTGTTCTTTGTTTTGATATTAGTCATCAGAAAAGAAACATTGTAAGGAGACTAGCAAAGCTGAATGAAAAATCTTTTATCATATCAAGCTAAAATATTTCCCTTTTATGAAAGCTTCATCAGAGAATGAGATATGGAAAAAATACTGGTATTTTTATTTATGCTCGCGATGTCTACTAAACCAATGAAAATCAAATAACACAAAAATAAAAATACCAGATTTTTTTTCATGTCTCATTCTCCGATAAAGCTTCAATGAAATTGAAATATCTTATTGATAAATGTTTCCTATTTGTACTTTATCCTATCATTCTGTCGTATCCAGATCCACATTTGATCCAAGTTCTCTCTCTCCCTCTATCTCTCTTAACCTTTCTCTCTCTCTCTCTCTCTCTATCACACACACACACACACACACACACACACACAGACACACACACACCTTACTATCAAAGAAACCCTGTTTATTAAACGGCGTCCCTGCGCTGTCAATCTAACACTGTTCAGTAGCGGAGATGGCGTGTTAAGCGGTTTTTAAAAACAGAAATGATTTTCACGTCAACCCAGGTGGGCATGGCACGTGGTTGCTCAAAACGATCACTCTTCCACAAGAATCTTCACACAGTAAAACTACTATGTAGTACAACGCACGGAAAATAAATATACCAAATACAACATCCTTAAGAATGGATGAAGCACTGGCTCGGGAAAAAATAAAATCTAAAGATAATTTTTATATTCTTTAACTCTTGAAAATCGAAATAATGTTAGAATGCTGGAAAAGATTGATTAAGTGTACGGGTCTGTAATCATCTATAGATTCAGGGATAAATTCATATATTTACTTATGCTGGTATATATGCAAGCATAAATGTGTGCTCACGTGAGAGAGCATCCCCACGCGCAAATATGCGAAAAACCAAACATGCCAATTCGTATTCAACCAAGTACTGCTTAATTAAGCTCAAAGAGTTTATATATATATATATATATATATATATATATATATCCCAACAGGAAAAGAAAACATCATATGGTTTAATCCACCGTACAACAAAAACGTAAAAACAAGCGTAGGAAAAATATACATTAAAGTCATACATAGAACCCTTTCCTGCATCAAGCACTCCATATAGGATATTCAACAATAACAGTAAAAATCAGCTACAGTTGCACCGAGAACATGACGCAAATAATAAAAAAACACGACAGGATAACAATTAACAAACCACTAGAAGAATTTGAACTCATATGTAACTGCAGAATAAAGAACACAAATTTCGAAAACTAAAAACTAAAAACGAGCAAGAATAAATGAATATAAATAAAGCAAAAATAGATAAAATCAAATCCAAAGAAATAATCTATGTACATAATAAACAAATTTACCACGCCCACCAAAATAACTGTTAGAATAATGCAACAGACTACCCACAATGCATCACTGACCTGTGTATATAAAAAGTCGAACAAAAACACAACGCATTAGGCCTGACTTATTGCGTTCAGCATGAAACAGACTGTCACCTTTGATTGTTTACTTAAATATCTACTTTTATATTTGCATACACTGTATCCTTGATATTGAGTACTTTAACCCATAAATACAGCATACTTTAAAACTATAATTTTATTACATACGCACACACAGATACACACACACATGCACACACACACACACACACACACACATATATATATATACATATCATAATATTTTAAACAGAGCATAGGCCATTATGCGTTATGGGGGATGTCATGCAGGGGAGACATACATTTTAAGTGATTATAATAAAAGTACTTTTTATAATAAAAATGTTTTAATATGACTACTTATAATAAAAATATAATAATATATTGCTCTACTTTTTACTGAGCGCGTTTTTTAATAAAGTAAATGATACGAAGTGTGGATTTTTATTCTATTTGTTCTTACTTATATATATATATATATATATATATATATATGTGTGTGTGTGTGTGTGTGTGTGTGTGTGTGTGATTACTTATATACATCGTGCGATGCATAAATTATTAAATAAAATCTCCATTGGCTTCACCTACGGTCTCCAGGCGACTTCGGAATCTCCTGCATCTCTTCTGGGTAATCTCATTGTTTAAGTTGGTGAATGTTTCTATCATCCTTGCCTTCATTCTTCTTTGGTGTTACAAAGAGTTTTGTTGGTCACTCGCTCAACTGCGCCCCACCCATAATAATCAATTGGATTGCGGTCTGGGGAGTTAGGTAGCCCGACGTTATGGGTGGGTGGTTGCATAAATTGTCTGACAGCTATGACTGGGTTCTTCTGCTTGTGTGGCATGGTGCAGAGTCCTGTTGCCAGCCACAGAGTCTTCTAACAACCACCCTCTTGACCTAGGACAGCACTACCACTTCAAGGCACTTGGTGCAGGCCTCGTGTTGAGTATGAAGCCCTCACCAACAAATTCAGGAGTTTTTTTTTTCTTATCAGGACGAACATAGTGTGCGTTTTCCGAACTGCCGTACCTTCATAATCATCATTAGACTTTTCCAACTTGTTTCGAATCCTCTGCGCTATCCTCATACTGGCACCTAAACACTGAAATGTTCGTACTGAAGATGCTGGTGAGAATGCCAAGCAGTACAGCATGCCGTTTTCCAAATTTATGGCGAAGTGAATTGCATCATGAGGCTCCTTTTTTTTAAAATGGTGCCCAACTGACTCTACTATACTGTGCAGTCGACAAAATAAAAGAACTAACGACATGCATGCACGAAATTCAAAATATAAAATATTACCCATCACATCCTTCATATATATATATATTGAAATTTGTTTATTTAGGCAGCAAATTTTCGTTTAGGTATGTCAGATTAAATGAATTGCAAACATTGTGTCTGCTTATATGCCGCTAAAAATTACTGTAAATTTTCTTCTTGCTTCAAATGTAACGGATGACAAATTGATTAGCGTTCATTAGAACGTGAAAATTATCTCCAATGGAATATTTTTATGTTGTAATGTCATTGTCATGCACGTGTTAAACTTGTTTTTTTTTTTTTAACATTTTAGAACATTACTACAGTCTTCATAGTTGATTCTATTGACGGCTTAAGTTTTTTTTTAAATGAATATTGGCTCGAGGATCTATAGTTTGGTTTTGTTTTTTTCCTTAGTGTAGGATAATTGTGTTATCGATCATTATTTTTTTATATAGTGAATGTAGACAGGAATGTATTGTATGTCTTATATCTTTCAATTATAATAGGCAAAAGATTATCCGTGAGTACGAACGGATTTTATTAAAAATAAGCAAACACAATGTTTGCAATTTATTTAATCTGACTCACACACACACACACACACACACACACACACACACACACACACACACACATATATATATATATATTAGTTTAAACATCAGTTCTCTTTAAAAGTGTGTAGTTTATATTGTATGCTAAGGTCTATAACTACAGGAGGCCAATGACTTTAAAAATAGTCAATATTATATGTTGTATTAATTACATAAAAACAGTTATGCAACGCAGACAATACATAAAAATAAATATTCATTATAAAAAAATAAGCACTGTTTTTTCTTCATTGGACTTTGTACTTATTGATGTACCGACTCACAGTACATATCAAATACACAATGTAATTTATCAAAGTTGGTGAGTAATTCTTTGGGAATGTTTTTAAAAGAATCGTCTGAAAGCCTCGCCTTATGTTATTTGCGTGAATAGGAACGCACTTTTAATAACACTAGTATTCATCATGCCGCTGATAGATCTTAAACTGATCCAATGTCAGCAATGTAGAGACTTAAAAAACTGACAGAAACAAATATATTTCCCATCATTGTGTAGCTCTTGAATTAATAAAAAAGATCATGTTGAGAATAGGAATTAGTGTTGATCTGTTGATTTCCAACTGATCGTTCAACCTCACTGAACAGATTCAGTATTTCAAAAGATTTTATGCAACTTTTTTTTCATCAATGACACTATTTAGTAAAAGATATGTATTTAAAAATACTGTTGTCTTTGCATGTCTTTGTAATTAAATACAAAAAGCACTGTGGAATTTTTGCTGGTTCTCCAGTTTATTATAATTGAAAATGTGCTTTATGAATCAAAATGAAGTTGTGGTGATATCGAGCAAAGCGAGGGACCGGATGTTTGCCCTCGGAGGTCCAGAAAGCAAATGACCAAAACTGGTCTTTGCGCACCCGGCTCCACGCAGATATTGCAGCTGAAAACCAAAAATTAATTAAATATCAAATTGCTCTTCGCGAGCCTACGTGAATTTTATTTATCATCCAATAGGAAGTCCAGAATTAAATACGGGTGTGAATTCCCAAGTGGCTTCCTGGGACCCACAAAGTCGAAATAAAGAGCATAGACAAAAAGCATCGCCAGTTGAGAAAGTGCGAGCATAATTAGCACATCCCTTGACTTCGTCAAGCAATCCACTATTATCGCCTCGCCGTTCCCTTTCATTTTCTTCTTCGCTGTCCCCTGAGCTACTTACCCGACCCACGGAGAGGAGACATCAAAGACATTCCTAACTGACAAATGCTCACACATACAGACGCACAAACTCTCTTTTCAGCATTTACTGCTATAAACATTTTAACGTCCTTTGAACCCATCCTAAAGACATTACTTTATTTGTAAAAAAAAAACCTTAATTGATATATGTGCATATATATAAATGTTGTTTCTATACTCAATTTGATTTTTTTGTTTTATAATCCCTGTTTAATAACTTATAGTGGGCTATCTACTAACGCGGCCAAATTCAGATAATCTGTTTCAACATACAACTACGTTTCACTAGAATGGATAACCCACTATAAAGTCTCATTCATAAATACATTTCGTAAGTGTCAAATTACGCTCTTTGTCTACAGTTAAGAAACTCTAATTTGACAAAAAGATACATATATTGAATATTCCATGAGCATCAAAATGATACAATGTAAACTTCGTAATATCAATAAATCTTTAAATATTAATAAACCAGTTGTTTTATTTTAAAGACAAAACCCATAAAATAAACCTTGAAAAATACAATAGATTTAGTTGATTTTGTTTAAGAGCATATTAACTTCTATGTGTTATTTAATGCAGAAATCTACATATATTTTAAACACAATTGTATGCATTCAATTACAGAAAAAATATATTGTTGATAATTATATATATATATATGTGTGTGTGTGTGTGTGTGTGTGTGTGTGTGTGTGTGTGTGTGTGTGTGTGTGTGTAAATGTATTGCTAGTATTTTACTATAAGAATTTATTCTTATACTTTCATAGCGATTTTACTTTTGTTTGAAGGTCCACTGTTTGCCCATGGTTGGGACCCTAACAGCTTCTACCACCCCGAGTCAGGGTGGAACTGGGAACAACAGTAATTATGAGATGGTTTCACGCTTCACAAAACTTTCACTTTCCCGATCAGAGGCCTTGCTGTCGGATGTAGTTTATCGTAGTACCCCAGACTAATTGTCCGTGGAGATACTTTGTACACTAAGCAATAGAGTAACACTATCAGACATAGAATAAATTTAAAGAATAAGCTTATTGAAGAAGCTTACGCATGCGCAGTAATTAAATAATGAAATCAGTAGACCCAGCATAGATATGAAGATCATACAGGAGTCTCTAATGAGAAATGTACAGATATTAAATTGAAGACTCCACGATAATAAAATAAAGGTATTGGTAAGGTTTATTTCGTTCTCTGGAAGTTGTGAGTTCAATCCGGGGTTTAATGATACAGATCAAGGGTGGTGCAGAACGGAAGAATTTTTATTTAACTGTTTAGTAAATTCTTCAGAAGGAAATCAGATGAAAGAAGTAAGGAATGAGAGCAATATACACCAAATAAATAAATATCCAAATATTCTGTCAAAGTTATTGAACTTTTAACAAATGCGTCAGGTACCTGGGGGAATCCATACAGCATAGCAACAGAAAAGTTGCAAAAATAAATAAATAAATAAATAAATAAATAAATAAAAAGAGACAAAGGCAAACAACAGTTGACATTAATATCAATCAGACATGAAGGATTTTAAAAGTTTTATATTTCAAGCAGATATCTTTCAAAAACCTTGTGCCAAACAATTACTTAATCTTCGTCATGGTTGTAGAATCTTTAATCAGAAGCCTCGTTTGTAAAAGTTAACCATTACGATACTGCTTCAAAGCGTAACGTGGTAGGAACGTTTATGCTTTCTATAACAAACAAGATAAATTGATTATTTTGTATCGACCCAAAGATGATGTCGGCCATTCTTCTTTTCTTCCGATAAAACTCGTAATAGATACAATGTACAGATTAACCGTTTATTTTTTCGGTTTTTTTAAATTGACAAAACGAATTTATTTGCATCGGTTCTATTGTTTGCGTTCTTCCATTAGTTTCTTGGCATTGATCAGCCTGATATCGCTCTTGGAATATTGCTACATACGTTCATATCAACGGAGAAAGATTTATTCTTTTAGGAAGATGTCTATACTTTCTTTGTTGCCACTGAAATTTCGGTTCGGAATGAAAAGTCGCAGTTTGAATTCGAGATGGTTGCATTATATTCACATATAAACGTAAATACGATGGGAAAGGCATGAATCCATCTCCTTTTGCCAGTCATGAGTGAAATAGTAGGACTTGTGTCTGGAAAAATAATTATTTTAAAATTATGATAACGTAATATTCACTCGCGGAAAAAAATATTCATACAATTTAAAATATGTTCCGGCTTTAAATAATCCACAAAGGGTCGATAAGCTGTAAAAAATAAATCAATCAATAACTCCACCAAAATTTCAGCTTTATTTCTGTATGATCCATTTTTAAACAAAGTATTTTTACAATAATTGACCTGTTGTAAATGTACCAAGTAGACTTTACTCTGAGATTAATAAAAAAACAAAGGTTCCGTCCGAATTAACATTGAAAAAATTTATTATTATTGATTCATTTTCTGAATGATTTCGTGATACAAGTCTTACTAATTAACCCATAGCTGGGGAAAAAAGGTTAATTCATACCTTCTCAAGAGTATTTTCACCCTTGAACAGAGAAGTGAATATAACGAACCCAACTGGAATAGGGACTCGTCTCTCCGATTAGTAATACTGAGTCAATATCCATCACACCACCTGCACATCTAAGCTTACAGAAGTTGGTATTCCCAAACGGTCACCTATATGGGTTTTAACAAGGTTCGACATTGCTTAATTTCCTGTTCGTATCGGACCATTATTTCAATATAATCCAGCCGTACGCCTAGAAAAGGCTTACGAATTATATTTTTAATATGCTCTTAATGGCAATTCTAGATATGCTCTTTCTGGCAATGTAGTCATATATTCAAAAAGGCTAGCTTGAGATTTAAACATTGGGTTGTGCTAATTTTTCAAGTGAAGGAAAATTGTTTGCTTGCCTGTCGTAAAATCAATATACAAATTTCTGATTTTTACCCAGGTTCGAATATCGGAGAGAAAATGAATACCTATTTAAGTCTTTAAGAGAGCTTAAATGCCTGCTCGTAGCTTAATTTCATACGATATAAAATCAAAATTTTGCGAAATTAATGTAGGTTGATGAACCTGGCTTAATCTTTTGATTTAGTCGAACTACATGCCTTAAAAATCAGCATTTCAGTCATAGCTTTTTTCCTCATCTCGAACACAAACATCAGCAGTAAACAGGCGATGATGATAACAACCAAAAAGGTTTTGATAGTGAGGTTACATGGTTAAATACAGTTTGATGCTTTGACAGAGAGAAAAAAAAAAACACTTGTTTTTTTTTTTGTTTTTTTTTTTGTAACATATGCAGTCAACTTTAGGAATCTGTGTGTAGCTTAGTGGTTATTGGCGCAAAAGGAGAAGGGTGTGTCGAACTTAAATTCTAACCAAACCCACAGTATTCGATTTTGTATAAATACCTTTGTAGTGGATATGATTCCATCTGTTCCCCCTGCTATGGATTAAATATCAGGTTAAATTAGATTGTTTAACTTTATCTGGCACCAAATCTAAAAGAATGACAACTCTAAATTCAATACCGGTTGTGTTTGAGGCTTGTAAAAAACTATATGCTATTAAAACCACAGCAGTAACTATTATTTTGGTGAGGCCTTGACCCTTTATTCGAACAATATATGCTATAATTTCTTACTAACGGTTATAATATTCTGTTTCAACTTCCTCCAAGGGTGCCCTAACGAACACTTTATCAGAACTTTCTCGGAATTCTGGATATTTACCCGAAATCTCCGCATTGAGACGAGATGTGTCATAAGGTCTGGTTTAACGTGGGGAACCCGAGCAGGCACACTCTGGTCAAGAGTTAATATTTACCTAGCACCCACATACGCGGGATCGAACACTAAGCATGTCTCTTTTTTTCAGCCGAAAAGACCGAGTCCTGATTGAGTCAACTTGAAGAGTTGATTTGTGTGTCTTTCTCAGCCGAATCTATGTCGGTAGACAGAGCCTGAGTGAGTCGTACTTTGTCCGAAGTCAGAGAGCGTGACTAACAATTTCGAGTTCTAGCGGAACTCTGGGTATTTACCCAAATCTCCACCTCCACCATCACTGTGACGGGATATGAGATAAAGTCAGTGTTTAAGTTGGGAGACACGAGAGGGTACTCTCGGCCAACTGTCAAAATTTACCCGGGTCCCGCGTACGCCGGATGAGTCACTATACTTGCCCATACTTGTTAGCCGAGTCTCCGTCCGTAGACGGAGCCTCGACTGAGTTGTTTTCTGCCCGAAAACTGCTTGACAATTGCGAGTTCTCGTGAAACTCTTGGCATTTATCCAAGTTCACCCCCACTGAGACAGGATTCAACACAAATGTGTGGTTTCCGAGTTCGTGAAGTCGGGCAAAAACTGCCTAAACCCTGCATACGCGGGACCAGGTTCTTGTCTATTTCATCACATCTAAGCCTCTGCCCGCTCGAAAACAGAGTCCGACAAGCTTGAGTTCGAGCGAAACTCTGTTTATTTACCAAAGTCCCACTACTGAGACGTGTTATGACACAAGATTAGGATTTACGTGGGGTACCCGAAAAGTTTTACTCTGGCTAACAGTTAAAATTTGCCTTTATCTTTACTAACTCTGAACATTCTTTTTCAACTTATATTTACAAATACGCCTCAGAAAGATCCAGCTTCGAAAAAAATTCCACTGTTTAATTTCGTAAAAATTTCTTCCGGACTTGGTCATGGTTATTTATATGATTACTATTTATATGATTATAGCCCGACGTTGCTCGGGTGCAATAAAAGCTTTAAAACTAATCCATGGTCCTGGAGCTCAGACTCTTTGGACGTTGGCACGAAAGACTAAAAAGCAATAGTTGTTTCCAGTTAAAGCCAAATCGTAGACTGAAAGAAAAATGAATGGATGTAAGTCAAATTTTAATTTCCTGGTATCGATATGAAATAAGTTTTTTTCGTCGTTAACTGAATTTAGAAGGCTAAATAAGTCCTCTGAGTAAATGGTATCATATCTGAGACTCAGAACTACAATTATACCTACTTAGAGCCAAACCCGAAGCAAAAACTAAAATAAAAGGGCTGAACAAAATACAGACATACAGGCAGATAAACAGACACACACACACACACACAAACATCTTGCCTTATATATATATTATCGATTTTCTGCACTATTGTAAGAACTGCAACATTGAAACTTCTGAATATCGTTTCTTATGTTTTTGTCTATGAGTGTATCAAATTTGATTAAAATCGGACCACTCCTTCTATAACTCGATGTTTTCGATTATCGATTTTCAATATTTATCGGGGATACCTCGACACAAAACCTAGCTAAGAACACTCGCAGACGCTTATAGTACAACTGTGTAAATTTTCTTGAAAATCGGTTCAGCCGTTTCGGAGTCTATAGGTAACGGACACACACACACACATATACACACAAAGTTCCATTTATAAATAAGTTTAGATAAACATTTGTTTCACAGTCAGAAAATCATCACAAACACGAATTTTATTTATTTTTACATACACTGCTGGTGCAGCCAATTTGAAATGGTCAGTTTTTTCAATTACTCACACTTTTTCAAGTCAGTCTAATTTTTCATTGACTTGATCCAATGCTGCGAAGGGTACACTATGTTTAGTTTTAAACACTGGCGTCGACTCTTTTTTTCACTTGAAAATTTCATTAATTCTGGAACATCGGTCCAACTCAACCGAAAGATCACCTAGAAAACATTTTTTTCACTAGTCACTTGTTCACTTATATTTTTTGCAATAAATGTTTATAGATAAATCATATGTCTGAAATAATCTAGCCATTACCAAATAAATTTTTAGTATTTTTTTTTTACACATAAGCCTTAGTTTTTACATGTTACGAAACGAAATGTTGCTAGTCATTTCACTAATAATAAACAATTTCTTACCCGACACGTCATGTGCGATTTCCGAGGTTTTTTTTAACATTAGTTTTTCGTTTGTTTTCCATGTAGCTTCGTTAATTATTGTGATATCACTACCAGTGTCTAGCTGAAATTTTAAATCCTCATTATTAATTTTCACATACACAAATATTCTTTCGTTTTCTGTAATTATTTTCCGTATCAATGCTGAGTACGAAATTTTTTCTGTAAGAACTTTTTCTTGCTTTAGTTTTACAGTGTGACTTTTTATGTCCTGCTTTTCAAAAATTGTAGCTCTTTAAATTTCTAAAGGGACAGTCATCTCCGCGATGTAACCTTTCACATCTGAAACACGGACTAATTTTTCTTTTCTTACATTTTTTCATTGACTTGTATTTCTTCGTTTTCTTTTTACAGTTAACGCTTGAACAAAAATTAATGCTTTAAGCATATCTAGAATCTGCTCGTCTAATTTGAATCTTTTACACTCCTTGTTAATGATTCTAGCATATGTCACAAAATCTTCGTCTTCTTTTTCGTCATATTCATACACTTCCAATAAGTATTGAATAACGAACTCTTCTCGCTAAAAATTTTGTCAGAATATTTACTGTTTCTTCAAAGCAAATTTCTCCTTGTTTTCTTCGTAGTAAAAAATTATCGTATTTTTCATGTTCTAACGGTACTAAATTTCTCAATAAAAATTTTATTAATTCTCGTCTTCCCATTCTCTACATTCTCACTGTAAATTTGCTCGTATCTTCTAAAATAAGCAGAAAAGGTAATTCCACCATTTGAATTCTATGTGAATTCAGCAGTAGCATTTGCCACTACGTCGGGAGTTAAAGTAATAGGATACTTTTTCATTTTCTTCTAAACTATATCATTAACTTTTGTTGTTGTTTCTGGACTTTCAACAATTGCCGTTGTTGTTGTTTCTGTTGTATTTTTACCACTTGGGCTAATAATTCTTCTATATTTAAGAATATTTTTGTTTTTACGAACAGCGAAGAAAAAAAAACGTCACCAATGTGGTTCTAATTTCTTGTCACTGTTATAGAGTGCACCGCAGCAAATTAGTATTTTTCCTACTGTGTATAAATTTCGATTCCTCGTTGCCAATTTTGTAACTTGTTACTAACGGTTATAATATTATGTCTTGACTAGCTTCAACGGTAATCTAACAAACACTTTAGCAGAACTCTATTAAAACTAACACGGAACTCTGTTCCTGAACTCTTTTTAGTATTTTATTTAAGGCGTTTTGCCTTGTTCATTTGTCTTACCAGGGAAGAGTGTCTTATTTACTCCACAACAATATATATATAGCATTAAAATAAACAAAAACATGTATCTGGCTGCTGTTATGAGAGCGAGTCATCTGGTATGTGCAATTTGTTCCATTAATTCATGGTGTGTGGATATAACTTAGGACATGTATCACACGGAGGTTAGGACATGCAACATACGTATTTTAGAACATGTATCAAACGTAGGCTAGGACTTGTATCTCCCATAGGTTAGAACTTGCATCACTCATAGATTAGGATATGTATCACACGTAGGTCAAGGCATGTATCACAAGTAAGTTATGACGTGTATCACACGTAGGCTAGGACTTTTATCACACATAGCTTAGAACTTATGTCAAACGTAGGTTAGGGCATGTATCCCACGTAGGCTAGGAGTTGTGTTACCCGTAGATTAAACAAGTATCACACGTAGGTGTGGACATGTATCACACATAAGAGAGGATTTGTATCACACGTAGGTTAGTACATGTATCCCATGTAGGTTAGGATGTGTATCAGTAAAGGTAACCGTCAAGAGATAACATGAACCTGCGTTTGATCTCCTAGAAATCCACTGTCTATGCTGAACTACTATTTTTCTTTAAGTTCGATTAAGAGAACTCTAGAGCCACTTCGTATCAACGAACACTGAATAGTTATAAACAAACATTATAGTTATTCAACTCCACATTCTGATAGGTCCATTTTATAACCAAGTCAAGAATTATCTTCGGAGACATTCTATTTAATGTATTCTAATTTTTGCTTTAAAGATGAGAAAATCGATGCCATCAAAAGTTGCATTTTCGAGTAAATAGGAAAATCTATAAAGAACGTCTGAAGTCGACATTCACGTATAAACATCAAGAAAACTGAATGTATGGTCATCAGCAAAAAGAAAAAGAAAAGCCCCCAGAATGCCAACTACAGGTAGGAGAAACTAAAATAAAACAAGTAAAAAAAATTAAATACCTGGGAAGTGTTCTGACAGAGGATGGAAAGTGCGACATTGAGATCCGAAGACGCATTGGCATGGCCAAGGACATATTTCAAAAGCTCACCAGGAAACAGGAAAATCTCATTGAAATCAAAGAAAAGAATACTGAATTGCTATGTGATATCTGTCCTTCTGTATGGCAGTGAATGAAAGAGCGGTTTGAGGCAGCAGAAATGTGGTTTTACAGAAGGATGCTGAGGATACTCTAGACTGAGCACGTGAGCAACGATGAGGTGTTGGAGAGGATGCAAACGAGAAGAAAACTTATACTTAACATCAGAAAGAGACAGATGAGATTACTGGGACACGTAATGAGAAAAGAGGGCCTGTAGAATCACAGGGCGGATAGAAGGAAAGAGAGACAGGGAAAACAAGCGTGAGACATACTTGATAGGCCTGAGCAAATAGACGGCGGAACAGGGTTTGGGGGAGATACCAAGAGGAAAAATATTCAGAGCGACAAAAGACAGAGTCAAGTAGGAGTCCATGATCGATACGTCTTGAAGACATACGGCCCATGAAGACTATATATATATATGCGTACGTATTTATATACACTGATTTAAATGCAAACGTGTGAGCTCATACGTGTTTAAATCGGTTAACAAGACTGCAATTCAATCTTAGCATGCCGTATAGATACAGTGAATCACTCAGACGATTTTTAGGCGTCAGCAAATACTCCAGAAATGTAGCACTGTGTTATCTAAACTTGCATTTTCAAGTCTTCATTGATAATACAGAAGAATTCGAACAACTACAATGGCGTCGATTGAACCAGCGGGAAAACAAATTCTTTCTCTGGATATTTGTTAATCATTTCACCCCAAGCAAGGCAGTGAAGCTACTCAGATACAAGGGCGTTACCGGGTGTTACAGAATAAGAGAAAAACTATTATTAAGGGGAGAAAGAGTGCAATAAAAAAAAAGAATTAAGGCTGAAGATAATGGATTTAGATTCAATTCGCGTTCTATCTTAGTGAATCGAATATTAAATTACTACGTTTGTTTTATTTTATGCATCTGTGTGCGTCTGTGTTTGTGTGGGTATGTGTATGTTTTAGCTATATGCAAATCGATATTTTCACAACTAAACTGATATGCTCAAAGTATTTTTGTAAAATTTCTTAGTATACTAAGAGGTTATTATGACAGTAGAAGGATACCTTAGTACTGCAATGGTGAGCTGGTAAGTCTTTTTCGAAATCAAGACAGATTTAAAAATAAATTACTAGTTTATTACTTAAAACACAAGATTATCTTTTATTCATATAATAGCTGAAGTAGCCGTCGACGCAAAGTAAGAAGTAAAGATTTCTATGGTAATTATTTATAATAATAATAGAATATTTTCTAAATACATGACTGGTGAACTGGTAAGATAATCCTACTTAAATTAGTCAACAAAAGTGACTGACTGTTTACTGTTCCATGACAATACAACTAGTTGCAAAGATAGGGTACGTAGAAGATGCGCCATTATTTTTGTAAGATTTTCTTGCTCACTTATGCTCCATGACGATCGAGTATATGCAAATATGAGATAATCCACGGAGTACTTAAGAGAGTAATTAACAACGGCCTGATAACTCATAATCCAGAGTAAGGCATCCACATTAATAAATTCCCACATTAAAAGCCGACCTTGTGGAAAACCCCAGCGGTTAAACAAGGTGCAAATTACGTGATGACTTGTCTTAGCTGGCGTGTGGCGTTACGGACGCCTTGGTATTTACTCATGCTCTTTCACCAGGGTACACTTAGGCAAAAAAGGTCAAAATTTACCCAGCCCCCTCATACACAGGGATTGAATACAAAGCTTGTCTTAGCTGGTCAGTATTTACTATGCTCCTCCACTGGAACGAGTTGCGACACAAGGTCGGTTTTTAATGTGGTGGGTGTTGAAATGAGCGCGTACACTTGGGCCACTGGTTAAAATTTACCCAGCCCCCTCATACGCGATGGCTGGCTACTAAACTTGTCTTAGCTTGTCAGAATTTACCCTGCTGGTCATTATATACCCTGCTTCCCAACTGAAGTCAAAAGAGGTGGGGGCAGGGTAAATACTGACCAGCTAAAACAAGCTTGGTACCAAATCCCCGCGTATGCGGGAGTTGGATAAATTTCAACCATTGGCCAGAGTGTTCGCACTCGTGTTCCCCACGTTAAGCCTGACCTTGTGTCACATCCCGCCCCAGTGGGCGGAGGGTATTGGTAAATAAGAGGCGTTTAAATCAGTATTTACTCAATAAGAAGTCACCTGACATAGGCCACGAACGTGAGGCAACCTATGAGGTGAGAACGCACTACAACAGTGATGATCTCCAACCTTAGATTGCTAACAACAATTTATGAACACTTACATGTTTTCAATTTGATTTTGTCGCTGTTATTTTTAAAAGAGTTTCTTATAAAATTTATATTAGAGATATAAAAACAATTACAAAGGAAAAATCTTCCCAGTCTTTAAAGATCAATTTGATGGACAAAACTCCCCAGCATTTGTTTTATTATTTTTTATTTATTTTTATATGAAATTATAATTCAGGGATCATTATTCAGTTGTCAATTTATTCTACTGAAATTTCTAAAAACTTACATCTAAATTGTGTATTCTATCAGAAAAGAACGATTTCCGTTTTGATTAATTGAAATATTTAAATAAGCATTCGATATCTTTAGTTTGCTGTAACTACTTGGCTAAGCAACGAGGATTGTACTGAAATGGTCTTGAAGGCAACAAATCTGGAAAATACGAAGACTTTCCCATCCCAAGTCCTATAGCGTCCGCTGTGTCGCATTTGAAACTCAAAAACAAAGGTTGTTATATAGCATATCAACCGGCTTGTTTCCTCGATCAGAACTTCTTTTTCTATTCCAATGAGTCATTCAAACGAGTCAATTGCTCTCTTTAATATTGTGCAGTAACAATTTATCCAGATTCTGGTAATTCGTAATAAACAATTTCCTTCGAATCCTACGAATTCACAGAGAACAATTTTCCTCCAGTGGCTTACACTTAGGCTGAGATGTTGAAGTTTTTCAATAATCGCCTTCATTTAAGCTTCCTTAATAAATCTTTTGCTTACTGAGTAATAAGATTAAGAAGCATTGTTATTCTTTTCCGTAAGCTCACGTCATATTCCTAATTTCTAAAGTTTTCTTTATACTTGCAATCAACGTATTACTGTTGACTGGTTCACCACTAATTTTATGCATGTTTATATTTTTATTTTATTTTATCTATTTATTTTACTTTATTTTTTTTTGCATTATTTTTCAAAACGTTTTTCTAATTCCCTAGCTTTAAAGAACTGAAATCTTCTATAACAATTAAGTCTATTCTTGGATGTAAGAAAGACATTTGCTTTTTTTCCCCCTAATCATTACGAAATTTGTTGAAGAGTATTCCGGACGACCTGCCGACCGACCTTCCCAATTTCTGAAAAAATGACTAAGTATCATAATTTTGAGGAAGAGATTGTTAGTTGAGCTGTATCCTGAAACAAAAGAAAGATCGACCTTGTCTCCCCGACTTACAAGATATTATGGCAATATGTTTGCTTATTAGCGTTAAGTAGTGTCTACTTTAATGAAAAGTGTCATTACTAAGAAGGGGAAATCAGGCTGCGTTGCCGATATAGTTATACCGTATTTTACACACACACACACACACACACACACACACACACACACACACACATATATATATATATATATATATATATATATATAATTTGACCAGAATGAGTAGGATAATTCAGACGAAGAAGAATTATTTTCACTGTGACTGGCAGCGCTCAACCTTTCTTTTATTCTTCCCGGAGGACATTTCCTTCACACTTTCCTCTTTCTCATATTGACCCAACCTCTGTGAGCCCAACATCCCCTAACCCAGCCTCTGTAAAAAGCAGTATGCGGGATATAGAATCCTTTCCCCCTGGCTCTCAGCTCATTATATTCATCACGTCGCTATCCTCCCCATCCCACCAATCATAGCACAAAGCTATCAGCACTTACACCAACCTGCGTCTTGCCAATTTCACTACCCAACATACCCTTCTTCCCTGGTCTGAAATATCTCTGAGCATCAGGCGGGAAGTTCGCTGTTTCTGGCGGACATTCGTCGTTGGGATACAGCCAGATATTTTCTGGTCATCGGCCATCTAGATTTGGAAAATGGTGGCTTGTGAAAAACGAAAAAAAATCCGGAAGAAGAGTCTGTCTAAAGGACACACAGGCAGGCAACTAGATAGATAGATAGATAGATAGATAGATAGATAGATAGATAGATAGATAGTAGGAAAGTAGAAAGAAGAAAAAAATCAAAAAAACGAAAGCAACTCGCCAAGACAGAGAAAAAAAAGTATTGATAAATACAGAGAAAGTTATTAAATAGAATGAAAGAAGCCAACGTGCGCGCGCACGCACACTCACACACACAGAGAGAGAGAGAGAGAGAGAGAGAGAGAGAGAGGAATAAAGACAAAAGAATACTCATCTTAGCCGCGGGTTTTGTCTTCTGATGACGTTAGGATTTTATTTTGCAACAAGTATTTGTAAACAAAAGTAAAAAACTCCTTAGTTTTTCAAACTTTATCAATTTAAGAAACACTCATATTCATCAGGTTAACTGAAAAGTAAAGGTAAATTATGACTGTTGCTAAGTCAGTTAAGTGCCATACAAGAACACGCTTGGACGATCATGTCTCTTTGGAGACATGAATGACAATTCAGAAGATTTTCCTGCGGAAGGTTGGCATTACTTTCTGCAGTTGACTTATTGCCTACCAAGATATAGAACCCAATCTGTTTTGCTATTTAACCCATAGCTGGAGGAAGAAGAGGTGGATAAAGACTATTAAAAAATTTCTATGTTTTTCTGACCATCATTGTATGGCGAATTTCTAAGCATAGATTAAATGTAGCACAAGGTCTAAAGTATAGGGGCACTCAGTGAGGATCGAACTCACTATTCAGCCGTAGTTGCTCTAGCGTGACAAGCTTGTTAACCATTTCACCATATACCCTCTTTCTGTCATTTTATATATATATATATATATATATATATATATATATATATATAAGTGTATAGACACGTAGGTAGAACGTTTGCTTCCTGACCCGGGTTCGTATATCACCATGGTCGATTTGTCCATATGTTATTGGTCTGCGTGCGGCCCCTTTTAAAAGTACCTGAAAACCATACTACGGGCTGACCCAAGCCTAATATCTCGGTGTCTGTGTGTTGTGGAGTAGTTTTCTCACTGAAGGTTATAATCGTTCTATGCCGATTGCTAATCGACTTAACGTATCCAAAATGTTAGGAACTTTTACTCTTCTACTGAAAACTGACCCCGTAGTATTCGGCTAACTGCCGACTAATATCAACTGCCTAGTAGTTCTACTGAACTCCAATAGAAGTCTAAAGAACTCCCATGAACTTCCTAAGTACTTCTTCCGTTAACTTCCTGTTAACTCTTATTAATATAGGAGAGAGAGTTCATTATCTGAGGAATAAGTGTGTTTCACCAGAACACTGTGCTAGTGACGAGGGTTTATTCAGACTGTTGATCACGCTAGATAACGAACTTTCTCCTAGAAACTGTAACTAAGGTCTGCTCAGCATAATTGCAATATAAACCATAGGTGGGCTCTGTGGTTGTTGAACTGAACAGGCGTTTGCAATAAGGAGTAGCTAGCCGTTCTAGCAGATGGCCAGCCATTATATATATATATATATATATATATATATATATGTGTGTGTGTGTGTGTGTGTGTGTGTGTGTGTGTATGTGTGCTATTACTTACATAGTAGTAAGCCATTATAAGTGAATAGAGCTTCCACACTTGCGAGTTAGTCTTCAAAACAAACTTGCTAACCATCTTCCTACAGAGTGTGTATGTTAACATATTCAAACATCCTTATTTGCTTATCTTTAAAACAGGAAAAGAAAGATGAGTAGTGTAAGCACATATTGGGATTATATAAGGACGGAAAGACAGAAGGAGGAAGTAGAAAGAGACATAAAAACTGAAAGGAGATTTTCTATCCAGTTTTTTGTTTATTCTTTTTTTTTCATCTCTTTTTTTTTCTTTCTTCGTCGCACTTCTTTCTTTCTCACTATATTTTTTGTTGCTGTTCACCATTTTTTTTCTTTCTTTCTCACTATATTTTTTGTTGCTGTTCACCATTTTTTCAATCATTTTCTTTCTTCCCTGTGCTTTTGATCCTATTTTTTGTTTTACGTGCTTTTTTTTTTTTTTTTGGAAGCACTCTCGTTTTTGGGATTCGAAAAAGTGTCTTCATATTTAAATCGAGGCAAAAATCTGCTTCGTCAATACTGAATGATATTTCCCTACTTCATTACAATTTTCTGCATTTTGCCTTTTGGCAGCGATCAAATTATCGTGTGAGCTGTGAGTTCATAAATAATGCGTACAGAATTATAAATGGTGTAAGGCCATCATAACACGCATTAAAGTCCTGCGTAACACATTCCTCACCCATAGAGATTCTTCTTGGCGCTGAATACCTTAACAGATCTATCTATCTATCTATCTATCTATCTATCTATCTATCTATCTATCTATCTATCTCGGTCAGTTAATATCTATTTACCAGTCGATCTTTTTCAGCTCGTTAATATATATGTTCGTTGTGGTGCAGTGTATATCGTCTCGGAACGAGCAATCATAGAGCCTAGTTCGCTTTCCAGTTGAATTCGTTGCATTCACTGACGCGCAAATACCCCTAGGAAAGGTATTAAACTGTTTTCCTCCCTCCAGCTATGGGTTAAATAGCAGAGCAGATTGGGTTCTGTAATCTTGGTTGGCAACTAGTCAACCGCAAAAAGTAATGGAAACCGACCGTGGGAAAATCTCCTGCACAGTCAGTCATATGTATTTCGTATGGCACTTAACTGACTGATATATATATATATATATATATATATATATATATATATATATATATATATCAATTTGCTATGCTTCTTATGTTTCAAAGGAACTGAATATACAATCCCCATCAATTTGATAATTCATTATTTTATAAATCCGATGAAACCAACATGGACGACATTCTTGTCGACGTGACTTGATCGTAGGGCCAATTGGTTGTTGTTGTTCATGTTTTCTATAGCACATTTATGAATGGCAGAAAAAAAGAAAATTTGATGAAACGGAAATAATCGACAAGGAAAGAGAATAACTAAATTTTATGATAGATCAAAGAAATAGTTTTGACAATGAAATTTTCATGCCACTCAAGTTATAAATGGAAAAAGTGGCTATAAATGGTCTCTTAAACATTATAGATTTTATAAGTACTTAAATAAAATCAGAATATACACTAATAGAAAAAATTATAACATTAAGCTTTATTTCTTCATTGAAAAGACCATCATATTGAAAACAACTTTTCCTGATTTTGAGTTTTAGAGATTAGTGTCAACCTCGTTACAAACCTGTAGACGACAAGATATATCACGCGGATGTTGCAAATTTTACAAGAACTCAAATCTACTAACAAGTGGAAACAGAAACGTTTTCGTATGAGAGGTTAATTTCGATTTATATACACTGTAACTGTAAATAAATAAAATAATCAAGATGCTAACCTTCACACTACTTCAAATAAAAGTTTAGGAAGTACTGAAATGAGCGATAACAGCTACTGGACTTGAAAAATCTGTTAATGCAAAAATTAATTTTAAGAGAAATATCTTATAAATATTCACCTAGCTGCTGTGCTATTAATGAATATGAAATGTTTCCTTGTAGGGAAACGGTTAATGTTAGTATTATTATTATTATGGTTTCAGTCAGTTAAGTGCCATATGCGATAGACGCTTGGGCAATTATGTCTTTTCTGAGACATGACTGACTGGGAAAATTTTCCCGCATTAGGTTGCAATTACTTTCCAAGGTAGACTGGTTGCTAACCAAGGCTATAGAACCCAATCTGTCCTGTTATTTAAACCTAGCTAGAGGCAAGAGACGAAAGTGAATGCAACAAACTCAACTGGAATTCGAACTCGGCTCTCTGAACCGATATCTACTTCACTACAGAGCAGTTATTATGGCTTATCGATTTTTAATCAATGTGTTATCAGTTCCGAGAAAAATCATGAGAGGTTCGGTATGTTGCGTATTTGTACGTATCATGGCGATTACCGACACAAAAAGTGGGATTGATGTGTTGAGTTCAAATTCCAGCTAAAGTCGTTGTGCTCACTTTCACACAATGATATGAACTTCTCCACTAGCTAAATAAAACAGACTGAGATCTTTACCTTGGCATAGACTGCATGTTCTACTACAATAATGCATCTTAATAGCAATTTCTTTCAGTAGTGCCAACAATAAAAGTTTGGGCCAATGTCAAGAATAGGTTTGGCTTCTCGTAGATTTGCTCTACACTATCAACTTCCCTAGTATAGTAACTTATGTTAAATATGATTGTAAAATCTACGATACAACTTTTTCTAAATTCCTAAAATAGCACCACAAACTGAATATAGTATGGACTTCTTAGGCTACTCTTTGTAAGTATTATTCTATCACCTAATTTTTACCGTTTTTTCGAAGCATTACTTTGAACGGGGTCGTGTATTTGTTTGTTCTGGGCATTTCGATAACACATATTTTATAAAGAAGCATTTTGACTACATTTTTTTTATTTTAAAGGAAATTTTTATTTTATAGTTTCTTTAGAAATGCATAAAAGCAGAATTATTCGTCAAGTGACAAGTCAATTATCCTTTTATCAAATGTTAACCTTTCAGTCTCCCTGTATCTTTTTCAAATGGAAAATTCTAAAGATGACGCATTGTCATTACTCCAACAGTTATTTAGACAAAAATTCTCACATTTTAGATTTTTTCTTTTAGCAAATAATACAGAAAAACAAAGAACTTATCGGTTGAAACACAGAGAAAATCTAAGGATGAAAATACTAGTCTAAAGAAATTTAATGAAATAATGGACTCATCTCATATTTCAATAAGTATGACTTGTTTTTTATTGATTTACTCGAATTTAACCGATTTCGCCCGACTTAACAGAAGGAAATTAAAAGAAATTGGAAAACTGATGTATGGAGTGGAGAGAAAAAATTGAAATTCGCCTGTTTTGCTAATACCAGCTAGCATTATCAATATTTTTAGTTAGCTGAAAATATGTTGCCAAGTTATGTTTTTGCAAATTCAGACAATGAAGAATTTGAAAGAAAGAAAAAATAGTTGTTCTCCGAATGTATAACCATTTTTCTCAGCTGATAAATCCAGTAACATTTTTTGGAAGTAAAATGGAGTATAAGAAACTATATTTTGAATAACGGAAATTTGAACTAAAATTTTATTCGAAATGTAGAAATCTCAAAATGTGCTTACAATTATCTGGATTATTAAAGATTTTTAGAAATTTCTTAGGTTTTGAATTTCTTCAGCACTGCCTGCAAGAACAGTTTTTTTTTTGTTATCAATTTCCCCCCAAAAAAAGGTTCTGTTCATAATATCTATACAGTGTCAAATCGCTCCCTGATTGTTACAGGCTTACTAGCCTTAGGCTAAGTAACTTTCCTGTTTTTAACAAGTGTCAAGTTTCGAACTGTATTAGTATCATTGATATCTGTATATTATTATTTTTAATTTTCTGAATTTTTAACCGTTTTTTTTCAACAATTTTTTAAAGCCGTTTTTTTGTGGGATTTTGTCGGAGACACATGCACAAAAAATTGAGGTTCATAATTACTTATCTTTTCTTCACCTTTCGTCCCTAAAGTCTTCTCATTCTGTTTCACTACCTGTACCCCTCCCCCGCATCCTAGTGGCATTATCATTTTTAGTAGGTGTAACATGATTAAAATAATAATTAAGAATAAACAGATATAACATTTTTATTAATTCTTTTATTCTTTGATTAATTTATGCATTCGGATAAGTGCGTGGCTGACTATGCTGTCTGAAAACCCGGGTTAACCAACACGTATCAGTCAATACTCGCAAGGAAAATGTGGATTAATTTACTGCGTTACCGCATCAGTTTTCAGCGATAGTTCGGTCGTATAGCCCAAATATGTTCTCAGTGCTGAGTAAAGTTAATACTGATTATTACTTGAAAGTTTTGAATAAGTTTATTTTAAGCCCTACCAGCCATCTCTCCCGTAAACAGAATAAGTGGTTGGTGAGCTTGAACGTAATTAGCCTTTAATGTTATATATTTATTTTGCATATAACATTTTTGCAATAAAAGTTATCTGAACATTTGACTAATAACAATAAATATGCCCAGTTTTATAGCCCAAACATGTTCTCAGTGCTTAGTAAGGTTAATATCATTTTGTAAACCCATTTCAAAAAATTGTTTTCTCCCTCAAAACAGCTAAGGCTAATAACTATGTAAAAATTAGAGATCGATTTGCCACTGTATCGATATTAGAAACAAGACACCCTTTTAAATCGATAACTAAATCAATATTTTTCGGTTCTGACAAATTTCGTGGCCTAAAGGATGTTAATCTACATAAATTATTCTCCCCTCCCCAAATTGTGTCTATATTTTATGAGTAGACCAGTAGTGGCGATAAGTCAATATTTCGGTTTCGTACTAAGATAAATTTGGCTAATACTTATACACTTATATTGTAAGATGAGTCAATATATTGGTCTTTTGGCATACTAAGATGAATTTCGTTAATATATTAGCTTCATATCCTGATAATATAAAATGTCGATATATTGGCTTTGTAGCGTATGAAGAACAGTTTAATATTAAATATCAAGTGTACGAATTTGATAGAGTAAGACATGGTAAAGAAACTTCCGGTGTTCACTCACTACAGGAAGTCAAGTACAGTAATTTATTCAAACTCATATGAATATTCGCCAAGTGCCGGCATTGATTCGCTGTAATTGATCTATAATCGAAGATAGAAATTCCACCTGTGCAGAACTGAATTATTTTTAGAATTGGATAGAAACAACGCCCGTGGCAGTCAGACACTGACAACGATGCTAAGGTTTCATTTTTTCTTTATGTTTCTGTTAGACAAAATCTTTCTTTCTTTCTTTCTTTCTCTCTCTCTCTCTCTCTCTCTCTCTGTGAAAAATGGACACACTCACAGAGTAGAGTACGTTAAAGCATAATCACTAAAAGCATTTTTTGAGACAACACACATTTATTTTAAGTTAAATATTGATCACATAGTTCGAACATTGTACAGTGAAAATTTCAGGTGAAAATTCAGTTAACTGTTAATGGACTGATCCAACTTGGATTATGGACTGATCCAACTTTCTGTTTATATATATATATATATATATATATATATATATAAACAAGAACTTGATACCACAATACATAAATACTGTTTTGAATAGGCAGGAAGACATTTTTCTAGTTAACCTTTAGGATCCTTTCGGCCATCACTTTTTCAGAAGTTATAGTTAGCAAAGTTCTAGTATGTCTCCATGATTAATCTTTTGTTTTGTCATATCAATCAACCTTGGCAACGGTACCTTCTGAAGAAGTATTGGCTAAAAAGATCTTGAACATTAAAGGGAAAATGTCTTCCTGATTATTTAAACAATCTTGAACGGGATCTACACTCTGTGGTGAATTGGGGCAAGAAGTGGCTTGTCAACTTCAATGCATCTAAGACCAAGCTGTTGTCTGTCAACCATCACAGGCAACCTCTCCTGCCTCCCATAAGCATGGACCAAGCGATTCTCCCTGAGAGCAACACACTACGCCTTCCTCGGCCTTACCCTCTCCTCAGACCTCAAATGGAACCACTATATTGATTCCATAGCTAAATCTCCTGCTAAGAAGGTTGGATCACTTTGCCGACCCAGGATGTTTTTTCCGCCTGAATCCATCCTGCATATAGAAAAGTCAACCATCCGTCCGTGCATGGAGTACTGCTGCCATTTATGGTTAGGCGCCCCTGCCGTTCTCCTCAATGTTCTCGACAGGCTCCAAAAGAGAGTCTGTAATGTGATAGGTACTGATCTGGCGGCTCGACTGCAGCCACTTCCCCATCGTCGAAATGTGGCCTCCCTCAACAGGTGTTTACTCGTGCAACCAGATTGGCAACTGGGTCTCACCCATTCACAGTTAGGTTAGCCAAATGCAGAAGACAATTCTACTCCTGCAGCTTCTTCTCTCGCACTTCCCACCTGTGGAACTGGCTCCCATATTCTTGCTTTCCTGACAGCTACAACCTCCAGAAATTTAAATGCAATGTCAATACTCATCTATTAAACACTGGACTCTAGCTCTCTCCCCACCCCTGTATATCCTTCCCTTTCTCTCATCCTCAGTTTTCTGCATCCTCAGTTTTCTATTGCTCCTTTCTAACTAGTTTGTACTCCTCACTCTTTTCTAATTAATCTTTTTACAGTTATGTAGCCCCTAGCTCATCAGTGGCATTTCTGCCTTGCTCGGGGGGGAAATGATTAATATATATATATATATATATATATATATATATATATATATATATATATATATATAATGTATTTTCCTAGAGCACGCTGGATCAGACTCTCGTTTCTCCTACAAAGGAGTAGGAAGTTACGAACCTTGCCCGAGAGCACATTTTCTTTATTCATTTTTCTCCAGTACGCAGGTCGTTATAAGTAATACACATTATTAAGAAAAGAAAACAACAAACAAAAATAGGGTATGTATTTCATACGTGTATATCCTCTAAAAGTATTATATATATATATATATATATATATATATATATATGTGTGTGTGTGTGTGTGTGTGTGTGTGTGTGTGTGTGTGTGTGTATGTGCTAAACTGTGTTTATTTAGGCGGTAGCGCTTCATTTATACATGTTCAATTAAACAGAACAGATAAAGAATGTTTGTTAAGCCTTTTGATGAGTTTCTCCTTAAGTTGTTTGATGTCAGGTGGAAACTTATGAAAGAACTTGCTGAAATGTTATGTTTTGCTCCAAATGTTTTCGAACTTTGTTGGTCTGTTTTAAAAAACCAATGTCGAAGTTGGTCACTGAAGCAGTTATGAATGTTTCTTTTATTTTCTACAAAGTGTCAGTTTGATGGATGCTTGTATCCATTATTTAAAATTGTCTTTTCTCAGATTATTGACTGAACCATGTTAAAAGAAAGAGGGAAGAAACGTTGAAATCCGCCCTTATTCCTCAAAGAAAAACTCCTAAAAAGCGTATGTGTTTGTTGTACTCGACTGTGCCACCATCTAGTGTAATGATTTTGAGATCTAAGATGTAGTAAAGTCGGCGTGGTCTTTAATGCAGCCAACTTTTGAAATTGCCATCGATGGTCATGATTTAATTTTGGTCAGTTGACGAATAGAAGCCGAAAGTATCGTTGATGAGTAATTAGTTATATAGACCAAAAATGTTTGAATGTCGATTACACACAATATCGAGTGAGCACCTCCAAGTTAACATACAAAGATACAGGTACAATGTTTTTGAAACAACTTTTCACTACTGATTAAATATGATATCATTTCGATGCGGAGATAAAAAAAACAAACTGTTCTTTCAGGCAATGCCGAAAAAATTCAAAGCGTAAAAATTAAGAGGAAAAATTAGGGTGATGTTTTTTTTTTTTGTTTTCATTGTTTTGGGGCTCTTTTTTTAGTAGTGGGTGATAAGGAAGGTATTTTGATGACTATCTTCCAAAAGGTGAAACGGATAATAAAAAATACTGCTTGATGTGTTGATTAAATAAGGAAGCTGAAACAAAAATGAGTGTAGATTTGAAAGGTATTTTGATGACTATCATGAGTATGATCGAAAGTATAATGCCGAATACGACACTAATTCGATTTGCCGTTGAAATAAAATCGAGGGAGATGGGATGTATTTTGATGCTGTTTTCGAAGAGACATAAGGTCAATGCCGAATATAATGAATTAATTTAAAAATATACTTTAGCAGTGACGATCACAGAAGATGTTGGAATAAAACTAGCGGTAAAAGTTCCTTTTTACTAAACAATGCAGCTGTTAACAGGACGAGCAAAAACGATGCATATATCATGTTTCTATGCCTCTATAGAAATTTGAATGGGACGAAACTTAGAATGATTTAAAGGTGATAGAAGGAACAGAGTAGCATTTCAATGATCAAGTATAAGACTGGTTTTAGAAGGGTTGAAGCTTCACAAAAACGATTTGCTAAGTGTGCAGAACTGAGGGCCAAAATAACGAGTATGATACATGTTTCTAGGTTGTTATTCTTAGTTGGGACAGGATCTTCTCAACGTTTTTGTGCAATTCTGCTGCAACCAAATGATGTCGTTGAATGACGAATTAGAAGAGAAAATATCTTTTCGGAGTATCGAACTTTTTTTTTTTATCATTTCACCCCAAGCAAGGCATTCCACTGCCACTATTGCGCATGGCGTTATATAGGGGAAGGTAAAGAGAAAGAGTGGTTAGATATAGGAAATGTCAGAAGGAGGGTGATAGATGGGTAAGGATACCGAGGCTGAGGGTTGGGTAGATGGGAAGAGTGTTTGAAAGAATGGATGCGAGTTAGTGTGTTATGAGGTGTATATTGACCTTACATTTAAACTCCTGGAGATTGTAGCCGTTGGGGAAGCAATCACGTGGAAGGGAATTCCACAGAACTCATTGGTGATTTATGACAACACCTGTTATCATGTGAATGCGGTGCAGCAAATGGCCATGAAACAAGGGTGGGGAGTTCTTTCATTTTCATTTTCATTTTCATTTCTTTCCAGAAATGTCACTTTTGGAATTTTACTTATTTTACTTTATGCAACATTTATTGTACGTTTGGCAGTTTAGAAAAAAATCAAGGAATCAAAAAATTCATCGATTATAAAATCGGAACTATTTTTCTTTTTCTGACAGGATAAAAATTGCGAAAAAAGATTGATATAAAGTCATAGCCAAGGAATATACAATAATGACTGAATGATGATGAAACTTTTTTACTGACAGGATACAAATCGCCAAATAAACACTGATATACAGTCGTATCCGAGGAATATACATTAATGACTAAATGGTGATAAAACGTTTTTTTTTATCTGACAGGATAAAATCGCAAAGAAAGGTTGATATAAAGTCATAGCCAAGGAATATGCATTAATGACTAAATGGTGATGAAACGTTTTTTCTTTTTTTTTTTCTGACAGGACACAAATCCTGAAGAAAGGTTGATATAAAATCATAGCCAAGGAATATGCATTAATGACTAAATGGTGATGCTACGCATTTAGATAAGTAAAAGTTCTTGTATACATATGGAATTCTGAGAATTTTTAAATCAATCTAATACCTAGTTCAGTCTACTGTATTGCTGAATTTATTAAGTTAACATTATAAACATAGTGGCCGGTGTTCGAGCTCCATTTTGAAATTTTACTTTTAAGACCCACACACACACGTACTTTGAAACTATAGCTTAATATAATCTTTTCACCCACATGCTCCCTATATGCACAGTTAGTCCTGTACTGTGATAAGCAATATCAATAATTAGGTCAATGACTAAGGTTTTCTTTCGCTATCGATTTGTACCTGGAATTGAATATCTCTTATTTTTGCCACAACTTTTTTCAGAGAAACCACGACAATACATTGTTCCTTTGAAGAAAATAAATGTTTGGAACGAGTTCAAAAAGTGGGGAAAAGCTGACTGGCACTCCCTGACCTTTCTGTTACTTCCCTCTCTTTCTCTCTCTCTCTCTTTCTTTTACTTTCAACTTCCTCTTTCTTTTAGTTCACCCCTCTTTCTGTTTCTTTTACTTCCCCCCTCTCTCTCTTCTTTTTATCTCTTTTTTTATCTGTTCCCCCTTCTCTATTTCTCCACGAATCCTTAGACCCGCCTTAAAAAGTTTCAACAAAGATATTCAACCTGCCTTGAATATATTGCCTTCAATTAATATATTATTTTTAATTATTATTTCTAATCATTCCCATAGTTATTATTATTATTCTCACGACAAAAGAAAAGTGCACAGCCTGCATTGTAACTGAAGTACGCCTCTCCCCCACCAGTACCAGAAACAAAATTTCGAACCCAGCTAGAATATCGAATACTCATTTATTTATTATAAGAAAGTTACTATTTTGACCAGAACTCAGACTTCTTAGTCAAGAGATAATACTGAATTTTTTAAAAATAGTTACTTTAAATGTGTTATTCTTGAGTCTAATAAATAGAAAAGTAAGACATTTGAATATATCTACATTAGTAGAATTGGTAGATTTCTTGAAAACAGTAAAAAGTAACTCATTTATTAATTATTTTCGTTTAATTTTTCGGTTATCTTTTTGTTGCTTAAACCACGCTGGTGTCAGTAGTAGACTTGCTTATGATTTAGTCAAATTTGAGTACATTTAGTTATTAAAAAACACAATCAAAAAGTTATTGATTTTACAGACAGAATCAATAAAATTTCTGCACTTGGAAAAATGACGTAATAAAACTTTCTATTTTTAGAAAGCGTTTAATACCTAAAGGAATTTTTTTGAAATTTACTGAATTTCGTTTGGTACGGGAATAAATAGAAAGGTGAAAGGTTATATTGACCATCTCTTTAGAATGAGGGGGACTTGGCTTCCTGCCTTGTAAACCAGCATTCAAATTATTGGCTTTTGCCTGAATGCGGATACAGGTCTTTACCCATACGCAATTTTCTAGTCCACAAAGCACAAGTGCAGGGTATCCGCGAAGGATCTTATCCATTTAGTAATAATGACCTCCATGACAAGTTCATGAAGCATTACTCAATAGGGAGGCGCCTATATATGCATTATATTGTTTCCAAATCACCGTATTTATGTGGAAAACGTGACCACTATCGATAATAGCTCATTTAAAAATACAGTGTGAACATAGAAATTAACACATCTTCATGACGGGCAGTTTCACACTATAAGTGATTCCCATACAATATATATATGTGTGTGTGTGTGTGTGTGTGTGTGTGTGTGTGTGTAAATATTTTCAGATATAATCGGTAGAGAAGAAGAATATGACTAAGAGAAAGAGACAAGAGGGAAACTGTATTTAGTTTTAGCTAACTCGTTTCGTCCGGTGACGGACTTTATCAAGGCAAACTCGAAATAATTTGAAATAAAGTATCTAGAAGCAAGATGTTGTTGGTTACGAGAAAATGATAAAACACTCATAAATATTCATTAAGTCAACTAAAAAATATTTAATTACATCATTTTACATACTCGAAGAGAATTTTTTCATATGAAGTATATTGTTTCGATTATTATGGTATAAGACGTTGAAATGACTGATTTAACCGTTTTCTTTTTCTTTTTTTGTGTTTGTTGTATATATTGGTTCGCAAAAGTTGTGGTTCTATTAAGAAAGGTGAGATTGGTGCTGATTAATATTTGATCTTATTTGATGGCGGCACACTCGATAGTTTTCCTTCTGAGTAAATTATTTTAATTTTTGATAAGTATGGCATTTTTTAATCATATTATTTCTAAATTGTTATGTTTAGCCTTTATAGCCACGATAAATGCGTACTTCTTTATTTCTTGTGTAAGCATGGATAAACCTGCCATGGATAATTCTGAAATATAGACAATATAAAGTCAAATAATATGCTGATATAGTAGAAATAACATATGTCCTCAGATACTTTACGCACCCTGTATATATAATAGATAATTATTAGTAGACTAGCAGTATAGCCCGGCGTTGCTCGAGTGTAATGAAAGCTTTAAAACTAATCCATGGTCCTGGAGTTCTGACTCTTTGGACGTTGGCAGACTAAAAAATAATAGTTGTTTCCAGTTAAAGTGAAACTGTAGACTGAAAGAAAAATGAATGAATGTAAGTCAAATTTTGATTTCCTGGTATCAATATCAAATAAGTTTTTTCGTCGTAAACTGAATTTTGAAGGCTGAATAAATCCTCTGAGTAAATGATATCATGATTGAGACTAATAACTACAATTATACTTAGAGCCAAACCAGAAGCAAAAACTAAAATAAAAGGGCTGAAAAACTGATCAGACCCTGTAGGATATCGAGGTATCGATTTCCAATATCGGAGTCAAATAAGTCATCCAAGGATAGAACTGCAACCTTGAAACTTCTGAATATCGTTTCTTATGTCTTTGTCTACGGGTGTATCAAATTTGATTAAAATCGGACCACTCCTTCTATAACCCGATTTTTTCGATTATCGATTTTCCATATTTATCGGGAGTACCTCGACACAAAACCTAGCTAAGAACACTCGCAGACGCTTATAGTACAACTGTGTAAATTTTAAAGAAAATCAGTTCAGCCGTTTCGGAATCTATAGGTAACGGATGCACACACACAGAGAGAGAAAAAGTTTCATTTTAGATAAGTTTAGATAGTAGGAAAATACTATAAAGTGCCCAGTGCAAAGACCTAAAAGTGCAAAAGTCATTGTCATAAAATATAAGTAACCTACATTACATTTCACCACAGGAGATGATATTTTGAAGTGGATATAAAAATAGTTAAGATGCGTACAAATTAATACGTGTTTGATGCATTCTTTTCCGATACGGTCTAGAGGCATGTAAATGTTACACCATTTTGGACTTATTCAAATCCCAGTTCTGTAAAAATATCAGGATGTAAGAAACAGATATTTTTCTACCACACATACAAAACTCAATTCTTGATAATGATTTCACCGTCGAAAGTGCTTGAACAAAACAAGAAATATGAAATTCAGACAGTTTTCCCAAAATTTTCATCTCCTTGTAAGTTTATTTTAAAAATTTACCAAAAATTAAACAGATGGAACTTGCAAGTTGAATTTAATAATAATAATAATAATAATAATAAGGTTTTAAACAAGTTGTGTTAAACGATAAAGACAACATAGTCTTATGTATTTTCTTTTGAATTTTTTCATATTTTCTGATTAGACTTTTATTTCCGAATTATATTTGTATAAAAATTGTCCAAAGGTTGTCCTAGTACTTACGAACGTCATCGTTCATCATCAGGGACTATATTACAGTATAAAATCAAATATTGCCATGTAGCAGGAAAAGTGTTACAATATTTTAAAAGAAAATATATAAACGTTATGAAAAATTCTTAAATTCAAAGGCAGTAATAATGTAAACATCATGCACACGTGAAGATATGTGCTCACGTAGATGCGTGAATTTATATGGAATCAACACCGGTAGCAGCTGGAGAGTGGTTGTTGTTCATTATCAGGGTAGAGGTTTTGAATTTATTATAGCATATAATAAGTTTCTATAAAACACACGTCTATTGAACAGGTGAAGAGGCTCATCCCTTGTTCCCTGTTTAGGATGTAGTTTCCGGCTTTCTCTTTTCCAATCTTTTCACTCCTTTTCCTTTTTTTTTTTTTGTTAAATTGGAGTAAATAAACTAAACTATCGCCCGGTTCACACTCCACTCACGTCTATTGAACAGGTGAAGAGGCTCATCCCTTGTTTCCTGCTTAGGATGTGGTTTCCGGTTTTCTCTTTTCCAAACTTTTCACTCTTACGTAGCCCCCTGCACATCAGTGGCGTTACCGCCTTGCTCGGGGTGATATGATTAAAAAAAAAAACACAGCATAAAATGCCAACATAAAAATATGCTTACAACGAACACACTGAAAATGGCTAATGATTTATCTGTAGAGACAATATTTCCTACATGCAACCGTTACATTCAATAAAACATGATATATATGTATATTTGTGTGTTTTGTGTGTGTTTTGTGTGTGTTGTGTGGGTGTGTTTGTATGTATGTAAGTTTTATAATATTTTTTAATACAAATAACCAGTTTAAAATCCTAGTTTTAATCAGCACCATTCACTATTTCGTTCCGTGTCAACTGATAACCCGTATAAATGTTATACCATAGAATGGACGGCAATGACTATTTATCTAATACGTTGTTTGACACTTGGACAGGAAGTAAGCGCCAACCAGACGGCTTCTGTCATGCCATGAGATGGCGTTGTTTGTCAGATTAAATATAGCATTGGTCAATTTGTTCCAGACCGGCCATTCAGGCTCGGACATTGACACAGAATGCTAACATTTATAGCCATCAACTTCGATAGCATTTTTTCAGTTACCTTGTGTGACTTCTTCCCACTCAATTCATGAATTATTACTTATAATGGGCTCGCAGGTTGACAGACAGATAGCAAGGCAATAACAGTGACATATCTAAGGAAAAGAAGCCCAGCGGGTCTACCAGGACAATTCCTGCTTTATTTTTGTTATCTATCATTTTTTTCATGACTTTAATTTTAGTTTCTTTGTTTTTAGTTTACTTAAAATTAATTAAAAGAGAAAACAAACAAGACAATAAAGCATTTCTTCTACCGTTATTTTTATCTTTAATTCAGTATCTGCCTGTACTTAAGTATTTTACGACATTTAAATTGTAAAACTAACCACTAAACTAATAATTAGTAGTACTCACAGATCTCATATAATATCAGCGAATATAATGAAGTTTAAGATGAAGATAATATAACCTAAAATGACATCCAATCTGTTGTTAACTGAGACAAGGAATGGCTTGTTAATTTTAATGCCTCCAAATAAAAGTGCTCTCTTTTAATTGTCTTAGTGAACCCTTTTAGTTAATTCTTTGTAAAACCAGTATCTCATGAAAATTGGAAATGAAATTAACGAAGTCAAACAGTATGGACAATGTGCTAAAATGTGGGAGAAAATGAAAAATCACAATAATAATGTACAATCAAAATTTGCACAGAAGAAATGTCCTGGCCGAAAAAACAAAAAAAAAACAAAAAAAAAAACTACATTCCAACACTGACTACACTAAACTTAAGATGCATTCAGAAATTTTCCAATATTCATTCAATCATTATAAAGTTCGTCCTTCAAACATAAACAAGAATGAACCTAATGATGAGGAAATTAAGAAAACTATTAAAAAACTAAGGAATAATAACACCTTTTTCTTCTTTATGTGCCGTGTCTTTTCAGGACGTAGGCGATTGTAGACCTCTACTTATCCCTGTTCCTTGTTGCTCTTAACACTTTTCCTTTTGGTATTTCTCCCAAACCCCGATCTGTCATTAACATGCTCAAGCCCATCAAGTATGTCTCACCTTACCTTCCCCTATCTCTCTGTTCCTGTATCCGCCCAGAGAGTATCAAATTTTCCAAACCCTCTTTCCTCATTATGTGTCACAGAAACCTAAGGTATTTCTTCCTGATGCTAAGTATAAATTTTCTTTTCGTTTGCATCCTCTCCAACACCTTGTTGTTGCTCACATGCTCGGTTTTATGGTATATATATATATATATATATATATATATATATATATATATATATATATATATTACGATGCAGGCTGAAGGCAATCGGATGTCTGGCTCTACTGATGAGCTGTGATACAGCGAAACAGACTTGTATGTGAATGACTGGATGTTTAATTATGCTCCCGTCATTAGCTTTGAGCTCTCTAGAGGGGATATTTTAAAAACAGTTTCCACTTCTACGATTTACGCATTACTCTTAAGTCATGAATTGAGTTCTCTGGGCTACTGGCGTGTGTATGCACCGCGTATATATGACACATTAAAATCTCCTTCTATCTTGTGCGCCGATATCTTAGGGATAGGCTCTCTGACAAATGCTGAATCGCTTGATTTTCGATCCCGGCTGGAAGCAATCGGAAATCTAGCCACGCTGATGAGCTGTGATACACCGAAACAGGCTTGTATATGGATGACTATATATATATATATATATATATATATATATATATATATATATATCTTCTATGTGCCGTGTCCCTTCAGGACGTAGGTCATACTCGACATTAATTTTGAACTGTTGAAAATAGCCTAGTTTCTTTCCAGATTCAATAACAAGTCTAGAATTAAAAAGACATCTCAAAAGGTGAGGTTGATCATATATTAATGCAAATGAAAACAAAAAGGCAACCCCCAAGATGCTGACAAATACGGAGGTGCCTTAAATGAAACAATCATGGTGAAAGCATTAATGAACATAATGTTAACGAGGCTCTCATCGTCAAATCCTTACGGCTTAGTTTGCTTTTCGTTCTGGTAAGAGAAGCAATAATATATCATTAAACATCTCCAGGAAATTGCTTACTGTCTACCATTATTGTCGACCTCACAGTAGCATGTGACCACATCATTAGAGACTTCTACTTCTCATCCATTAAAAACCGCCTTCCAAGCTCCGAGGAACTGTATCGATCTATAAAATCTTATATATGGCGAGGACCACAATACGGAAACATTTCAAACCTAATTAGAAGTATAACAAGAAAGAAATGAAAACACCAACCGTTCAGAAATATATGAACTGACAGCTGTTTACAACTACTTTCTAAGATCTATGGTTAAAACAGGCTTGGGCGAATGAAGCTTGAGGGTCTTAGCAAAGAGCATCCTTCTTTGAACATTGCCGACTTGCGATACAGATTAACTATAGGACGCGTTACTGTAGAATATTAGTACACATTGTTGTTTAACTTTGTTTATTAATATATACCACCTCAACGTCACATTCATTTTAAACATTACGTTACCCATCCTATAATTATTAAAATTTGCGTTGCTTAACTTCAACTATTAAAAAGGAATCAGTTAGCTACGAATAGAAATCTTCTCTTAGGATGCAAGGCGGTCAATGTGTTTCGCCCAATAATGACTAAATATAATGTTGCTTAACTTCATTAATTAATCAGAAATTAACGCCTGGAATTTTAAGTGCTGAAAGAAAAGACATACCCTGAGAACAATGCAATAATCAAGACTGTTTATTATTATTATGTCATTTTTCATCATATTTCGATTTCTGCTTTGGTCTCACTACCAACCAAGTCTGCGGGGAGACCTAAGGCAGGTAGTGGCGTGTTGTTATGGCTCCATTTCATGTTTTTCTATCTTCCCTATCATCTCCAGCATTACATAGATAAAGTTTTGCTTAGTGTGTGGGCTGTACTTAATAAGACAATTTTTTGTATATCTCTTAAACTGGGATTTCCAGGGATTCTTTCAATGTGTTGTTTTGTTCCATTTTTTATCATTCCAAGTGCACCTACTATCACTGGCACAACTCTTGTTTTCAATTTCCACATTTTTTCTATTTCAATTTCCAGGTCTTTATATTTTGACAGTTTTTCAAATTCCTTGATTGATATGTTACAATCCGCTGGACAAGCCATATCAATTAATAGACAAGTTTTCTCCTTCTGGTTTTTAACAATAATGTCTGGCCTGTTTGCTTCATTTTTTCTGTCTGTGTAGATGGTGTAATCCCATAGAATGGTTACATCTTCTATTTCTGTAACCGGTGCTGGGTGATGTTCATACCAGTGTTTGCCTACAGCTTTTCCATAATGTTTGCATATTGCCCAATGTAAATATTGCCCAACTCTATCGTGGCGGTTTTTATATTCATTTGGGGCAAGCACAGAACAGCCTGAGATTAGGTGGTCTATTGTTTCTTGGTGTTTATCACAAAACCTGCATTTTGGATCCATATTATTATGCATAATATTTGCCTGAAAGTTTCTCGTGAAAAGACTTTGGTCTTGTGCTGCAAGAATAAAGCCTTCAGTTTCAGACTTTAATCCAGATGCACGTAACCATCGATGAGTATTAACTTTGTCAACATTGGATTTATTGGCACGTACTGGATATTGGCCATGCAGAGGTTTGTCTGGCCAGCGCTGTTTCATCTGTTCAAGAGCTTTATCTTTGGCTTTCATTTTCATATTCTTTGCCGCAATAGCTGGCTCTTGGCTTCCGTTCTGCTTTTCTACAGAATCTACTAACTGTAAATCTTGTTTGTATTTACTGCCTTCTTTTATTATTGAATATTTTTTCTTTCTTTCTTCATGTTGCCTTACTAATTGTATCATTCAATCCTTTGTTGTTTCTATGTATGTTAGTAAGCCAATAGTTGTTGTCTTGTATGACAATTCCAGCTGAATAAGACCCCTTCCACCTTCTTTACGGGGTATGTATAGACGGTCTACATCAGCCTTTGGATGATGCATCTTATGCTTAGAAAGAAGCTTTCTTGTTTTAGTATCCATTCGCCTGATGTCGTTTAGAGTCCAGTTTAAGATCTTAAAGCTATATTGGACAACTGGGATTGCAAGGCTATTAATGGCCATAACTCTATTCTGTGAATTTAATTCAGTTTTTAATATCATTCGTAGCCTTCTATAGTACTCTTTACGCACTATTTCTTTCATTTTTTTATGGTGAATGTTTTCACTCTCATTTACACCTAGGTATTTATAAGCTTCTTCTGGTTTCAATTCTTTTATTGTTACAGCAGGGTCTAGGCTAATTGAGCATGTTTCTTGTATTGATCCACGTAAAACTGTAGCTTTAGCACATTTATTCAAATTAAATTTCATTCCAATATCTTCGCTGAAGCATTTTACAGTTTGCAGAAGACCTTCCAGCTCATTATCATTCTTAGCATATAACTTCAAGTCATCCATGTAAAATAGATGGCTTATTTTCTTTTGTCCTATTTTATAACCACATTCTGTCTTATTAAGTTGACTGGTTAGTGCTATTAATGATATGCAGAATAGTAAGGGAGATAAAGAATCACCTTGAAATATACCTCTTTTGATGTTTGTTTCATCAGACTTATAGGTTCCATTTATATGATTGAGGTAAAGGGTTGTTTTCCATATAGACATGCACTGTTTGATGAAATTGATGATGACGGGCGATATCTTGTATATATTTAAAGTCTTTAAAATCCAGTCATGTGGCACACTATCGAATGCCTTTCGATAGTCTATCCAGGCTGTACTAAGATTTTTCTTTGTACTGTAGCAGTCTTCCAGGATCATTTTGTTAATCAGCAATTGGTCTTTACAACCATAACAGCCGCGTTTGCACCCTTTTTGTTCAAGCGGTATCATGTCATTTCTTTCTAAGAATAAATATGTCTGTTTTGTTAAAATAGATGTTAATAGTTTATATGTTGTCGGAAGACATGTAATTGGTCTGTAGTCTTTCGGGTTGTTTGTGTCACCATTCTTGGGTAGAAGAAATGTAATTCCTTTGGTCATCCATGCAAGAATTTTAGTGGGATCGTCAACCATTTCTTGAAGTTCTTTGGCTAGTTTTTTATGTGCTGCATTTAAATAATATAGCCAAAAGTTAGGAATTTTATCTATACCTGGGAATTTCCAATTGTGTGCTTTTTTTAGTGCAAATTTAACATCATCTTCTGTAATTCCAGACCATGTCTGTTCGGGTTTATTTTTCATTCGTTCTATCTCTTGCGTAATCCAATGTACTTCCTTGCTAAGTTCTTTAGGGCAAGCCCATATCTTTTCCCAGAATTGTGTGACTTCTTCCATTCTGGGGGGTACTGTCACTTCAATTCTTTTTTTACCTATTTCCCTGTAAAATCTCTTTGTATCAGTCTGAAAAATCTTGTTTTGTTTGTAAAATCTTGCTCTTTTCTCATAGCGTCTTATTCTTTGAGCCTTCAGTTGGATTTTTTGCTTTATTTTTTCTTTATTTGATAAGATTTCATTTTCATTCCTGATGTTATATTTTCTTTCGGGTCTTCTGCTTTTCCTAGTTCTTACATTTATTCCTCTACTCAGTTCATCCAGTATTGATAATTCACTTCTAAGTTGTTCGATTTCTTTTTCTATTTTTCTTTTCCAAGGTGGATCTTCACGTCTACGAGACTGCCTTGTTTTTATTTTGATATTCAATTTTTTTGTTGCTGCTGTTGCTGATGCATATATTATTTCGTTAAGATTTGTATGAGGGTCTTCATCCAGTATTGATTTCAGTGCTGCATTGTAGAGTTTAATAGTACGGAGGTTATGTTTTGTTGGTTGTAATTTTGGGAGCTGTTCACGTTCCTCCATTGTAATATTTTGTATTTGACTTAGATGGTTTTTTATTTCTATCTTGGCTTCCTGTATATTGTTCTTATTTTCCGTCAAATAATTATCTTCGATGTGTTCTGAACTCGTTTTATTTTTGTCTTTTAACTGACTCAGATCACGCCTTTCCAGCACTTTTAAACTTACAGCATTATCTTCGCAGTGATTTGCGTGTTTCACGGTTTCTACATTATGACCTGTGGCTTGTTTGATGTTATTACTTTTTATTTCTGATTCCGGTTTCTTTTCATATTTTGTTGATTCGTCTCTTCTTGTTACAATTCTTTTAATTTCATTGATTTCAGCCTCTGTCAGTCGGTTATTACGAATAATGTACCTACGCACATTGGCTAATTTATTTTCGTCAGTATATTTTCTATTTGCTTGACCAACTTTTTCACGCCAAATGTCATATGTTTGGCGAGTCACGTTTTTTTGAGGTTTGAGTAACGCTTCATTATTATTATTATTATTATTATTATTATGCATCCCAAGCAAGGCGAAAATGCAACTAAGACATAAGAGGCTACTGGGAGTGAAAAAGAATACTTTAGAATGAACCGGAAACTTAATCCTAAACAGCAAACGAGATAAACGTCTACTACTGTTCAAATTGGAGTAGATAGATCTATCTATCGCCCGGTTCACACTCCACCCACGTCTATTGAACAGGTTAAGAGGCTCATCCCTTGTTCCCTGTTTAGGATGTGGTTTCCGGCTTTCTCTTTTCCAATCTTTTCACTATTACGTTGCCCCCTACACATCAGTGGCGTTACCGCCTTGCTCGGGGTGATACGATTAAAAAAAAAAAAAAAAAAAAAAAAAATGACAGACCAGTGAAGATTATAAGCCAGGCGATAGGCGCACCTATCTACCCCTTTTTACCAACATTCTCGTGCGTCGTTACCATTTTCCACGATTTCGTTAAGTGTCTTCGGATTAGTAATTATTAGAATTCAGATCTTATTTTTCTCAGTGGTGAACATGAAATGTCTTAACCGATACCAAACGTAAGGTCACTTATGAGAAACATTCTCTGGCCTTAAGGACTATGTATTCAGAAGTAAGGAAGTTTGAATTTTATTGCCCTGCTAGCTGTCTGTTATGTTGGGATAAGTTTGCCACGAGCACGCAAATGTGCGATATCCAGTTATTTTCTTTTAGCATTGCTTGCTTGTTACTCATTACAACATGACGACATAGCCTATCTATTCATATTTATCTATAAAACTATTCGTACTTAGATTTTTATATAGTTAACTAACTAGCTAGTAAATGTATCTTAGGCTCAGTAGCGTGCAGAAGGGTAGAAGCAGAGGGTGCGATGCTTCCGGGCATCCATATCGGGGGGGGGGGGGCATCCAATCAAAAAGTAAAAAAAAATTAGTACATATTTAATTTGAATAAAGTGTTTATTTCATGTTTCTTAGGAAGTGGGTTGTGGTGCAGTGGATATCGGCTCGGAACGAGAAATCAGAGAGCCGAATTCCAGTTGCATTCACATACGCGAAAATACCCTTGAGAAAGGTATTAATCCGTCTCTTCTCTCTCCAGCTATGGGTTAAATAGCAGGGCAGATTGGGTTCTATAGCCTTGGTTGGCAACCAGTCTATCGAAGAAAGTAATGGCAACCTACTGCGGGAAAATCTTCTGCCCAGTCAGTCATGTCTCTTTCGAGACATGATCACCCAAGCGTGTATCACGTATGTCACTTTACTGACTGACATGAGTCTTAGGGGCATACAACCAACGAGTTGGTCCCGGACATCACCAAACCTGTGCACGTCATCGCTCAGGTTGTTCATATCTGTCATTCCTGAATATCTATACATATTTTTATCAGTTTATTTTTTTTTTTAATCTATGTGGGGCATAGTTTATATCTCCCACTGTTGTTCCTATCTATCTATCTATCTATCTATCTATCTATCTATCTATCTATCTTAACCTTCTCATATCTATTTGATGTTCATATTTACTTTATCTCAGTTTATCTATATATGATATTTACTAAGACTAGGTTTGCATGACACGATAGCGAGGTGGGAGGACAGAATAATAAGATTATTTTACGCCTATCTTAAAAAAACATAATTCGAAATATTGATTTTTAACTAAACTAACGTAGAAAATACGTAACCATAACAACTGCACAGTAGAATTACGTCAATCTGTTTATATTTATTTTAATTAGTAAATATTTATCATTTTTATCTATCTCAATCTGTTTGCATCTATCACCATTTTAATTAATACGCTAATTTGTTAATTTACTTATCAACTCATTGATTTAATTAAAATTCTGTTCTTTTATAGACACCCCCTTCCGCTACTAGAAACTTCTTAGTGAGAGTAAATTAGTATAGGTAGAAAATAGTGGTTTCTCTGGGTTATAGCGACAGAACATGAGCGTATGTATCATGGAGAAGATTGAGGTTTCAACTGGTATTTCCGAGAAGGTATAAAAGCATTTATGCTAGCTTTGATCCAAGAAGAAATTTCACTGGCGCAATTCTTAATGGGAAGGCTAAAAAGGGGAGTCTCGAAGAAAGTCACTGAATGAATCCTAATCAGCATGCTGATAACTGAAATGAATAAGAAGATTGAAGCGAAATATCAATAAATACCACAGAGTGATGTGAGTTGCCAAGAGCACGGTATTTAGAAGCTCGGTAAATTTTTTACACACACACACACACACACACACACATATATATATATTAAAAAAGGATCTTTGTGCTTATATATATATATATATATATATATATATAAGCACAAAGAGTTTATCATTTTAGCAGTGCAGGTTCATGCCAACTTTGAAGTTGCGTGAGGACATTATTATGATGCTCTCACTTGTCATCAACGCTCTGTCTCCACTCTGATATCGAGCACTTTATGACAAAAAATCTGCTTGCCAAAATACATTTTATCAGTAAAACCACTGAAAAAACAACATTGGCGCTAAACGTTATCACAAGTCAACACTATATATATATATATATATATATATATATATATATATGTTTGTTTGTGTATTAAAAAAGTCAGATATAACTACAACATATCTCTAAAAGAACAATATGAATAAAGACAATAGAAACAATTGGCTGGTTACTTGGCACTTGGTAAGTGAATGCAATGAATTCAACTGGAATTCGATCTCGGCTCTCAGATTTCTCGTTTCAAGCTGATTTTCACTGCACGATCCACGCACATCATACATTTCCCAACTGTTAATACACCTGGGAAAGGTATGATTAAATGTGTAGCGGGACAGATTGGGCTTTATAATCTTGATTGCCAACCAGTCTAGAAGAAGAAGAACTCTTAACTCAAACTCCATGCTGCCTTATAGGTCTACCTTCTGAGAGGAGCGACGCATAACCTCAACATCCCAGGTGCAAAAGTATTCGGCAATGCACTATTCTGTCTTGAATGTCATCATGGACCACAATTGTGAGATGAAGGTGAGAGCACTAACTGAATAAATGATGAGTGACAATTTTTGAATTCCTCTTTTGTCAATTCGGAAATAAAATGCTGAGGCAAAAATCTTACTTTTTACAAATCGTTTTTTACTTTCTTTTCTTAGGTATACCCGGGTGTTTTTTCTTTTTCTGTGTAGAAGATTTTTGCTCGAACGCCATAGAAATGCAGATCAAAACGAAATCGTTCCAAACAAGTTTTTTCTCTCATCACCAACATACTTCTGTTTTTACCACTCAGTTTCTTTTCATTCTCCCTTTCTATTTCTCTCTATCTGGTTTGTCTCTTTTTCCCAGTCTTTTCTCTCACACTCACCTACCAAAAAGAAAAAAAAATCTATTAGCTTTTTTTCATGTTCATGGAGACTACTTTCTTCATCCGAGTCCGTATATAAAACCGACTTCTGACTAAATTTCCTCAGTGTTATCCAAGACAGCTGCCAGCGGTCGGAGAGAACACCAATCGATAACATTACAATCAAATACGCTCACTACGCCCCCGTTCATTCGGCGTTTGTATCGATCCCCAAGACTGAGGGAGAGCGCTGAGCTACATATGCGGTTCCCTTTTCGACATTGAAGACATGGTTGAATTATGAATTCCGATTTACTGCCCATCACGCAAAGCCTCCGACTTAAATGTATATAGCTTGGATATTTGATAATTTAGACGTAAGAGATTTTACAGTATTTTGAAGTTTAGAGAAGGGTACCAGAGCAGAACAAACAACTGCAATATATATATTTATAAATTATGAGAAATTAAATTAAATAATCCACTGTAATGTGTTTATAACTATTCAAAATGTTCATTCTGCTTTATTTTTTATTACACGCAAATACCCTTGGGTAAGGTATTAATCCATCTCTTCTCCCAAGCTGTGGATCAAATGACAGGACAGATTGGGTTCTAGAGCCTTGGTTGGCAACCAGTCTACAGCAGAAAGTAATGGCAACCTACTGCGGGAAAATCTACTGCTTAGTCAGTCATGTCTCTTTCGAGACATGATCCCCCAAGCGTGTATCACGTGTGACACTCAACTGACTGACTGACCTCAAGGAAGGTAATAAAACCACTAAAACGTTAAGAGTTACAGAGTGTAAAAGGAGATTAGAAAATATATGAGAGTATGAAAAGAAATATTATGGAGATAGAAGAAGAGGAATTATGATGGCAGAAGATTACGATTGACATTTGAATTTAAGTTTTTTAATGTCAAAGTTGACTGGAAGGCATAAAGCCGAAAGAGAATTCCACAAGAGAAAAGTGCGTGCGAAAGAATAAAGTCATTTCAACTAAGAAATGATGAAACCTTGTCGACAATCTATTAAGTTCTTACAAAAATAATAACCGCTCGAAATGTCGTATTTTGAAAAGTAATTTTAACATAGTATTCACGGTATATATTAGATGAATTTTGGTATACATAATAATTAATGTGTGCTCTTTAATAATTTTAAACTTATTTTCAGACGTAAATATTATTGAAGCATTGAAGCCCTTAATCATGAACATGACAAAACATGCTCTTGGTTTACTTTTCTTGCATGAGTTCAAACTTGGGCACAGTGACTCCAAAGCTTCTGCCAATATCAACAGAGCATGGGAAAACGGTTCCACAAGTGATCGGACCGTATAAAGGTGGTCCAGAAATTCCGTACTGGTGGTGAGAGCCTTGAAGATGAAGAAAGTAGATGACGGTCATGCAGTCTTGACAACGAAGTATTGCAAGGAGTTGTTGAGCAAAACCTACGTCAAACTATCAGAGAAATGTCTCAGACGATTAGTGTCAGCACTGCAACAGTCTCACACCATTTACAGAGCAAGGCGAAAAAGCTCGATAAATGGATTCTTCATTTTTATCACGTTAGTTTTTGTAACATTATTCTGAAGAGAATTTCGTTATCTTCACGTAAAGTCAACGTACAAAATGAATCCTTTAAATAATAGACAATAATGCTCTCGGAATAATTCTTTCGAGAATTTAGTCAGAAACAATCTCTTAAATGACACACAATACCGGAATGACTCTGCCCTTCGGCTGAGCCTCGTCTGGGTTTCTCTCTGCCCGGAGGCAGAAAGTCCGACGAGATTAGAGTTCGAGTTGATGCACATCACCGGACACACACACTAAGTGCTTTATATACTAAATATTTATGGTTACGTGATTCCAGTAGCACAATTCATTCAACGGTTACGTTTGTTGTCTGGAGATCTGTGTTAGACCACACGTGTCGGTATCGACAATTTATTCCTACATAACACTCATGATCTAAGTAAAAATCAAAAACTTTGGAGTTTTAAAGTGTGCTTGATGTTCGTTCTGCGTAACACTAATGATCGCTTTCTTGACCGAATAGTCACTTGTGATGAAAAGTGAATTCTTTATGATAACTGTAAACGATCAGGTCAATGGTTTCATCGTGCTGAGTTCCCAAACATTTCCTAAAGTCAAAGTTGCATCAGTAAAAGATAATAGTTACAGTCTGGTCGTTATCCACTACAGATTTTTGGAAGCCAATCACAGCACTAATGTAGAGTTTACTGCAATCATCTTGCTGAAATGCATACACACCTGCAAAAAATGAGACCCGCATTGGTGAATTAACCTGGCTCAATTCAGATCGACGATAATGCACGGCCACATGTTGCAAAAATGACGTTGCAAAAACTCACAGACTTAAGATAGATGAGTTTGCCACATTCTCCATATTTGACCGATTATCATTTTTTAAACACTTAAGCACATTTTTAAATGGTAAAACTTTTACGTCCAAACCAGAGGTGGAATCAACTTTCCAAGATTTCGTTGCATCACAGCAAATAACTTATTATCAACGAGGAAAAATTTAATCTCGTCGATCGATAGAAGAAATGCATAAATGCTGAAGGCTCGTATTTTGACTAATTTCAACATTTCTACAGTTAATGTTTCAAGAATAAATTATGTTTCTGAAATTGGCTATTATTTTTTAGCAACCTAATAGTACTGCGCTTGAATTCATAAAGCCTAGGTACCATAGGGTAAAGTTCATCATAACAATTACCATGAAAGTATTTATAGGAAAGGCAAAGTGAAGCTACAATATGACAATGGAAAAAAGGGACTGAAACCGAGAAGCCATGTCAGGACTAATAACATTGCATATTCTTGATCTTTATCAAGAATCTATAAATGCATAACAGAAGTAATAGAGCATATTTGTGGTAATCCATAGCTGGGAGGGAAAGAGCACCTTTTATTTCATATTTATTTCATATTTTTTTTACAATGTAAACTGCATTAGCTGTTTATTTTACGCAATGTCTTTCTATTGGTCTGTGACCGCCATATTTGATTATAGGTGTAACAGCTTTTAATTTTACTAATGCTATTGTATATATTCTAAAGGCTGAGTAGCGTATTGTAAGATAGGAAGATTTCATTAGAAACAAAGAAAAAAGTAATGAATTGTTATGTCATATCTTCTGTCTATATGACAGTAAAAGCTGAACAATATCCTCAAAGATGAAGGATAGACTCGAAGCAATAAAAATGTGGTCCTACAGAAGGATTTGGAGAATACCATGTAAGCAAGGACGAGGTTTTGGAGAGGATGCAAACGAAAATGAAATTTATACTTAACATCAGAAAAAGACAGCTGAGGTTTCTGGAACGCGTAATGAGAAAGAAGGGCTTCGAGAATCTAATACTCACAGGGCGGATAGAGAAAGGAGAGCTATAGGAGAAAGCAGCGCGAGACATACTTGATGAGACTGAGCAAGTGGATGGCGGAACGGGATTTGGGAGAGATACCAAGAAAAAAGATGTTAAGAGCGAAAAGGGATAGGGGCAAGTGGAAGTACATGATCGCCTACGTCCTGAAGGGACATGGCACTTAGAGAAGAAGATTGCATGATCTGCCATGTTATTTATGGGAGCGTCTTGCTCGGCAACTCTCTTTCTTTCTCTCTTTCTCTCTATCTCTCTCATCTATTCTTCTTTTCAGTTAAACATCGTGACATTCTTGTTAGGCACATAACTTTGAATATACCCAGCGATGACACAGATAATAAGACGTGCAGTCGTATATTCCTGAAAACTTTATCGTGAAATGAACATTGCCAGCCTCAGTTGTATTTCAAACTTGGTTCGCGGCTTCCGCTACCCTTTATTATAATTATCATGCCATTTCATATATGACCAATTACGCTTCTCTGGAGTACATTTTTATTTTTAGCTTATTGAAATCACTCGACCAATTACGTTACATTGTCTAATATGTAATTGGGTTTTTTTTCTTACACTGATATTTTCTATGGTATACGGAAAGGTTTTTGGCTCGACCAAGAAATTTCTTCGGTTTACCAAATTTAGATTGATGCACTTAGTAGTTTCTGTCGTAGGTACAGATATTTACCTAAACGTTGAAATAAAATAAAGATAATTTGGAGGAATTCAAAAGAACCTAAATAAGTTTTTTTTTATATTTTCTCAAAATAAAATATACTAACTAAGCATATAAATGTGTAACATGCCTTCTCTCCGACCCTGAAAAAGAAATCTAACGAGCGGTAAAAAGGTCTCTTTTTATTCACAAATGCAGCATATCATGACGCCAAAGACCATATTTTACCCACATGTTAATACAAGCATCATCTACTAGTGGTATAAATGTCACACTCGTACAGACTGGGCATAAGTGGCTGGTCGTTAAGGGTCACATGACTGAACAAGCGCGGTACTTATTAATTAAAGAATAGGAAAGTTAACCGTATAAGCCATTCAAAAAGAAATTGTGTTGTCTTTTGATCAGATTTTGAAAAGTGATGTGAGCCGAGAATTGTTCAGCGTCCACTACTTTATTCAAAACAAACAGTACAATTTACGACATGTAGGTTTTTATATTATTTAATAGAAACGTCTCCAAAGCGGATGACAACTAGTAAAAGTAACCAACAACACCAACTCACAATTTATGATAAACAAATCGAAAAGTCACAGAATTTGTATATCTCGTCCATAGGCTGCCAGTCAAAAATGATAGTACAGAATCCGTAAAACATAGGATATGATTGGGTTGAGCAGCCTTTAAAGGGAATATAGAACTTTTGAAATCCAAACGAATTCCTTATTTCATCAAAACACGAGTTTACCATACATTCTTATTGCTGATTGTACTGTACGGACTAGAATGTGTTAATTGAACTTCAACGCTATGCAGGGAGATTGGGTCATTCCAAAATCACGTTTGAGGTCCATGACAAACCATAGATTCATAAATCAGATTAAGATCACAGATCTTCGTGTCGAATGCTTCTTCTGAGTATATATTTGAATCACAATAGACGAGAATAAACTTCTGCTTCTTTGTTGACGAAGCCAATGCCGCAATCAAAATGACTTGCTTTTTCACAACTGATAAAATCGAGACATCAACACGTATATATCAAATATACAATTATATTTTATTCTCTGATTTGGTGAGTAGTGGGTTTGGTCTGCGTTGTCAGCACACGCGCATCAGATGTCTGGCCCTTCTCTCTCTAACTGCTGTCTGCAAACTGCTAGACACAACTCTAAAACTGTCTCTCTGTGACAACTGACGTCACTTAAGTAGTTAACCCGTTCGACACGTGTTATTTCCGCACTCTATCACACCTCGGGTGCTGATTATTCTGACTCTTGCTTGTCAATACAAAATCCAGTCCAACTCCTGTTTGTCGTACCCAGCGACATTTCCCCGCGTCGCCTAGTGCAAAATACACTTTTTAGAGAAATTCCAAGATATTATTTAACAATTAAGCAACATCCTGTCATTCCCACTGGCAATCATGAATGAACCCTAGTACCATTGTACAAAATAAAACTAAAATACAACATTCGGCAAACAACCGGTCTCAGCCCCATTATAACCATCATACAGAACAAGGCCCTAAATCTACAGTCACATTAAATGTTCTCAATCAGGCCTATTAAAACTCTGTCTGGAATATATGTTTGAAAGATGAAGAAATAGAGACATATCTCCAAAGATGTGAAACCTGTCTACCTTTAACATCGCCTTTGAGAGACGACTTACTCATGTTAGTGCACAGTCTGCCGCAGTCCGAGACAGTGTAACATGATGATGATGATGATGATGATGATGATGATGATAGAAAAGATTTTACGTTACAGATGTCATTTTCTAATTCTATATTTCTTTTTATTCCGCCCCAACCAAAATCACAATAAAAGTCATTCACTTAATTTTTCTTTATGTCATAAACTTTCGAAAAATTCCTAAAACTGCAAGGAACATCAACCGAGAATGTTGTCAATAATTCCTGTTTTTGTTTTTATCAGGAATTTTCGGTTCGGAAAAATTCTCACAGTTCCTGACCTTCCAGCAAGTAAGCGATACTTTAATCAAATGATATCAGACACTTGTAAACAGCACGTAAACGATCGGGAAAAGCGGACATAAAGATATTTAAATTTTACCGCCGATTCTTCCGTATTTTCTCATAAAGAATTTCATTTTTATTAATCAACTTGACAAAAGAAGCTTTGGGGGAAGTTATTGATTTTTGGAACAATGAATTTTACAATACTTGAATAAATGACATTATTATACTTGAAAAGGTGCACTTAATCGCATAAAACCATCTTTGATTAAATATGATTTTCTATTGATTTTCGTTTTCTAGTAAAATCGTCATTTCCAGGACAAGCTAATATTTACAAATAATTAATACGGAAATATTGAAATTCGATATTAATCTTTTAAACCTACAAAAATGAAAAATGCAGCACAGGTTTGTTCGCTCCCCACTAAGAAAGAAAAAATGCCAACATCCTTCAGTTTTTGATAAGATCTACGGAATACTGCTTAATTCTTCCCAGCAATAAGAAAGTACAGTCTAGAGAACGGATCCTAAATTATCAAGTTTAATTATTCTTAACGAATATAAAAATCGCCACGATAGAGTTGGGCAATATTTACATTGGGCAATGTGCAAACATTATGGAAAAGCTGTAAACAAACACTGGTATGAACATCATCCAGCACCGGTTACAGAAATAGAAGATGTAACCATTCTATGGGATTACACCATCTACACAGACAGAAAAATTGAAGCAAACAGGCCAGACATTATTGTTAAAAACCAGAAGGAGAAAACTTGTCTATTAATTGATATGGCTTGTCCAGCGGATTGTAACATAGCAATCAAGGAATTTGAAAAACTGTCAAAATATAAAGACCTGGAAATTGAAATAGAAAAAATGTGGAAATTGAAAACAAGAGTTGTGCCAGTGATAGTAGGTGCACTTGGAATGATAAAAAATGGAACAAAACAACACATTGAAAGAATCCCTGGAAACCCCAGCTTAAGAGATATACAAAAAATTGTCTTATTAAGTACAGCCCACACACTAAGGAAAACTTTGCTATGTAACGCTAGGGATGTTAGGGAAGATAAAAAAAAAAAAAAGAAACATGAAATGGAGCTATAACAACACACCACGAACTGCTTTAGGTCTTCTTGCAGACTTGGTAGGTAGTGCGACCATAGCAGAAATCGAAATATGATGAAAAATGACAACATAATAATAATAATAATAATAATAAAGAAGAAGAAGGAGGAGGAGGAGGAGGAGAGTAAAGAGAATCATATATATTCTGAAATTCAAATCATATTATCTATATGACAATTCTTGTATCATTTGTGATAATATTTTCAGGATCATAATCGACTGAACTGTTTAGATTTTATTGCTTTCGATTCTTATTTGAGGCCATGTACTGTACAAAGCTAAGACGCAGCTAAGTTTTGTAAATATATGTAATGCATCGTATTTTCAACAATAAAAGGCGAACTAGAATACAATACATATCCCTGATTTTGAAAAGGCTTATAAACGGAACAAAATAAATCAATTTTCTTTTCTTTTCTTTCCCTACTAAGGCTACATAAAAAAAAAATCAGTAACAGCTTGTAAAATACAGAAAGTTTGGGATTATTATTCTCCTTAGAATTAAAATAACGAGTTTTTTTTTGAAGTGGGGGTAAAATTACGGCTAAAAGGTACAACATTCTCTAAAGCAGGAAGCACCCACCTGCTTAAAAAATCAGTATTCGAGATCTGGCATTCAAACTGGGCTCGAATACATCCTAGTATCGCTGACAAGAGATGCACAACGACCTAAACTCGTATACGTTCGAATAATTATTCTATACAGAATATATTAAGGACGATCCATAATCACATAATTTTAAAACGTTATATTTATATATTTAACCGTTATATATTCATAAGCATGAGATTCATAATGTTGCTAGTGTATGATTAGCAAATCGACTATCTCAGTCTGGTCTTCTCGAATATAGCCTTGTACCAAACTTTGTGAATATGCAGGTGATATAATTGCTAGAGGCTCGGAACGAGAGTCGGTCGATAATATTATACACACGTTCGCATAAATACCTTTGGAAAAAGTATAAATCCTTTTTTCTTCCATCACCACCAGCGATTGTTTAAATAGCAGAGCAGACTTGGCAACCAGTATAGAATAAGGTAAACTCTGAATTTAAAAATATATGTGATTCTGAGGATGTACATACATGAACTGCAACTAAGGTCTACGTAGCACAGTTGCAGTATAAACCACTGGTTGGATCTGTGAGTGATGAAGAAACAAAAATAGGCTCGAGAAGATGGACATACTCAGAAACGAGCAGCCATGCTGAAGATGAGAAATTACACTGATTAGTCTTCAAATTGAAATTGCACTGATGATGAACAAATATTGTTTCGTACTGAAAATAAATAATACAATTGTTAAAGATACAAATAACTTTAGTTTTTGTTTTTAGTTTATTTAAGAAGATTATATCTAACAAAGAATTATTTGGCTGTCATATTTGAAGGTATATAAATCACTTTCCATCTACATTTAATAATACAGTTTTATGAAATTACGTACAATTACTGGTAGTCTGCGGTATCTGGGTCAATATTAGCCTATCAGTAGGACCGGTGTCAGTCTATAGATGTACTTGTTAGGTTTCATAAATTGCAACCCTAGAAAATTGTCAAATGATAGCAGACAGCGTATCAATATTATAATACGAGTAAAGAGCCATAATTGTATATAAAATGTAGCAAGTTCGATAAAATAAAATAAAACTGACAGCTGATCTCGAAAATGATCTTCAATCAGTTGTTAACCGGGGTAAGAAATGGCTTGTAAATGTTAACACCTCCTAAACGAAACTGCAGAGAATCATTTTTGCCTTCTATCAGCATGATGAATACTAATTTTCAAGAGTGCAATTCACTGAGTTTTTCTTGGAAACTGACATGAAGTGGAATGATTAGATTGAATCAATTGCTTGGTCTGCTACTATTAAAGTTGTTTCACTGTGTCGTGACAGACAATTTTCTCGTTAGAATCCATTTATTATTCGTCCGCATATTGAATATTGCTGCTACATCTGATCTGGTGCTCCTGGTATAAATCTCGAGATTATTGACAAAATCCAAAGAGTCTCTAATGTTAAAGAAAATATGAAAGGCTTCAGTTTGAACCACATAAAGAATTATAATTTGAACTCTACTCTTTTGAAGCAAAAATGAAGAAAGTAATTTTATAACACGTTCAGTTATCGTCAAAAAGAGAAGTAAAATAGAGCAAAAACATTCAAGAAAAAAACACATTTGATTTAAATTAATTTTACTAATTAAAGACAGTGGCAATCATTCGGAGAAAAAATATTTTGAGAAAAATAAAATAATAAGAAATTTATTTAAAAATTAAATCACAAATTTAAATTAAGATTAGATTAGTGTTAAGTAGATCAATATGAATTGCAAGTTTTAAGGTATTTTATGTAAGATAAAAAATAAGTATACATATATATATATATTAATATATATATTATTCATTGCTCTATTTTTATATTGAGCACTTTTTTAAATTAATGTTTTAAACGTTGCAATTATTTCCTTCCTTCTTATTCATTTGGATATATATATATATATATATATATAGAAAGAGAGAGAGAGAGAGAGAGAGAGAGAGAGAGAGACAGATTATTTAAATCTTCTTTTTCGGTTGTATTTAATGAAAGATGTTTGAAGGAAAGAAAGGTTACTGCTCATCAGTACTTCTTACGCTTTGCTAGGTCTACAGGCGATATGCTAACGACCATCACGGAGTACATATATCAGGCTCTTGATAAGTCCAGCAAGGTTCGTGCTGTTGCCTTGGATATCCTCAAGGCTTTTGATGGGTTTGGCGCCTCCTGAGCCTATCTTCCGACCTCAAGTGGAATCATTACATTGAGTTCATAGCTAAATCCACTGAAAAGTTGGGTTCCTGTGTCGGGCCAGGAAGTTTTTTCCATCTGAATTCATCTTGCACATATACAAATCAACCATCCGTCCGTACATATAATACTGTTGTCATATCTGGACAGGAGTCCCTGCTGTTCATCTCATGTTTCTCAACAGGCTCCAAAGGAGAATCTGTAATGTGATAGGTCACCTGGCAACTCGATTCCAGCCATTTTCTCACCGGCGGTGTGTGGCTTCCCTCTGTTTCTTCTACAAATATTTTTATGGCTTCTGCTCCGACGAACTTAAGTCACTGGTACCCCCACCACAAGAATTTACTCGTGTAACCAGACTGGCAACAAGGCCTCGCCTATTTACAGTTAGATAAACCAAATGCTATCGACAATTCTACTCCAGCAGCTTCTTATCTCGCATTTCCCGCCTGTGAAACTCCCTTCCGTATACTTGCTTTCCTGACGTCTACAACCTCCAGGAATATAAATGTAATGTTAATTCCCATTTTTTATCCACTTGACTTCAGTCCTTTCTACATCACCCCGTATATCTTTTCCTTTTTCTCTACCTTCGCAACTGTCTTCAGACCTGTGTTCCCATCTTTCTCTTGCCCTTTCTCTGACACCTCCAATAACTTTCTCTTCACTCTCCTACTGTCTAAACGTTAACTCTCTTATGTAGCCCTTTGTGCATCAGTGGCGGTACCGCCTTGCTTGGGGTGAAACGATTAATATATATATATATATATATATATATATATATATATATATATATATTGGTCAGCAATCTTTTTTTAAACGTTTCGTTAAAAACGACTGACGAGAAATATTTTATGTAACTTTTCCAGTCTAAACATGAGGATAAAATAACAACATCGGAAAAAAACAAGTGAAGTGGCTGAAAGTGCTTGAAAAGTAAAATATTATGAAACACTTCAACAAAAAGAAAACATGTAAGAATACTGGAAAAATGAAATAAAAATTTAATAAAATCTTCCTTGTCGGTCGTTTTTAACGAAATATACACACACACACTTACATATTAGTTTGTCACTTATCTGGGCAGAGTTATGCCCACTTCGAAATTTCGTGAAGGCATTATTGGGATGTCTTCTCTCTTCAGGTTTTTTTTTCTTTTGTTGCTGTTTCCCGATTTTTGATTTATATGAAGTTTGGTGTAATTTAATATCTTTGTATGTGAGTTTTTCTGCAGATAGTCAATTAACCATCTGCAGAACCACTTTCATACAAAGATATTAAATTACAACAATTAATCACTATATATATATATATATATATACACAAAGAAAAAATTACTATTGGTACATAGAACGTCAGGACACTTAACAACTGTGGACAACTAGAGAATGTCAAGCAGGAGATGGACAGACTGAAGATCAATATCCTAGGCATATGCGAAACCAGATGGCCTAATAATGGAGACCTCAGTAGTGACACCCACAGGATAATTTATGCAGAAGGCAAAAACAACAACAAAAAAAAAAAAAGAGTCGGCTTAATACTAGACAAAGAAGTAAAGAAATGCGTTCTTGGATACTGTCAGCTTTCCGAGAGAGCCCTCTTGGTTAAACTACGCGGAAGGCCCTTCAACATAGCTATCATAGTAGTTTATGCGCCGACAACTCAAAGCACTGAGGACGAAATAGAATCATTCTATTCCATACTGGACAGTGCCAAGGCTCAGTGCAAAAGCCAAGAAATTAGAATCATAAGGGCACTCAAAATGGGAATCACTAAAGGAAGCGATGGTGACTTCAGCGAACAACATTGCCCAAAAAAAATCAAACGCAGAAGAAAAAACGAGTAAATGACTGAAGAGATTCTCAACATGTTGCAAAGGAAACAAAAAATAACGCCAAGACATGGAGGAGAGTACAAGAAACTACACAGGGAGCTAAGGAACAAATGCAGACAGGCTAAAGAGGAATGGCTCAACAACAAATGCGCGGAAGTAGAGAGTCTGAGCAGGACCAATAAAGCAGAGATGCATAAGAGAAATAAGAGAACTGACAGGACAAAAAACCTGCTCCTCAACAGGATGCATAAAATCCAAGGATGGAACAATCATATTGGAGAAAGAGGAAATACTCCAGCGATGGGAAGAGTATATAAAGGATCTTTTTGCGACAGGAGAGAACAACCGAGAATACACAAAGAGGAGGATGGACCGGAAATATTAAAATTCGAAGTGGAAGCTGCAATGGCCAAACTGAACAGAAACAAAGCAGCTGGTACAGACGGCGTCGTAATAGAGCTGCTGATAGCCCTAAAAGAATATGGCATAGAAAAATTACCGACATAATAAACGAAATTTATAATAGTGGAATAATACCAGACGACCTATGCAAGTCGATATTTATAGCACTGCCGAAGAAAGCAGATGCAAACGAGTGCGAACTACACAAAACTATCAGCTTAATGAGTCACATTACAAAACTGATTGTCAGAATCCTGATAAATAGAGCGAGAAGCAGAATCAGGCCAGAGATAGGACAGGAAGAGTGCGGGTTCATCAAAGACGCTGGAACAAGGAACGCCATATTTATGATTAGGATGATCTCCAAAAGAGCAATACAAATGAAGAAAGACTTGTACTTATGTTTTATTGATTATGCGAAGGCATTCGACAAGATACGACACAAAGAATTGATAGCGATGCTTGGCAGTCTCGACATTTTTGGGAAAGACATCAGAGTAATCAAGAATCTCTACTGGCAGCAAACGGCCTGCATACGGACAGGTAACGATTTCAGCAGATTTACAAAGATAGAAAGAGGCGTAAGACAAGGATGTGTCTTTTCACCGGATCTGTTCAACTTGTATAGCGAAAATATTTTGAGGACCCTAGATGACACGCCAGGATTTGCTATTGGAAGCCACAACTTGAACAACATAAGGTATACAGATGATACAGTGCGGAAAGGAAACTACAAGACCTCCTACAGAAGGTATCGGTGGAGAGTGACAAAATGGACTACAAATAAACTTTAAGAAAACTGAATGCATGGCCATCAGCAAAAGGTGCAACCCAAAATACCAAATACAGGTGGGGGATACCAGAATCAAGCAAGTACAAAAATTTAAATACCTAGGAAGTATTTTAACAGGAGATGGAAAGTGCGACACAGAGACCCGAAAGTGAATTGGCATGGCAAAGGACGCGTTCCAGAAGATGAGTAAAGTACTAACACACAGGAAAATTTCACTAGAAACAAAGAAAAGAGTGCTGGATTGCTATGTGATGTCAGTTCATCAGTACGGCAGTGAATGCTGAAAAATATCATCGAAAATGAGGACAAAACTTGAAGCAGCAGAAATGTGGTTCTACAGAAGGATGCTGAGGATATCGTGGACTGAGCATGCAAGCAACGATGAGGTGTTGGAAAGAATGGCAACAAAAAGGAAATTAATACTGAGCATCAGGAAGAGACAACTGAAGTTCCTGGGACGTGAAATAAGAAAGGAGAGCTTGGAGAACCTGATACTGACGGGCCAGATAGAAAGAAAAAGAGACAAAGGAAGGCAGGGGATAACATATTTGCAGGGCCTGATCAGGTGGATGACGGAACGAGGGTTGCGAGTTGTAACAGTAGCAAACATAATAAGAGCCACAAGGGATAGGGAGACGTGGAGAACCATGATCGCCTACATCCTGAAGGGACAGGGCACATAGAAGAAGATACATATATATTTAACACTATATATATACATTTAAACACACAGACACACACACACGCACACACACACACACACACACACACACACACACACACGCACATATATATATATATATATTAATGCAGGTTTCATTGAATAATATAGACAAGTTTTGTCTATTAATTTTGTGTAGGATCCGTTCATACCGTCTGATATACTTGATGGTGATATCGTTGAAAGATAACAAAAAATCACAGTAATTGTTGATTTTTTTTTATCGGGTCTAAGCTTTCGGCTCACATAAGCCATTATCAAAGAGTAAATATTAACACACAGTAAACATAGAACATTTAAGTTATTAACAATAAAGAGAATTAAATTGAAAATATCAGTCCATCCCTCCCGTGGCGGATGACCGAAGACAGTGACAAAATAGTGGCGTTGTGGTCCCTTATCTGATTACAGGCATTTGAGTACGTTATTGGAAATATCAAAATTGATTGTATTCAAACCAGGTTTAAATTGTTTAATGTAGATTGCTTCCAGGATTTTTAGTTTCTGTTTATTATTTTCTTGTTTAAGTATGTACGTGTTATCAACGAGCGTTTTTCTCAGAAGTGTGCGTTGATAACCGTGTTGTTTTAAATGACGGAATATATTTGAATTTTCATTTAAGTGCAACGTCAGACACCGTGAGAGCGAATTTGTAGTGTGGCCAATGTAGATATCATTGAGGTTGTTAGAGATACATTCTCTAAATGGACATACGAATTTATATATATATATATATATATATATATATATATATATTATAAATGAGAACAAGTAGAGAAAGGAAACGGAAGAATCTTAGAATGAAACTAGTCGACATATCTTACTATCTTACGGATACATTTCCTAGGGCGGATGTGTGCACAAAATGACGATAACGTAAACTTTTGAATGGAATATGCCAAGAATGCTTTTTTGGTTAAGAGGCGTGCACGCGAATAAAAAGAAAGTCTGCAGTTTTTCCCCTAAACAAGTGCTCCTTCAATTTTCTATTGCCTGAAGTCTGGACTTTCTGACACTCGGCCGTTGTCGAGAAAGGCATTATATCGTGTGTTAGGTGGGGCCGAGTACGATTATATGCTCGGCCTGCCAAAAGGGAAATATCGCTCCTTATGGCATTGGGTGTCTGGGTTGAAATGCTTTCCTAATGACAAAGAATCTGTCACATGGTCTGGGTCAGTCAAAAAGTCTTTCGCAACAAGACTGGTTATTTCGCTAGAAAGCGTCCGTTGTCGTGAAAATACGCCTTTTTCCACTTTGCGATCATACGCCCGTTATGTCAGCTTATGTCAGCTACAAGATACGCCGTGATGCAGATGGGGACATGAAAGACGTCAGTAAAGGAAAATTTGACTCTTCTCACCATCATATGGTCGCATTCTTTAGACATCAGCTTAATTAATAGTAGGGTGTGGAGAGAGAGAGAGAGAGAGACAGAGAGAGAGAGAGAGAGAGAGAGAGAGAGAGTATCTTTATTTGATGGGCAAAAAGGTGCGCGAATTTAGAACGAAATGTGCAAATGAAGCTAGGTTGGATTGGCGTGTCTGGTTAAGAGTTTTGCTTTACCGAGAAAGATTTGTCTGCCCAGACTAGTTAGGTTAGTATAGGTATGTTTTTAATTTGGTCATAATTAATTTAATTACAGAATGTATGGTTATTGGTCCTTTTATTTACTTTTAATACCCTACATTTCAGTCTGAGTGGAACTTCCTTCTTACCAATGTAATACGAAAAGAGCGAAGATGAGTTCACCATGTGTACTTAACATGGTGAGTTTTAGCTTTGAAGTCTGAAGGAATGTAGCTCGTTTGAACATTTGCCATTAAAATAGCGACAGATTAGAGAGAGACTAACAACGTTTCGTTTATTGGAGTGAGGTTGTAAGATTGAAAATGTATTCATCACCAGCAAGGCAGAGTAAATGCTTTTGAATTCTGTCAAGGCTGGAAAGTTTATTGAAAAGAACCAGTTACTCCTAGACCAATCAAGTATAATAACAAAAAAGTATTTAGTTGAATTTGTATTTACTAAGATATGCTGCTTTATACCATCAGCTGGAAAGTTGTATAATTTTAGTTTAAATATATTTTTTCTACGTTACATGTCATCACGTCACTACTAAAATCATTATGTCATTACACTGCTAAAATCACTATATCATTATCGGACTAAAATCATTATTTGTCGGTCCAGACCAGTTAGGTTAGTATAGATATATTTTTGATTTCGTTATCATTAATCTAACTTATTACACTACTAAAATCGTTATGTCATTACACTACTAAAATCATGTCTAAATCATACTAAAATCATATTATTACACTACTGAAATCATTGTGCCATTATAGTACTAAAATTATTGCCATTGGACTATTAAAATCATTATGTTATAACAGAACTAAAATCATTATCTAAACTTATTTATAAATTGAACTTTGTCTGTGTGTGTGTGTGTGTGTGTGTGTGTGTGTGTGTGTGTGTGTGTATCCGTTACCTATAGACTCCAAAACGGCTGAACCGATTTTCTTGAAAATTTACACGGTTGTACTATAAGCGGCTGCGAGTGTTCTTAGCTAGGTTTTGTGTTGAGGTACTCCCGATAAATATAGAAAAGCGATAATCGAAAAAATCGGGTTATAGAAGGAGTGGTCCGATTTTAATCAAATTTGATACACTCATAGATAAAGACATAAGAAACGATATTCAGAAGTTTCAAGGTTACAGTTCTTACAATAGTGCAGAAAATCAATTATATATATATATATATAAGGCAAGATCAAAATCAGTTTTTCAGCCCTTTTATTTTAGTTTTTACTTTGGGTTTGGCTCTAAGTAGGTATTATTGTAGTTCTTAGTCTCAGCCATGATATCGTTTACTCAGAGGACTTATTTAGCCTTTAAAATTCAGTTTACGACAAAAAAACTTATTTGATATTGATACCAGGAAATCAACATTTGACTTACATCCATTCATTTTGCTTTCAGTCTACGGTTTCGCTTTAACTGGAAACAACTATTGCTTTTTAGTCTTTCGTGCCAACGTCCAAAGAGTCTGAGCTCCAGGACTATGGATTAGTTTTAAAGCTTTCATTACAACCGAGCAACGCCGGGCTATACTGCTAATGTTATTATAGTACTAAAATTATGATGTCATTACACTACTAAAATCTTCATGTAATTATACTACTAAAATCATTAAGGTATTGCACTTCTATCATATCATTACACTACTAAAATCATTATGTCATTATAGTACTAAAATTGTCATGTCATTACACTACTAAAATATTAATTCTCGTTAGAATAAAAATTGCTAAGATATTCTGCAAACCTTTAACCATTGCTAATACTGTGTACTGTAAAACTTGTCATTAATCCCGTGTAATGACAAGGTTTGCACACCAAGCACTTTTACCAAAGTAATAAACGTTGCAAGATTTATCGTCAATATTATTTCTCTTGCTTAATTTCTACTGGAAAAAGTTTTCAATTGCATTTTCTTTAGATAAATGCAATTCAAACCCACTCCAACCACAATAGACTGTTTAAACGATCAGTATTACTTTCCTGTTAAGAAATAATTGCTTAATGGTTCTTCCAGTCTTGTGAATTTGTTTCTGATAAGGATGCGACAAAACGTGATAGCGTAAAAAATCTTTCGAGTTTAAATACATAAGCTATTGACAGTTGGGGCAACGTTATGCAATGGTTATCAAGCTTGTCTCGTTAGATCAACTACGACTGAATAGTAAGTACGATCCTCCCTGGATGCTCCATACATTCAGCCTTGTGCCACATCTAAGTTACACGTAGAGAGTTATCATAAGCTGTTGAATTCAGCTGAACGTGGCATAATAGTCAGCTATCTTGTCTCGCTAGAACATTTACGGCTTACTAGCGAGTTCGATCCTCAATGAGTGTACCATACTTTCCGCATTCTGCCACATCTAAGCTATTATCATGGGCACTTCGACGTAGTGCAATGGTTAGTAAGTTTCACCCTTCAGAACAATTACGACTGAGTAAGTTCGATCCTCACTGGGTACCTAATACTTTCTGACTTGTGCTATATCTAAACGACACTTGGAAAAATAATATAAACAATTAACAGTTTCTTGAGAATTTACCATTATCCAGAATATGTTTTTAGAGTTTTTGGAAAACTTATGTTATACAACATGCTGTGATTCACTTACTGTAGATGACGCCACGCTCTTAGCTGGTTTAGTATTTTGTTTACTGTACTGGGCCACACACACACATATTATTATTATGTCATTTTTCATCATATTTAGATTTCTGCATTGGTCTCACTACCAACCAAGTCTGCGGGGAGACCTAAGGCAGGTAGTGGCGTGTTGTTATGACTCCATTTCATGTTTTTCTATCCTCCCTATCATCCCCAGCATTACATAGATAACGTTTTCCTTAGTGTGTGGGCTGTACTTAATAATACAATTTTTTGTATATCTCTTAAGCTGGGGTTTCCAGGGATTCTTTCAATGTGTTGTTTTGTTCCATTTTTTATCATTCCAAGTGCACCTACTATCACTGGCACAACTCTTGTTTTCAATTTCCACATTTTTTCTATTTCAATTTCCAGGTCTTTATATTTTGACAGTTTTTCAAATTCCTTGATTGCTATGTTACAATCCGCTGGACAAGCCATATCAATTAATAGACAAGTTTTCTCCTTCTGGTTTTTAACAATAATGTCTGGCCTGTTTGCTTCAATTTTTCTGTCTGTGTAGATGGTGTAATCCCATAGAATGGTTACATCTTCTATTTCTGTAACCGGTGCTGGATGATGTTCATACCAGTGTTTGTTTACAGCTTTTCCATAATGTTTGCACATTGCCCAATGTAAATATTGCCCAACTCTATCGTGGCGATTTTTATATTCGTTTGGGGCAAGCACAGAACAGCCTGAGATTAGGTGGTCTATTGTTTCTTGGTGTTTATCACAAAACCTGCATTTTGGATCCATATTATTATGCATAATATTTGCCTGAAAGTTTCTCGTGAAAAGACTTTGGTCTTGTGCTGCAAGTATAAATCCTTCAGTTTCAGACTTTAATCCAGATGCACGTAACCATCGATGAGTATTAACTTTGTCAACATTGGATTTATTGGCACGTACTGGATATTGGCCATGCAGAGGTTTGTCTTGCCAGCGCTGTTTCATCTTTTCAAGAGCTTTATCTTTGGCTTTCATTTTCATATTTTTTGCCGCAATAGTTGGTTCTTGGCTACTGTTTTGCTTTTCTACAGAATCTACTAACTGTAATTCTTGTTTGTATTTACTGCCTTCTTTTATTATTGAATATTTTTTCTTTCTTTCTTCATGTTGCCTTACTAATTGTATCATCCAATCCTTTGTTGTTTCTATGTATGTTAGTAAGCCAATAGTTGTTGTCTTGTATGACAATTCCAGCTGAATAAGACCCCTTCCACCTTCTTTACGGGGTATGTATAGACGGTCTACATCAGCCTTTGGGTGATGCATCCTATGCTTAGAAAGAAGCTTTCTTGTTTTAGCATCCATTCGCCTGATGTCGTTTAGAGTCCAGTTTAAGATGTTGAAGCTATATTGGACAACTGGGATTGCAAGGCTATTAATGGCCATAACTCTATTCTGTGAATTTAATTCAGTTTTTAATATCATTCGTAGCCTTCTATAGTACTCTTTACGCACTATTTCTTTCATTTTTTTATGGTGAATGTTTTCGCTCTCATTTACACCTAGGTATTTATAAGCTTCTTCTGGTTTCAATTCTTTTATTGTTACAGCAGGGTCTAGGCTAATTGAGGATGTTTCTTGTATTGATCCACGTAAAACTGTAGCTTTAGCACATTTATTCAAATTAAATTTCATTCCAATGTCTTCGCTGAAGCATTTTACAGTTTGCAGAAGACCTTCCAGCTCATTATCATTCTTAGCATATAACTTTAAGTCATCCATGTAAAATAGATGGCTTATTTTCTTTTGGCCTATTTTATAACCACATTCTGTCTTATTAAGTTGACTGGTTAGTGCTATTAATGATATGCAGAATAGTAAGGGAGATAAAGAATCACCTTGAAATATACCTCTTTTGATGTTTATTTCATCAGACTTATAGGTTCCATTTATATGATTGAGGTAAAGGGTTGTTTTCCATATAGACATGCACTGTTTGATGAAATTGATGATGACGGGCGATATCTTGTATATATTTAAAGTCTTTAAAATCCAGTAATGTGGCACACTATCGAATGCCTTTCGATAATCTATCCAGGCAGTACTAAGATTTTTCTTTGTACTGTAGCAGTTTTCCAGGATCATTTTGTTAATTAGCAATTGGTCTTTACAACCATAACAGCCGCGTTTGCACCCTTTTTGTTCAAGCGGTATCATGTCATTTCTTTCTAAGAATAAATATGTCTGTTTTGTTAAAATAGATGTTAATAGTTTATATGTTGTCGGAAGACATGTAATTGGTCTGTAGTCTTTCGGGTTGTTTGTGTCACCATTCTTGGGTAGAAGAAATGTAATTCCTTTGGTCATCCATGCAGGAATTTTAGTGGGATCGTCAACCATTTCTTGAAGTTCTTTGGCTAGTTTTTTATGCGCTGCATTTAAATAATATAGCCAAAAGTTAGGAATTTTATCTATACCTGGGAATTTCCAATTGTGTGCTTTTTTTAGTGAAAATTTAACATCATCTTCTGTAATTCCAGACCATGTCTGTTCGGGTTTATTTTTCATTCGTTCTATCTCTTGCGTAATCCAATGTACTTCCTTGCTAAGTTCTTTAGGGCAAGCCCATATCTTTTCCCAGAACTGTGTGATTTCTTCCATTCTGGGGGGTACTGTCACTTCAATTCTTTTTTTACCTATTTCCCTGTAAAATCTCTTTGTATCAGTCTGAAAAATCTTGTTTTGTCTGTAAAATCTTGCTCTTTTTTCATAACGTCTTATTCTTTGAGCCTTCAGTTGGATTTTTTGCTTTATTTTTTCTTTATTTGATAAGACTTCATTTTCATTCCTGATGTTATATTTTCTTTCGGCTCTTCTGCTTTTCCTAGTTCTTACATTTATTCCTCTACTCAGTTCATCCAGTACTGATAGTTCACTTCTAAGTTGTTCGATTTCTTTTTCTATTTTTCTTTTCCAAGGTGGATCTTCACGTCTGCGAGACTGCCTTGTTTTTATTTTGATATTCAATTTTTTGTTGCTGCTGTTGCTGATGCATATATTACTTCGTTAAGATTTGTATGAGGGTCTTCATCCAGTATTGATTTCAGTGCTGCATTGTAGAGTTTAATAGTACGGAGGTTATGTTTTGTTGGTTTTAATTTTGGGAGCTGTTCACGTTCCTCCATTGTAATATTTTGTATTTGACTTAGATGGTTTTTTATTTCTATCTTGGCTTCCTGTATATTGTTCTTATTTTCCGTCAAATAATTATCTTCGATGTGTTCTGAACTCGTTTTATTTTTGTCTTTTAACTGACTCAGATCACACCTTTCCAGCACTTTTAAACTTACAGCATTATCTTCGCAGTGATTTGCGTGTTTCACGGTTTCTACATTATGACCTGTGGCTTGTTTGATGTTATTACTTTTTATTTCTGATTCCGGTTTCTTTTCATATTTTGTTGATTCGTCTCTTCTTGTTACAATTCTTTTAATTTTATTAATTTCAGCCTCTGTCAGTCGGTTATTACGAATAATGTACCTACGTACATTGGCTAATTTATTTTCGTCAATATACTTTCTATTTGCTTGACCAACTTTTTCACGCCAAATGTCATATGTTTGGCGAGTTATGTTTTTTTGAGGTTTGAGTAACGCTTCATGAAATGCAGTCATAACGACTTTGTACTCCTCACGAGACCATTTTATTTTTTCTTTCTTTAAATATATGGTTGTAGATCTAGCTGGTGAATTTTCAGGACCATCATTAGGATTATCCTGGTTGTGGGGACCTGAAGATTCATTCTTTGTGTAGAAGTTTGTTCCTATGGCAGATTTTTCGACCTCAGGTAGGTTCCCTCCTGAAGGACGGGTTCCCTGTTTATCCACTGGAAGAGCCATACTGGACTTTTTATTTCTATTTGTATTTTTCATGTTTTTCCCACGAGTGACGCACGGGTCCAAAAGTCCACCCAAAGTTGCCCGGCACGTTGGGTAACGGTCTTTTACAAACAGGGTCCCGAAGCCTGTCGGGGATCGTTTGTGACCTCATAACGCAGTAGCCATTCACTCCTCGGCACGATTAACACCTTGAGTTGCGGGTTGTTGTTCGGAGTTTTCCTTCTCCTAAATGGGCTGCCAAGCAACATCTGACATAGACGCGATTGGAATTCAAGGAGAAAGACGGTTTTCAGGAGTCTCAGGAGCCTTATTATTATTATTATTATTATTATTATTATTACTTCATTATTATTATTAATTATTATTATTGTTATTTTATTATTAATTATTACTATTTCTAGTTTCTCTTATTATTATTGTTACTTTATTATTATTAATTATTATTAATAATAATTACTATTAATTGTTATTATTATTATTATTTTATTATTACTAATTATTATTGTAATTTTTTATTTTATTACTACTAATTATTATCAATAATTGATATTACTTTATTATTATTATTATTATTATTTTATTATTAATTATTATTATTTGTTATTATTAATAACAAATTATTATTACTTTATTATTTTATTATTATTTTTAATTATTTGTTTATATTTATGAGATGAGGTAGTATTTACACTATTTACATTATTAGGACTATTGTTCTCATCATGATCGTATGCTCCGGCTTTCTTCAAGTGCTAGGAATTTCGCACCAGATCCTTTATTACGATTATAATAGTAATCGTAATAAAGGGTTCGGTTTGAAATTCCTAGCACCTGAAGAAGGCCGATTCATACAACAGCTGAAACGTCGTACAAATGGCAACCAAGATGAGGACGATAGACCGAATGATGTAAATAGTATTATTAATTTTTATTATAAATTATTATTATTACTTTATAATTTTATTATTAGTAATTATTATTATTATTATTATTATTATTATTATTATTATGTCATTTTTCATCATATTTCGATTTCTGCTTTGGTCTCACTACCAACCAAGTCTGCGGGGAGACCTAAGGCAGGTAGTGGCGCGTTGTTATGGCTCCATTTCATGTTTTTCTATTTTCCCTATCATCCCCAGCATTACATAGATAACGTTTTCCTTAGTGTGTGGGCTGTACTTAATAAGACAATTTTTTGTATATCTCTTAAGCTGGGATTTCCAGGGATTCTTTCAATGTGTTGTTTTGTTCCATTTTTTATCATTCCAAGTGCACCTACTATCACTGGCACAACTCTTGTTTTCAATTTCCACATTTTTTTCTATTTCAATTTCCAGGTCTTTATATTTTGACAGTTTTTCAAATTCCTTGATTGTTATGTTACAATCCGCTGGACAAGCCATATCAATTAATAGACAAGTTTTCTCCTTCTGGTTTTTAACAATAATGTCTGGCCTGTTTGCTTCAATTTTTCTGTCTGTGTAGATGGTGTAATCCCATAGAATGGTTACATCTTCTATTTCTGTAACCGGTGCTGGATGATGTTCATACCAGTGTTTGTTTACAGCTTTTCCATAATGTTTGCACATTGCCCAATGTAAATATTGCCCAACTCTATCGTGGCGATTTTTATATTCGTTTGGGGCAAGCACAGAACAGCCTGAGATTAGGTGGTCTATTGTTTCTTGGTGTTTATCACAAAACCTGCATTTTGGATCCATATTATTATGCATAATATTTGCCTGAAAGTTTCTCGTGAAAAGACTTTGGTCTTGTGCTGCAAGTATAAATCCTTCAGTTTCAGACTTTAATCCAGATGCACGTAACCATCGATGAGTATTAACTTTTTATTATTATTATTATTATTATTATTATTATTATTATTATTATTATTAAAGAATAAAAAATAGATTAATGAGAAATGCAGGCCATTTAACAAAACAAACTAACAAAAAGCTTGAACAATTTTGCAAAGAGCTGGATTTGGTATTAGATTCGGAATATTGTCACTAAACATGTAAAAACGAACGACGTCTAGATTCAAAAGAGATAGATTAGCATCACTGAACTCATTGTTGGAAGTTTTTATTGGTATGCCTACTACGAGTTATCTTCTTGCCTTTTCTAATACATTTCATCTGGTGGTGCTAACGAGTTTATTTTTAAATACACCAAGAGTGTGGAAACGATGTTAAGACTTCAATTGAGGCGATAAATCAACTCGTTAAAATTCTTATTGTTTAAATTGTCTATTATAAAATTGAAGTTTGAAGTTAGGTTTCGTAATTGACCTCTGGCAAACCAACGTGTATAAAAAAGAAAAAATAACTGTGATTATTTAAAAAAAGTATTTCTGATCGATTACCACCTTTGTATTTCGACATTTTTGAAAATCCATTGTGATGGTAATATTCGTTAATTTGGGGTCGGAAGCAGGGATTTAAAATCGCCATCTCTAGCCTTATAATGGAATTTCCCTCTACGCAAAAATGCTTTATTTATAGTAGTTACCCCCTCTTGCTATTTTTACTTTCCCATCCTTATTTCAAACTTAAGAGATAAAATGTCGCCATGAGAAAATATAGAAGAACAAGAAACATTTTATTGCTCAATTAATCCCCTTTTCGGGAGTCAGATAAAAATTATAGCCTCTGGAATGCTTTGAAAAGTTTAGCATCTGTGATATCATGAAAAACTGGTGTTAGTTATTAAGAATAATGTGAAAAGAATCTTAGGCTTTTACGAAGCGCATTGAGGTTTAGTGTTTATCTTTTATTGGATAAATATGAATAATTAAGTAAACAAAAAAAGTAAAATAAATTGGATATTTATAAACACAGACCTTCTGTACCGACTGAACTTTGTGACTTTGTAATTAATCTTGTCTAATTACAAAAACTTTAGTACGAAAACTAGTCTAGTTTCTCACAAACTCATAAGAATTATGGCTTAAATACGTGCGAGGAAATTTGATCATTGTTTTAGCTTTCCTCCCCCTAAACAGAATGAAAATTTTTCAGGGTCTGGTGAACAAAGTTTGTAAAAAATAAAAGTTTATACACAGAACTATATTGATACTATCGCTAGTAAAGCTTGTATTGGATGGGGTGGGGCTAATTAATGTCATGAAGTACGATAGATATCAATATTGATACAAAAGCGTAAATCTGCAGGTTTAAAACATTGATTCGTTTGAGGCCATTATAAAAACGGTGTTTTCTATATTTCAATACTGAGTTTTATTGTTGCCTATTTTGACCTTAAAGCATTATGTCGAATGGCGAGTCTAACCGATATCTCTAGTTCGAACATAAGGTTCGGGGAATATTTACAACCCTTTTTAGACAAACAAAAGACAGCATTATATGCTGAGGGTTACCACACTTGGCTTCGCCAATAACGTCCGTTAGACGGTGCTATATATGTCTATAAAAAGACGAACATTATCCTTCCTGTCTCTTTCTTCCGCTTGCCACAAGATGCAGCAGCTCGTTGATCAGAGAATATCCTCGCTGGAGCGCTTTCGTTCCCCCGTTCACTGACTATTGAACTCTCAGACATACGCACATAGATGAACGTGTATATCACACACACACACACACACACACACACACTTTTTCTCTGACCTAAGTTTTTGAAATCTTTTCCTTTATTTTCAAGTGTCTACACATGTAATTCCTTTTGTTAATAACATGCATTTGATTATCGTTTGTTTTAAATTTCAAGTTTTGGGCTTTTATTTTTACCTGGACTCACATGGGTCTGCCAAAAATCGTTTATGGGACAGATGTTCTAGGAGCCATTAAATCTTTGGTGAAAAACATCCACACCTCGCAATAAAAGAGGTGATAATCCACAACAATGTCATCAAATACAACAATAAAAATTGGTTTGGTTACATATCAGGAATTGAAATGCACTAAGATATTTTGAAAGAATTTGTATTTATTCTCACTCTGTCTCTGGTCATTTATTCAGAAATGAAAGAGGAAAATAATTAATCGACATACTAAATGACGCCGAAGCTGAGATTTGAACACTAACCCAATGATATCATACGACTAACTTTTAGATACCAAACAATTTTTCAATAACCTATTACTTTCACGTGTCAGGAAATTCCTCTACATCATGTTACATTTGTAAACTGGTGTGACTAACAGGATGGTTATAGGCGCAAAAAGTGAAACTGCTGCGATTAACAGTATGGTTATAGGCGTAAGCAGTGAGACCGCAAGCCCAATTTAAATCTAATACATTCAATTTGCGCTAATGCCCTTGGAAAAGAGATAAATATATTTCTTTTTTTGTTAGTTCTGGGATAATTATCAAGGTATATTGGGTTCTATAATTGTGGATAACAATTAGTCGATGAATAACTCTGAATTCAAAACCGTAGACAAAGCATCGGAAACTACTCCACAAAATTTAAAAAATTATGGCAATTCATAGATAATAAAGAAAAGAGAATCTGTGGAGAGCTATGATCGTCCACATTCTGAAGGGACGTTGCATTAGAATAAAAAAAGTGAGTTACTTACTCATGCCCCGATGTAGAGCCTAAGCTACGCTTATTAAATGACTTTCTCATTTAGTATTTATTGGATTACATAGATTTTTACTTAGTTTCCATTTGTCTTGTACATGAATATGATGCGCTCCCAATGACGATCATATTTACTCGAATAGTAACGTTCTGCCAGTCTGGGTCGGGGACGAGGACCGTAGTGAGACACACATTTTGGTTTTCGTACATGTATATGTTAAAAAAAATAACTTGAAAATAGCTTAATCTATTGGGTGACTCACTGTAGACTATTATTAATCTGTTAATCGTATTTCTTTTTGTTTGAATTTGTGAAAATGTTAATTGCAATTTACTAAGACCGTCAGTCTATGGTTATTATTATTAATATTATATTGAATCGTTATGAGATGAGGCAATGCCAAGCATTAGTAATTTCTGACTTTTATTTCTTTCACCTTAATTTCAGATGCTTTTCACTGGAACTTTCTAAGACCGTAAGTTTATTTCCTCTTAGAGGAGACTGCCGTACATAAGTTGGAATTTATTCTTTATTTCTAATCTACGCTGATGAAATTTACAATATTTTGGCTGAACAACCACAAGTTTTAAAGTAAATGGGTCTAGTAATAAACAGTAAAGACTTTTGGCTTTTTACGTCTCAGACTCACCGAAGTCTTATCAGGATTCGTCATTGGCAACCACAATCTGAACAATATAAAATACGCAGATGATATAGTGCTGATAGCAGAAACGGAAAGAAAACTACCAGACCTCCTAAAGAAGTGAGCTGAAAAAGTGGAAGGAAATGATATAGTTTTACATACAAACTATAAGAAAATTGAATGCATGGTCATCAGTAAAAAGAGGAGCCCAAAATGCCAACTACAGGCTGGGGATATTAAAATCAAGCTGGTACAGAAACTTAAATATCTGGGAAGTGTTCTAACAAAAGACGAAAAGTACGACACTGGTATCCGAAGGTGAATTGGCATGATCAAGCATGCACTCCAGATAATGAATAGCGTATTGAGAAACAGCAAAATTTCGCTGAAAACAAAGAAGAGAGTACTGGATTGGTATGTGATGTCTGTCCTTCAATATGGCAGCGAATGTTGGGAAATCTCCTCAGTGAAATAGAGATTTGAAGCAGCGAAAATGTGATCCTACGCTGTGAATACCATGGGCCAAACATATGTGAGCAATGATGAGGTTTTGGAGAGGATGTACACGAAAAATGTGACGCTCCACTAGGCTAGAGAAACGGGGGCGGTTCACTAACCTACTGATCGGCTGCGAAAATGCCCTAGCGTTGTTACAGGAACCACTAAATATCTACTGTTTCCGCAATTTTAAATCAGTAGACGATTTATAAGTGATGATCCAAAAATGGAAAGTAAGAATAGGGTCTTATATAATTCTTAACTCAAGGGAATGGAGATCAAATTCGATATCAGCGAGATGTAGTTCAAATAAGTTAAACTAACAAAATACCATATGGCAAATAAATCATATTTCGAAAAACTCGTTAAGCGCAGATCGGTGAGTTTTTTCTATATGCCGTGTCCCTTCAGGACGCAAGCGATCATGGCCTTTCACCTCTCCCTATAGCTAGTAGCTCTTAATACGCTTTCTCCTGTTGCTCCACCTAAACTCCGCACTACCAAAGTTCAATGAAATAAAAACGCTGAACGGCTGATTATTTTGGTAATTCAAAAACCTTCTTCTTTTTTTATTGTCATAACAACGGAAACATAAACAAACGCTGGAGATATAACAAGAAATAACGGAAAATCTTTGAAGGTCCTTCAATTAATATATATATATATATATATATATATATATATATATATATATATATATATATATATATTGTCATGAGCAGACAGATCTGTTTCGCTGTATCACAGATCATCAGTACGGTTAGACTCCGATTGCTTTTTAACCCAGGATTGAAACCCGACCGAATTGGCGTCAGTCGGCGATTCTACCACTGGGCTCTGGGCGTTTATATATATATATATAAATTTTTTATTTAATTTCACGTCGGATCTACCTTCATCAAAGCGAGAGTCTGTCTTTCTTATTTCTTTTTTTTTTTCTCTCTCTCTCTCTTTTAAGTTTCCAATACAACTAAGAATGTTGATGTTCCTCAAAAAAGATAAAAGAAGGTATTTTTGTTTTGGGAATGACTTTTAAGTTAACAGAATTAAAGGGAGTGTGTGATAAAGACCGGTACCGGAGAAAACACTTACTTGTGGAATCTTGAAGTTCGATTATAATTTTGTTTGTTCATACATCTCCTTCGGAGACACTTTTCTTATTCTCATATATTTCTCTTTTTCCTTTCTTCCTCTGGATTACATCTTTTATTTTTAACGAGATTGTTTTTCCTCGGAGTATTTTGGCGCTAACGTTTCTTACGTCTTCTCAATTAGACAGTCAAGCCGCAACTAATTGTTTTCCAAATTCTAATTACAAACAGAGCGTCTTTGGCGGTTTATTTCTTTCAGTCAATCAAATGACGTCTTTTCTTTCTCTTTCCCCCTCTCTCTGTGTTCTTTAGCGTTTCTTTCTCGCTGTTAATCTGTTTACCTTCGCATACATTGCAAGTTTATATAGAGAGAGATTTTATCTCCGCATGTCCATTTATAAGGAGGGGGCCAGAGAGAGTCCTTTCTCCCGTCTTCACGATGCATACATCGTCACAAAAGGAAACCAATAATTAACACCAGTAAAAGACAATTGAAGTTCATGGGACATATAATGGGGAAGGAGGGCTTGGAGAATTCGATACTCACTGGTCAGATAGCGGAAAAGAGAGACAGGGAAAGCAACGCGCAACATACTTGATGGGCTTGAGCAAATGGATGGTAGTGCAGAGTTTAGGTGGAGTAACAGGAGAAAGCGTATTAAGAGCTACTAGCTATAGGGAGAGGTGAAAGGCCATGATCGCTTGCGTCCTGAAGGGACACGGCACATAGAAAAAACTCACCGATTTGCGCTTAACGAGTTTTTCGAAATATGATTTATTTGCCATATGGTATTTTGTTAGTTTAACTTATTGATTTATTACTCTCAACCGGTGAAACAGATCTATGTACCAAGCCTATAATAAATTAATGATTTCCTGGTTAGACATCAGCCTACACACGAGATCGACTTAAAGATACATATATACGGTACATTTTATGTTTTAGTCATAATATTAGAATAAGTATTTATTGACTAATTTTAGTCGAATCTAGCTGAAGGCTATAAGTATACGCTTGTAATGCTCTGCAAACTAACCCTCTATTTTGTATTCCACAGGAGATACCTATAAATTTATTGTTATATTTTAGATATACCAAGGATATGTTTCCACTTAAGATATTTCTGTCAGGATTTGCAACTTCCAATTCAGATTCTTTACATGTTTCTACTGTTTAAACATGTAAAATATTTACTAAACCTTGTCTGCTACATAGCAACATGTATGGGGTAGCTTATAACAATCGAATTCAGTATAGCATTTATAATCTGAAATAAAGAGGTCGCTCTCCAAAGAGAAACACCGATATTTACAGACGTAAAAATAAAACAGGAGCCTGTCGTTCAGTCTTTCTTTCTTTACAATTTCTTGTCTGGTACAATTATTACATCCATCTGTGTGTAACCAAGTCAGTTTTAAGCATTCTCTACTGCGTTATGTTCAATGTGATATGAGGTTCAGAGGGTAAATGAGACACGTTTTACTCTGAGTCACCCTGTCGGTTAATTGAAAGAGAAGGGAATTATACTCCCACGCTCTTTTCTTATATACTACTTTGGCAACGCCATCTCGCAGACGTTAGAAGTTCTTTGAAACAAGTGAGGTAATACTGAACTTTGATACATTTGATCCAATGCCTTAATTATTAGGAACTCTTAGGTCTGTAATAATTACTCAACCCACATATTAATTTGAAAAAAAAAAACAATTACAATGCGAAAGAAAAAAAGTTGCAATACCGATTCTAAGCTTCAAGCAAATTGTAATTCATTTAATTCTGTAAAAGTAATTTGAATTTATAGAAAATCAAAATGAAATTTTGGTTGTATTTTGCGCCATCTTTAAACGTTATTTTAAAAAATCATTTTAAAAACTCAAAAAAAAGTTTAAGGTATCGCTTATGAGAAAAGCAAACCAATGGCAGCTGTTGTGCAGAAATGTAAAATTGAATATCAACAGGAAGTAGAGAGATTAAAAAGATAAAACACACTGGGATGCCAAGCGAAAAAGGACGTGTTCATGGCACCAAAACAAGGATATCTTTCGAAAGCAGTCGTTCTTTTTACTCCAACATGTGTACAGCTTAAAATCAATGATGACAAACTTTATTTCCGTTACAAAAATAACTGCAAGTTGCTGTGAATAGTTTGAAGAAGATGAATTAGAGAATGTTTGTAAGCCTCACCCAACGCCCGCAAAAAAAAAAAAAAAAAAAGTCCGTGTTGCTGCAGATGGCTGTAAATGCAAGGTACCTGAACTACGAACATCACTGTTTAAAATGTTTGTCGATGTACGTATCTCTTTTGATATAATTAGTCAGTTAAGTGCCATACGTGATTCACGCTTTGGGCGATCATGTCTCGAAAAAGACATGACTGACTGGGTAGAAGATTATCCCTCAGTAGGTTGCCATTGCTTTCTGCGGTAGACTGGTTGCCAACCAAGGATTTAGAACCCAATCTGCCCTATTTTTTTTAACTCATAACTGGAGGGAAGAGACGGATACCTTTCCCAAGGATATTTGTGCGTAAGTGAATGCAAGGAATTCAACTAGAATTCGAACTCGGCTCCCCGAGGTGTCGTTCCGAGTCGATATCCACTGCACCACAACGCACATCCACTTTTGATATAGAAGAAACTTATTTTAACTCTCGTTAGATATTTTGTTGTTTATTTACAATGCATTCTTTCATTCAAATAGACAAAATTAAAATAAACTAAATTAAAATTAGGGACCTCCATTCAATTTCGATACCTAAATTTTAAAGTGATTCTTTAAAATTAAAAAAAAAAGAAGCTTTATTGAGGTTTACATTTTAGCTTTACTTGAAAGCGAAATGATTAAATTTAATATTTCCAGTAAGCAGCACAACCTAGTGTATTTGAAACAGGAATTGTATTGATTGGAATCTCAACTTTTTGAGAATTTTCAAAAATTAACATTTTTTCATCCATTTTTAAGTTCTTGACAAGTTAGTAAACAAAAGTTAATCCTCGGTTTTAAAAATATTTCAAAAATAAAATATACATTTGTGACACTTTATTTTGGAAAATTAGTAAATTTTATGTTAAATTAATCTGATTTGAAACAAATATTACTTGTTTATAGCATGAAATTTAGAATAAAAGTATTTCTTAATCATGGTGGTGATATATTTCGTGTTAAGTTATTGATGACAACCAGATATGGTGGTAAGCTAAGTATGGTTGACCAGAGTTAATATAATTGTCCAATTTTTTTACCTCTAGAAGAAGAAACCGTTAAACACGTGACTTTTTAATGTTGTACAGATAATACCATAGTTAAAAATACACCCTTTCTACACACACACATATACAAAAAATATTTTAAAAATCTTTTGGCTCGAAGATTTGTATTACGCTTTAGAATTTTTTATGAGTAAATATAGCCTTCACTTAATGATTTAATAACCTAACCGCAACAAGGCTTTGAAGAATTTGAAAAATATTTTTGAAATTTTATAAATTATTATAATTAAAAAGGAAAATGAAAACAGCTTTTGCAAAAGTTCATTATTAATGTTAATTAATTTGTTATCAATTGATCATTATTAATGCTCCTAATTCTTACATACCCTGTAAACATTTTCGGCTTAGTGGTTTTACTGCCTTGCATGGGGGTGATACCGATTAAAAAACAATTACTTCTAATTGAAATTTGATTTAGGAATGTTGGTTCACTGTGTTGAGCCAGACAAATTTTCTCTCCAAAACCTATGTTATATATTTATAAGTCTATAATTCATCCATGTTTTGCATATTACTGCAATATCTGGTCTGGAGCTTGTGCCATGCATTTAGATATTCTTGATAAAATAAAAAAAAGAATCTGCAATTTTATTGGTCCTGACCTGGCATCTCAGCTTCAGTTACTTCCCCACAGCAATACCATAGCTTTCCTATGCCTTTTCTATAAATACTTTCAAAATATGAGCAATGACCCGGCAAGATATGCCTATAAAATAAGAGCTCAAAGATTGAAGTATAAACCAAGTTTCTAGAAAGCGAGAAGCTCGAAAAATTGTGAAACACTAAAGGAAAAAAGGATCAATAAACAGATTAAATCCGTCCAATTACTTGACCCCTATTCCTCACCAAAACCAACAAAAACAGTCAACGACACCACTACCCATGGCAAAATCACTAACACTCACGCCATCCAAAATTACCACTCTTAAAAGGGTCCCCATTCCCAAATCACCCTTCAAAAAAGTCTACTTCTGCCAACACTCCTAATCCATTCCAGCACAAACAATCATCAACACCAAAGAAAACAAACCATCAAAAACGAGAACGCAGCCCATCTTCAGATTCAGCAGAATCCACATCGGAAAAAAAGAAGAAACAATCAAAACCAATTTATAATACTGGGGAAAACGCGTGCTGAGTGACGAGAGAACAGGTTGAGAAGGAAATTAATAACAAAGACGCCAAGAATACAAAGAACCTCCCCCTATCGCAAAAAGGGTGTTAACGGTAGCGTGATCCGGCTAGGGAGCGCGCCATATTTAGAAAATGGTTCAGGAGGCGAATGATGCCTTTGCAATGTTTCCCCCGTTGGTGTTTTTTGATGACGCTAACATCAAAAGATTAAATTGTTCGGCTAAGAAATAAATATAACTTTGATCTATGGTACCTATTCTATGAATTTAAGTGCGGTACTAAATTAGCGGCAAGGTCTCGTCATTTCACGCTTGAAATGACTCGATGTAAGTTTTATGCTAACAATTTCATTATCGCACTTTTCACTTATAGGACTCTGTTTTGGATTTTTTCTTTCCAGTCAATTTCGACCTTCAAAAATCTAAACGCAATGTCAATCGTTATCTTCTGTTTTATTTAATTTTTGTTTCTGTTATTGGTCTTTCTCCATAATAATGTTTTTTTTTCTATTCTTTCACGCTCAGTGACCATCTGTGTCTTAGTGGTTTTGTTGCCTTGCTTGCGGTAAAATAATTTTAAAAAATTGTCGTTGTTCATATGTTCTGTTTATGGTAATTTTAGCATTTTTGATTGAATAACACATCTGTCACTTCAAGTCTCTTCTTTATCACTGAGGAGATTGTCCACCATTCACTGACACAAGAGATTAGATATTAGGTAGCAGCCCATTATTTATCCCCGAATAACAGCGGTGTATCTTTGTGTTAAGCTTCTCCGTTCTGCCTCGTAATATTTTTCAAGTCGATTCACACAAACATTGTTTTCGCGGTAAACTCATAAAAATCATGCTATATGTGTTATTTTAAACCATAAAACTTCATTAAGAGAAGATGGCAACTATTTGTTGTGGCGACTACGGTGTTGGCTGGAGAACTCAAGAACAGTTTGCCAAAATTTCAGCTATCATTAAAATGTCGGTAATGGGCTAGCTGCCACGTTCTTTTCTAAACTTCATCACCGGGACATCTGTCAAGTGCTATTAAATTTTACAAATGCCCCAACTCGCCTTAACTCACCATCCTATGCCCCATTCAATTTTGTCTTTTCCTTTTTTTTTTTCTTTCGATATATTTCCTTCTTCAGCCAGAACCACTTTAATAGCTGAGCTCTGTTTACATCCAACTAAAAACAGCTTAGAGTGACTATAAAAGGGCGTCGCCAGCTTCAAATTGACTAATTGGATAATTACTCTCTCAATATACAGATGTATCAGATACAAATCGGCCAAAAATTGTGCATTTATGTCCCCTTATTTTCAGCTTCAAGAGAAAAAGCAGGATGTAGGCGATCATGGACTTCCAAATTTTTCCTGTGTCATGTTGCTCTAAATATTTTTCCTTTTGATATCTCTCCCAAACCCCGCTTCGCCTATCATATATCTCTCGCGCTGCCTTCTCCTGTCTCTCTTTCCTTCTATTCGTCCTGTGTGTATTAGATTCTTCAAGCCCTCTTTCCTTATTACGTGTCCCAGAAATCTCAGCTTTCTCTTTCAGATGCTAATTATGTTTTCTTCTCCAAAACCTCCTCATTTCTCACATTCTCGGTCCATGGTATCCTCAGCATTCTTCTGTAGAACCACATTTCTGCTGCCTGAAGTCTCTCCTTTATCTTTTAAGAGATCGTTTAACATTCGCGTTTACTACCGTATAATTTAGACAAGTAAACGCAGAAAGTAATGGCAACATCCTACAGAAAAATATCTTCTGCCCAGTCAGTCATTGAGACATGATCGCCCAAGCGTGTATTACGTATGACAATTAACTGACTGATACGTACAATAGTAACAAATGGCAATGAACATAGTGCCCAATTATATATCTTTTGTTACATATTTGGGGCTCCTAACGAAATACAGTAATTACTAAGTTCGTAACGCAGTACTATTCAGTAATGGAATGAATTTAATATTCACTATAGTCTCATGAGAAACTAAGGAAAGTTTAATAGATAGGTCATCTACCAAAACATGATAGTTAACGAGTTTGTTTTGTAAGACATTTGGATAGCATAGTGACTTCATTACTCACAGAGTGTCCTGCCACAAGAGGACTTGTGTAAGCGTGAATAAACTGGGGTCCTTATTGTAGCATGATGGTTAATGAGCTCATCTCACACCAAATCGCTGGCGGAGTGATTCAGTCTTACTTTGGTTCCCCACTACTAAACAACGAAATGCCTATTCCCCTACAAGTAAATGCCTATTCTCCTGCAAGTAAATGACTATTCCCCTACAAGTAAATGACTATTCCCCTACAAATAAATGCCTATTCCCCTACAAGTAAATGCCTATTCTCCTGCAAGTAAATGACTATTCTCCTACAAGTAAATGCCTATTCCCTACAAGTAAATGCCTATTCCCCTACAAGTAAATGCCTATTCTCCTGCAAGTAAATGACTATTCCCCTACAAGTAAATGCCTATTCTCCTACAAGTAAATGCTCATTCCCCTACAAGTAAATGCCTATTCCCTTACAAGTAAATGCCTATCTCCTACAAGTAAATGCCTATTCCCCTACAAGTAAATGCCTATTCTCCTACAAGTAAATGCCTATTCCCCTACAAGTAAATGCCTATTCCCCTACAAGTAAATGCCTATTCTCCTGCAAGTAAATGCCTATCTCCTGCAAGTAAATGACTATTCCCCTACAAGTAAAATGACTATTCCCCTACAAGTAAATGCCTATTCTCCTGCAAGTAAATGACTATTCCCCACAAGTAAATGCCTATTCTCCTACAAGTAAATGCCTATTCCCCTACAAGTAAATGCCTATTCCCCTACAAGTAAATGCCTATTCCCCTGCAAGTAAATGCCTATTCTCCTGCAAGTAAATGCCTATTCCCCTACAAGTAAATGCCTATTCCCCTACAAGTAAATGCCTATTCTCCTGCAAGTAAATGCCTATTCTCCTGCAAGTAAATGACTATTCCCCTACAAGTAAATGACTATTCCCCTACAAGTAAATGCCTATTCTCCCCTGCAAGTAAATGACTATTCCCCTACAAGTAAATGCCTATTCTCCTACAAGTAAATGCCTATTCCCCTACAAGTAAATGCTATTCCCCTACAAGTAAATGCCTATTCTCCTGCAAGTAAATGCCTATTCTCCTGCAAGTAAATGCCTATTCCCCTACAAGTAAATGCCTATTCCCTACAAGTAAATGCCTATTCTCCTGCAAGTAAATGCCTATTCTCCTGCAAGTAAATGCCTATTCTCCTGCAAGTAAATGCCTATTCTCCTGCAAGTAAATGCCTATTCTCCTGCAAGTAATGACTATTCCCCTACAAGTAAACACTATTCCCCTACAAGTAAATGCCTATTCTCCTGCAAGTAAATGACTATTCCCCTACAAGTAAATGACTATTCCCCACAAATAAATGCCTATTCCCCTACAAGTAAATGCCTATTCTCCTGCAAGTAAATGACTATTCTACAAAGGCAAATGCCTACTCCCCTACAAGTAAATGCCTATTCTCCTACAAGTAAATGCCTATATTCCCCTACAAGTAAATGCCTATTCCCCTACAAGTAAATGCCTATTCCCCTACAAGTAAATGCCTATTCACCTACAAGTAAAAGCCTATTCTCCTACAAGTAAATGCCTATTCCCCTACAAGTAAATGCCTATTCTCCTACAAGTAAATGCCTATTCTCCTGCAAGTAAATGCCTATTCCCCTACAAGTAAATGCCTATTCTCCTACAAGTAAATGCCTATTCCCCTACAAGCAAATGCCTATTCTCCTACAAGTAAATGCCTATTCTCCTGCAAGTAAATGCCTATTCTCCTGCAAGTAAATGCCTATTCCCCTACAAGTAAATGCCTATTCCCCTACAAGTAAATGCCTATTCTCCTGCAAGTAAATGACTATTCCCCTACAAGTAAATGACTATTCCCCTACAAGTAAATGACTATTCCCCTACAAATAAATGCCTATTCCCCTACAAGTAAATGCCTATTCTCCTGCAAGTAAATGCCTATTCTCCTGCAAGTAAATGACTATTCCCCTACAAGTAAATGCCTATTCTCCTGCAAGTGACTATTCCCCTACAAGTAAATGACTATTCCCCTACAAATAAATGCCTATTCCCCTACAAGTAAATGCCTATTCTCCTGCAAGTAAATGACTATTCTCCTACAAGTAAATGCCTATTCCCTACAAGTAAATGCCTATTCCCCTACAAGTAAATGCCTATTCTCCTGCAAGTAAATGACTATTCCCCTACAAGTAAATGCCTATTCTCCTACAAGTAAATGCCTATTCCCTACAAGTAAATGCCTATTCCCCTACAAGTAAATGCCTATTCCCCTACAAGTAAATGCCTATTCCCCTACAAGTAAATGCCTATTCCCCTACAAGTAAATGCCTATTCTCCTACAAGTAAATGCCTATTCCCCTACAAGTAAATGGCCATTCTGCAAGTAAATGCCTATTCTCCTGCAAGTAAATGACTATTCCCCTACAAGTAAATGACTATTCCCCTACAAGTAAATGCCTATTCTCCTGCAAGTAAATGACTATTCCCCTACAAGTAAATGCCTATTCTCCTACAAGTAAATGCCTATTCCCCCTACAAGTAAATGCCTATTCCCCTACAAGTAAATGCCTATTCTCCTGCAAGTAAATGCCTATTCTCCCTGCAAGTAAATGCCTATTCTCCTGCAAGTAAATGACTATTCCCCTACAAGTAAATGACTATTCCCCTACAAGTAAATGCCTATTCTCCTGCAAGTAAATGACTATTCCCCTACAAGTAAATGACTATTCCCCTACAAATAAATGCCTATTCCCCTACAAGTAAATGCCTATTCTCCTGCAAGTAAATGACTATTCCCCTACAAGTAAATGCCTATTCCCCTACAAGTAAATGCCTATTCTCCTACAAGTAAATGCCTATTCCCTACAAGTAAATGCCTATTCCCCATAAGTAAATGCCTATTCCCCACAAGTAAATGCCTATTCCCACCTACAAGTAAATGCCTATTCTCCTACAAGTAAATGCCTATTCCCCTACAAGTAAATGCCTATTCTCCTACAAGTAAATGCCTATTCTCCTGCAAGTAAATGCCTATTCCCCTACAAGTAAATGCCTATTCTCCTACAAGTAAATGCCTATTCCCCCACAAATGCCTATTCTCCTACAAGTAAATGCCTATTCTCCTGCAAGTAAATGCCTATTCTCCTGCAAGTAAATGCCTATTCCCCTACAAGTAAATGCCTATTCCCCTACAAGTAAATGCCTATTCTCCTGCAAGTAAATGACTATTCCCCTACAAGTAAATGACTATTCCCCTACAAGTAAAAGACTATTCCCCTACAAATAAATGCCTATTCCCCTACAAGTAAATGCCTATTCTCCTGCAAGTAAATGCCTATTCTCCTGCAAGTAAATGACTATTCCCCTACAAGTAAATGACTATTCTCCTACAAGTAAATGCCTATTCTCCTGCAAGTAAATGCCTATTCTCCTACAAGTAAATGCCTATTCCCCTACAAGTAAATGCCTATTCTCCTACAAGTAAATGACTATTCTCCTACAAGTAAATGCCTATTCCCCTACAAGTAAATGCCTATTCTCCTGCAAGTAAATGCCTATTCTCCTACAAGTAAATGCCTATTCCCTACAAGTAAATGCCTATTCTCCTACAAGTAAATGCCTATTCTCCTGCAAGTAAATGACTATTCTCCTACAAGTAAATGCCTATTCCCTACAAGTAAATGCCTATTCTCCTACAAGTAAAATGACTATTCTCCTACAAGTAAATGCCTATTCCCCTACAAGTAAATGCCTATTCTCCTGCAAGTAAATGCCTATTCCCCTACAAGTAAATGCCTATTCCCCTACAAGTAAATGCCTATTCTCCTACAAGTAAATGCCTATTCCCCTACAAGTAAATGCCTATTCTCCTACAAGTAAATGCCTATTCTCCTACAAGTAAATGCCTATTCCCCTACAAGTAAATGCCTATTCTCCTACAAGTAAATGACTATTCTCCTACAAGTAAATGCCTATTCCCCTACAAGTAAATGCCTATTCTCCTGCAAGTAAATGCCTATTCTCCTACAAGTAAATGCCTATTCCCTACAAGTAAATGCCTATTCTCCTACAAGTAAATGCCTATTCTCCTGCAAGTAAATGCCTATTCTCCTGCAAGTAAATGCCTATTCCCTACAAGTAAATGCCTATTCCCCTACAAGTAAATGCCTATTCTCCTGCAAGTAAATGACTATTCCCTACAAGTAAATGACTATTCCCCTACAAGTAAATGACTATTCCCCTACAAATAAATGCCTATTCCTACAAGTAAATGCCTATTCTCCTGCAAGTAAATGCCTATTCTCCTGCAAGTAAATGACTATTCCCCTACAAGTAAATGACTATTCTCCTACAAGTAAATGCCTATTCTCCTGCAAGTAAATGCCTATTCTCCTATAAGCAAATGCCTATTCACCTACAAGTAAATGCCTATTCCCCTACAAGTAAATGCCTATTCTCCTACAAGTAAATGCCTATTCTCCTACAAGTAAATGCCTGTTCCCCTACAAGTAAATGCCTATTCTCCTACAAGTAAATGACTATTCTCCTACAAGTAAATGCCTATTCCCCTACAAGTAAATGCCTATTCTCCTGCAAGTAAATGCCTATTCTCCTACAAGTAAATGCCTATTCCCCTACAAGTAAATGCCTATTCTCCTACAAGTAAATGCCTATTCTCCTGCAAGTAAATGCCTATTCTCCTGCAAGTAAATGCCTATTCCCCTACAAGTAAATGCCTATTCCCCTACAAGTAAATGCCTATTCTCCTGCAAGTAAATGACTATTCCCCTACAAGTAAATGACTATTCCCCTACAAGTAAATGACTATTCCCCTACAAATAAATGCCTATTCCCCTACAAGTAAATGCCTATTCTCCTGCAAGTAAATGCCTATTCTCCTGCAAGTAAATGACTATTCCCCTACAAGTAAATGCCTATTCTCCTGCAAGTAAATGCCTATTCTCCTGCAAGTAAATGCCTATTCTCCTGCAAGTAAATGCCTATTCTCCTACAAGTAAATGCCTATTCTCCTGCAAGTAAATGCCTATTCCCCTACAAGTAAATGCCTATTCCCCTACAAGTAAATGCCTATTCTCCTACAAGTAAATGCCTATTCCCCTACAAGTAAATGCCTATTCTCCTACAAGTAAATGCCTATTCTCCTGCAAGTAAATGCCTATTCTCCTGCAAGTAAATGCCTATTCCCCTACAAGTAAATGCCTATTCACCTACAAGTAAATGCCTATTCCCCTACAAGTAAATGCCTATTCTCCTACAAGTAAATGCCTATTCTCCTACAAGTAAATGCCTATTCTCCTACAAGTAAATGCCTATTCTCCTGCAAGTAAATGCCTATTCTCCTGCAAGTAAATGCCTATTCCCCTACAAGTAAATGCCTATTCACCTACAAGTAAATGCCTATTCACCTACAAGTAAATGCCTATTCTCCTACAAGTAAATGCCTATTCTCCTACAAGTAAATGCCTATTCCCCTACAAGTAAATGCCTATTCTCCTGCAAGTAAATGCCTATTCCCCTACAAGTAAATGACTATTCTCCTACAAGTAAATGCCTATTCCCCTACAAGTAAATGCCTATTCCCCTACAAGTAAATGCCTATTCTCCTGCAAGTAAATGACTATTCCCCTACAAGTAAATGCCTATTCCCCTACAAGTAAATGCCTATTCTCCTGCAAGTAAATGACTATTCCCCTACAAGTAAATGACTATTCCCCTACAAGTAAATGCCTATTCTCCTGCAAGTAAATGACTATTCCCCTCCAAGTAAATGCCTATTCCCCTACAAGTAAATGCCTATTCTCCTGCAAGTAAATGACTATTCCCCTACAAGTAAATGACTATTCCCCTACAAGTAAATGCCTATTCTCCTGCAAGTAAATGACTATTCCCCTACAAGTAAATGCCTATACCCCTACAAGTAAATGCCTATTCTCCTGCAAGTAAATGACTATTCCCCTACAAGTAAATGCCTATTCCCCTACAAGTAAATGCCTATTCTCCTGCAAGTAAATGACTATTCCCCTACAAGTAAATGCCTATTCCCCTACAAGTAAATGCCTATTCTCCTGCAAGTAAATGACTATTCCCCTACAAGTAAATGACTATTCCCCTACAAGTAAATGCCTATTCTCCTGCAAGTAAATGACTATTCCCCTACAAGTAAATGCCTATTCCCCTAAAAGTAAATGCCTATTCTCCTGCAAGTAAATGACTATTCCCCTACAAGTAAATGACTATTCCCCTACAAGTAAATGCCTATTCCCCTACAAGTAAATGCCTATTCTCCTGCAAGTAAATGACTATTCCCCTACAAGTACATGCCTATTCCCCTACAAGTAAATGCCTATTCTCCTGCAAGTAAATGACTATTCCCCGACAAGTAAATGCCTATTCCCCTACAAGTAAATGCCTATTCTCCTGCAAGTAAATGCCTATTCCCCTACAAGTAAATGACAATTCTCCTACAAGTAAATGCCTATTCCCCTACAAGTAAATGCCTATTCCCCTACAAGTAAATGCCTATTCCCCTACAAGTAAATACCTATTCCCCTACAAGTAAATGACTATTCTCCTGCAAGTAAATGCCTATTCCCCTACAAGTAAATGACTATTCCCCTACAAATAAATGCCTATTCCCCTACAAGTAAATGCCTATTCCCCTACAAGTAAATGCCTATTCTCCTACAAGTAAATGCCTATTCCCCTACAAGTAAATGCCTATTCTCCTGCAAGTAAATGCCTATTCCCCTACATGTAAATGACTATTCCCCTACAAGTAAATGCCTATTCCCCTACAAGTAAATGCCTATTCCCCTACAAGTAAATGCCTATTCTCCTCCAAGTAAATGACTATTCCCCACAAGTAAAATGACTATTCCCCACAAGTAAATGACTATTCCCCCACAAATAAATGCCTATTCCCCACAAGTAAATGCCTATTCTCCTGCAAGTAAATGTTTGCCTGCAAGTAAATGACTATTCCCCACAAGTAAATGACTATTCCCCTACAAGTAAATGTATCATTCCCCTACAAGTAAATGCCTATTCCCCTACAAGTAAATGCCTATTCCCCACAAATGACTATTCCCCTACAAATAAATGCCTATTCCCCTACAAGTAAATGCCTATTCCCCTACAAGTAAATGCCTATTCGGCAAATGCCTATTCCCCTACAAGTAAATGCCTATTCCCCTACAAGTAAATGCCTATTCTCCTGCAAGTAAATGACTATTCCCCTACAAATAAATGCCTATTCCCCTACAAGTAAATGCCTATTCTCCTGCAAGTAAATGACTATTCTCCTACAACAAGTAAATGCCTACTCCCCCACAAGTAAATGCCTATTCCCCTACAAGTAAATGCCTATTCCCCACAAGTAAATGCCTATTCTCCTGCAAGTAAATGACTATTCCCCACAAGTAAATGACTATTCCCCAAGCAATGACTATTCCCCACAAGTAAATGACTATTCCCCACAAATAAATGCCTATTCCCCTACAAGTAAATGCCTATTCTCCTGCAAGTAACGCCTATTCTCCTGCAAGTAAATGACTATTCCCCACAAGTAAATGACTATTCCCCACAAGTAAATGACTATTCCCCCAAATAAATGCCTATTCCCCCACAAGTAAATGCCTATTCTCCTGCAAGTAAATGCCTCATTCTCCTGCAAGTAAATGCCTATTCCCCTACAAGTAAATGACTATTCCCCACAAGTAAATGACTATTCCCCTACAACAATGCCTATTCCCCACAAGTAAATGCCTATTCCCTACAAGGTAAATGCCTACCCTCCTGCAAGTAAATGACTATTCCCCACAAGTAAATGACTATTCCCCACAAGTAAATGACTACCCTACAATAAATGCCTATTCCCTGCTGGGCAAATGCCTATTCTCCTGCAAGTAAATGACTATTCCCCAAGTAAAATGACTATTCCCCACAACAAATGCCTATTCCCCCACAAGTAAATGCCTATTCTCCTGCAAATGACTATTCTACAAGTAAATGCCTATTCCCCTACAAATAAATGCCTATTCTCCTGCAAGTAAATGACTATTCCCCACAAGTAAATGACTATTCTCCCAGCAAGTAAATGCCTATTCCCCTACAAGTAAATGCCTATTCTCCTGCAAGTAAATGCCTATTCCCCTACAAGTAAATGACTATTCCCCTACAAATAAATGACTATTCCCCACAAGTAAATGACTATTCCCTACAAATAAATGCCTATTCCCCTACAAGTAAATGCCTATTCTCCTGCAAGTAAATGACTATTCTCCTCAAGTAAATGCCTATTCCTGATAAGTAAATGCCTATTCCCCTACAAATAAATGCCTATTCCCCTACAAGTAAATGCCTATTCTCCTGCAAGTAAATGCCTATTCTCCTGCAAGTAAATGCCTATTCCCCTACAAGTAAATGCCTATTCTGCAAGTAAATGCCTATTCCCCTACAAGTAAATGCCTATTCCCTACAAGTAAATGCCTATTCCCCTACAAGTAAATGCCTATTCCCCTACAAGTAATGGACTATTCCCCTACAAGTAAAATGACTACCCTACAAGTAAATGACTATTCCCCTACAAATAAATGCCTATTCCCCTACAAGTAAATGCCTATTCTCCTGCAAGTAAATGCCTATTCTCCTGCAAGTAAAATGACTATTCCCCTACAAGTAAATGACTATTCCCCTACAAATAAATGCCTATTCCCCTACAAGTAAATGCCTATTCCCCTACAAGTAAATGCCTATTCTCCTGCAAGTAAATGACTATTCCCTGCTAAGTAAATGACTATTCCCCTACAAGTAAATGACTATTCCCCTACAAATAAATGCCTATTCCCCTACAAGTAAATGCCTATTCTCCTGCAAGTAAATGCCTATTCTCCTGCAAGTAAATGCCTATTCCCCTACAAGTAAATGCCTATTCTCCTGCAAGTAAATGCCTATTCCCCTACAAGTAAATGACTATTCCCCTACAAATAAATGACTATTCCCCTACAAGTAAATGCCTATTCCCCTACAAGTAAATGCCTATTCTCCTGCAAGTAAATGACTATTCCCCTACGAGTAAATGACTATTCCCACAAATAAATGCCTATTCCCCTACAAGTAAATGCCTATTCTCCTGCAAGTAAATGACTATTCCCCCAAGTAAATGACTATTCCCCTACAAATAAATGCCTATTCCCTGCAAGTAAATGCCTATTCTCCTGCAAGTAATGCCTATTCCCCTATACAAGTAAATGACTATTCCCCTCTACAAATAAATGCCTATTCCCTACAAGTAAATGCCTATTCCCCTACAAGTAAATGCCTATTCTCCTGCAAGTAAATGACTATTCCCCACAAGTAAATGACTATTCCCCATAAGTAAATGACTATTCCCCTACAAATAAATGCCTATTCCCCTACAAGTAAATGCCTATTCTCCTGCAAGTAAATGACTATTCCCCACAAGTAAATGACTATTCCCCTACAAGTAAATGCCTATTCCCCTACAAGTAAATGCCAAAGCCATTCTCCTGTAAGTAAATGACTATTCTCCTAAGTAAAATGCCTATTCCCCTACAAGTAAATGCCTATTCCCCTACAAGTAAATGCCTATTCCCCTACAAGTAAATGCCTATTCTCCTGCAAATGACTATTCCCCACAAGTAAATGACTATTCCCCACAAGTAAATGACTATTCCCCACAAATAAATGCCTATTCCCCCTACGTAAATGCCCATTCTCCTGCAAGTAAATGCCTATTCTGCAAGTAAATGACTATTCCCCCACAAGTAAATGACTATTCCCCTACAAGTAAATGACTATTCCTCACAAATAAATGCCTATTCCCCTACAAGTAAATGCCTATTCTCCTTGCAAGTAAATGCCTATTCTCCTGCAAGTAAATGCCTATTCCCCCACAAGTAAATGCCTATTCTCCTGCAAGTAAATGACTATTCCCCTACAAGTAAATGACTATTCCCCTACAAATAAATGCCTATTCCCCTACAAGTAAATGCTCATTCCCCTACAAGTAAATGCCTATTCTCCCGTGCAAATGACTATTCCCCCACAAGTAAATGACTATTCCCCTACAAGTAAATGAGACTATTCCCCACAAATAAATGCCTATTCCCTAACAAGTAAATGCCTATTCTCCTGCAAGTAAATGCCTATTCTCCTGCAAGTAAATGCCTATTCCCCTACAAGTAAATGCCTATTCTCCTGCAAGTAAATGACTATTCCCTACAAATAAATGCCTATTCCCCTACAAGTAAATGCCTATTCTCCTGCAAGTAAATGACTATTCTCCTACAAGTAAATGCCTATTCCCCACAAGTAAATGCCTATTCTCCTGCAAGTAAATGCCTATTCCCCTACAAGTAAATGCCTATTCCCCTACAAGTAAATGCCTATTCCCCTACAAGTAAATGCCTATTCTCCTGCAAGTAAATGACTATTCCCCTACAAGTAAATGACTATTCCCCTACAAGTAAATGACTATTCCCCTACAAATAAATGCCTATTCCCCTACAAGTAAATGCCTATTCCCCTACAAGTAAATGCCTATTCTCCTGCAAGTAAATGCCTATTCCCCTACAAGTAAATGCCTATTCCCCTACAAGTAAATGCCTATTCTCCTGCAAGTTAATAATATGACTATTCCCCTACAAGTAAATGACTATTCCCCTACAAGTAAATGCCTATTCTCCTGCAAGTTAATATGACTATTCCCCTACAAGTAAATGCCTATTCCCCACAAGTAAATGCCTATTCCCCTACAAGTAAATGCCTATTCTCCTGCAAGTTAATATGACTATTCCCCTACAAGTAAATGACTATTCCCCTACAAGTAAATGACTATTCCCCTACAAATAAATGCCTATTCCCCACAAGTAAATGCCTATTCCCCTCACAAGTAAATGCCTATTCTCCTGCAAGTAAATGACTATTCCCCCTACAAGTAAATGACTATTCCCCTACAAGTAAATGCCTATTCCCCTACAAGTAAATGCCTATTCTCCTGCAAGTAAATGCCTATTCCCCTACAAGTAATGACTATTCCCCACAAATAAATGCCTATTCCCCTACAAGTAAATGCCTATTCCCCTACAAGTAAATGCCTATTCTCCTGCAAGTAAATGACTATTCCCCTACAAGTAAATGACTATATTCCCTACAAGTAAAATACTATTCCCCTACAAATAAATGCCTATTCCCTACAAGTAAATGCCTATTCTCCTGCAAGTAAATGCCTATTCTCCTGCAAGTAAATGCCTATTCCCCTACAAGTAAATGCCTATTCTCCCGCAAAATGACTATTCCCCACAAATAAATGCCTATTCCCTACAAGTAAATGCCTATTCTCCTGCAAGTAAATGACTATTCTCCCACAAGTAAATGCCTATCTCTACAAATGCCTATTCTGCAAGTAAATGCCTATTCCCCTACAAGTAAATGCCTATTCCCCTACAAGTAAATGCCTATTCCCCTACAAGTAAATGCCTATTCTCCTGCAAGTAAATGACTATTCCCCTGCCATAAAAATGACTATTCCCCTACAAGTAAATGACTATTCCCCTACAAATAAATGCCTATTCCCCTACAAGTAAATGCCTATTCCCCACAAGTAAATGCCTATTCTCCTGCAAGTAAATGCCTATTCCCCTACAAGTAAATGCTATTCCCCTACAAGTAAATGCTTATTCTCCTGCAAGTTAATATGACTATTCCCTACAAATGCCTATTCCCCTACAATGCCTATTCTCCTGCAAGTTAATATGACTATTCCCCAAGGCAAATGCCTATTCCCCTACAAGTAAATGCCTATTCCTCACAAGTAAATGCCTATTCTCCCGTAAGTTAATATGACTATTCCCCAAGTAAAGAGAGAGAGAGAGTCTCTACAAGTAAATGACTATTCCCCTACAAATAAATGCCTATCTCTACAAGTAAATGCTTATTCTACAAGTAAATGCCTATTCTCCTGCAAGTAAATGACTATTCCCCACAAGTAAATGACTCCTATTCCCCAAGGCAAATGACTATTCCCCTACAAATAAATGCCTATTCCCCACAAGTAAATGCCTGGCCCTCCTGTGCAAGTAAATGCCTATTCCCCTACAAGTAAATGCCTATTCCCCACAAGTAAATGCCTATTCTCCTGCAAGCAAATGACTATTCCCCTACAAGTAAATGACTATTCCCCTACAAATAAATGCCTATTCCCCTACAAGTAAATGCCTATTCTCCTGCAAGTAAATGACTATTCTCCTACAAGTAAATGCCTATTCTCCTGCAAGTAAATGCCTATTCCCCTACAAGTAAATGCCTATTCCCCTACAAGTAAATGCCTATTCTCCTGCAAGTAAATGACTATTCTCCTACAAGTAAATAACTATTTTCCTGCAAGTAAATGACTTTCCTCTACAAATAAATGACTATTTCCCTACACCACATTGAGGATATTTCTTAGTATTCCTCCAGTTAGATGCTTGAAAATATCTTATATATTTTATTTATTTATCAATTACATAGGTCAGTTATCGCTTCTTCCTAGCTATCTGGTTATCTCAGCCATTTTGGTCACGCAGTGATATACTGGTTTATTTAAAAAGCTGATAATAGGTGACCTGAACTACATACGCTCTTTATCACAATGAGAAAGATAAAGTCTAACTTTTTGAATATATATAGGTCACTATCAAGTAAAAAATACTTTAGCACGTTATATATATATATATATATATATATATATATATATGTGTGTGTGTGTGTGTGTGTGTGTGTGTGTGTGTGTGCGTGTGCGCACGCGTATATGAATGCTTCAAGTTGTGGTGTGAGTTTACAAGTATGGGGCATCCAATGAATATTAAAGTAATCATTTATCACCAATGATTCTAAAATTACCATTACTCCACAAAGAGTGTATTTACAGTTCATGAAGTGTATAATATATATATATATATATATATATATATATATATATATATATATATATATAGCCCCCCCCTCTCTCTCTCTCTCTCTCAACCTTACGAAATCTAAGCTAAGCGAATGCACGTAAAGTTAAATAACAACCCATGGAAGTAGGATCAGGAGAAATATGTTTAATCAGTTGAACTGCTGATCTCGAGAGATGAAGACCTCTTCTCATGTTAGTAGTGGGGAACCAAAGTAAGACTGAATCACTCCGCCAGCGATTTGGTGTGAGATGAGCTCATTAACCATCATGCTACAATAAGGACCCCAGTTTATTCACGCTTACACAAGTCCTCTTGTGGCAGGACACTCTGTTGTGAGGAATGAAGTCACTATGCTATCCAAATGTCTTACAAAACAAACTCGTTAACTATCATGTTTTGGTAGATGACCTATCTACCTGTTAATTAAGACATTGTTTCATGAAGAGATCGAATCATCTATCCACTTCACATATTGCAGACCTCGAGGAATGAAGACTCCTTTTTCATGTGACTGAGACATTTGGAGATTGCAAAACGGAGAATATTTTATCCAATTCATCCACATTAATCCCATGCCGTAGATGAACATTTACTCGAGTGATTAAATAGTCACAAACCGAAAGGTATTGGTGAATCCCCAATTGTATTAATCAATGAATATAAAGAAAAGAAAAACTGAGAACACTTCATTCAACTCAGTGTTAAATTTTTACAATAGAAAGATAACTTTTATGCTGTTGGAAACTGCGAAGAGGAAATGAACACCACTTGGCAACAGAATATTGCAACTTTAAGAAGAAGTCAAAGGTTTTAGCTAAATTATACTCTATGCGCGTAACAAAGAAAATAAAGAACTAAACTGAAGAAAAAGAATTGAAAATGGAAATGTAAAATATAAGAGAGAGAGAGAGAGAGAGAGAGAGAGAAAAGAAAAAGTGAATATTTGTGATTTCAGACAACGTACTAAAGTTAAGTGCTTTTTGCTTGATTCTCATATTGCATACATCGCAAATCCCTTTCCACACAGACGTATTTCCTTGTGTTATTTTTTGCTCTTTATTAAATCTTGTTAAATTCTAATACTGGTGTTTGTTGTTTGTCTTTATTGGTTATTTTCCTTATCGTATATCTGACCCTGCAAAAGAATCTATCCACTACCAGAATGGAAAACCTTGGCTATGGATTTTAACAACAAGCTAAGCATTTTTTTATTTTACTTTTCGTTTGAAATTTTACGTTGCTGTAATTTGGTCGTACTACTACTACTACTACTACCACTACTACACACACACACACACACACACACACACACACACACACACACACAACTTCTTTCACTGTACCATATTCGAATTTATGGCCCATTACTTCTCCTATGCCGTATTCACTCGCATCCGATGTTACTATTTTCTGTCACAGCGGGTCGTAATGAGTTAGCGATAATTCGGAAGTCAGTAGTTTTTTAAATTTCTTCAAACCGACAAATTTCATTTCGTAAACTACTTAAGTAAATTATTCAGAGGTACAATTTGTACATATGTGGCACATGAATATTATAATAATTTCTTACTATCACTTGCTCTAGAGCGATCTGATCTTTCTCACTCATCAATTCTATAATCTAAATATTTAATCATATCCATATAGAAATGACATTTCTGTTTACTGAGTTTAAAACCATAGTTATGTAATCTCTGAAATACTTGCTGAATCAATTTTCGTATCCCTCTTAATAGGTATACTATCTATGCAAGCGACGGCACCATCTAATCCAGCCGCCAACGCCGTATCCATTATTTGCTGAAAAATACCTGGGGCTACCTTTACACTGAAGGGTAACTTTCTAAACTTGTAGAGTCCTTTGTGTGTATTAATAGTCAAATACTTCTGGTATTCCTCATGTACTTTAGTTTGATGATATGCCTCAGAAAGATTAATTTTTTAAGAAAGTTTAGTAAAGTTTAGAAAGTTTAATTTGGGAAATATATCTTCTGGAGTTGATAGGGGATATACATGTGGTAAGGAGCAATCATTCAACCTAGTCGAAAAATCTGTACATAAACGAACCTTATTATTTTTCTAATATAAACCAGTGGTGTGGCCCATTCTGAATAATCTATTTTTTCAATAACTCCGCTGTTTTCTAATTTATCAAGTTCAGTGTTAATAGTTTGCCAAAAACTCTCTTTTGGTCGGACTCTCTGCATCCGTGCGGAGAGGAACCCAGCAGAGGCTCCACCGAAGAGGAGAGTCTCGTCTTGGGTAAACAAACAAGAACCCAACCCTGTTTTAAGCAAGGTCAACGGGAAATATTTTACCCGAGCATAAGGTTCGGATCCACCATGTAAAAATTCAATTCTGTTCATCAATAATTGTAATATCGCTAACAGTGTTCAATAGAAATGTCACCGTAACGTTATTCATTTTTACTGTCACGAGTTTTCTATCAATTCGACTTACCAGTTTTTTTAGCTCGTAGCAAGTTATTTTCTTATTTTTATTTTTATTTTTTTAGTTTTCGACTTCGCTTGTAAATTGTTTTTCCACAATTAAAAAAATTTATGGGGCTTTAAATGGACAGTTCTTTCTTAAATGAAGCATACCACAACCATCATAGCATGGGTTAAATTTGGTAGTATTTTTTATTTCGGATTTTTCTTATTGCTTTTTTCGAACCAATAATACTTCGTGCCATGAAGTGATATTTAGTTTGATTTTTGACGTATCGTCTCTTAAATTGACAATTTTAGCACTTTTCTGCAACAATCTGTATTGTTAACGTTGAAGCCTGTTCAAGTTTTGTAAGGATTACCGGCATATGTTACAACATTTTCATTTTCGTCCTTAGTAAACTTCATGCACTGCTAGCGTGTATGAAAAAAGTGAAATTCTTTCTGGAGATGGCTTCCGGCTTTCTCTTTTCAAATCTTCCCATTTTTTTTTTCAATTAGAGTAGATAGATCTATCTATCGCCCGGTTCACACTCCACCCACGTCTATTGAACATCCCTTGTTCCCTGTTTAGGATATGGTTTCCGGCTTTCTCTTTTCCAATCTTTTCACTATTACGTAACCCCCTGCACATCAGTGGCGTTACCGCCTTGCTCGGGGTGATACGATTAAAAAAAAATGTCATACACGCTTGGGTTTTATCGACTTCCACGTCACCCTATGAATATACACAAACTCCACAAAATTATTTTCCGTATATTTTGAATTTTCTTCGCCAGCTATTTATGTTAAGCGAGGGAAAAACATTTCTTTTTTCGTGTGAATCTGAATCCTCGTCGCCACTGTTATGTCTTTATTCTATTGAATGAAGATAACACAATCATAAATGACGCTTCAAGTCGACGTCGTTTTACTGGATTATGTAGTAAGGATATAAGGCTAGCTCGGTATTTACCGCCACATCACTAGGGCAGATGCCCAAGGCGGTCAATTAATGTGGGGATTCCGAGCCCTTAAGCTCAGCCAAAAATATCCTGTAGACCCTGCGTAAGACCGATATTGTCTATTCACCCCAGACGAAATTCTACCCTTCGGCAGAGCCTTGTCTGGGTTCCTCTCCACCCGGAGGCAGAGGTTTGATCGAGAGAGAGAGAGAGAGAGAGAGAGAGAGAGAGAGAGAGAGAGAGAGAGAGAGAGAGAGAGTCTGGATCGGCATGATATAGTATGTAGAATATACGTAGGTAGCTCTAGTAAATCGCTGAAAAAACAGCATAGTATAAATAAAAAAGCTCCAAGCTTAATAAAAACGAACTTTTTCTATCAAAATGTTTATGTTATTATTAAGAGAAAAAATCAAGGTATTTTAAAATTATCTTTAATAATATTTAGTATTTTTAATAATTATTTTAATAATTTATTGTTAATTCTAACACGTTCGAAATTTTTGTAAAAACATCTTGTTTTGATTTAGTTAGCGGGTGACCAAATCATTACGAGAATTTACAATGGAAAAAGGAATATTACAAAATTAACTTTTTTTAACTTTTTTTCCGGTAATAAACACATTAACTTGGAAATGCTTGCACGAATTAAATAATTGTCGGATTTTGATAAAAGTCTCAGAAATTAGAACATTTTTCAAATGATTATTTTAAAAAAAATATTGGTAAAAACCTTCATGTAAATTCATGAAATTTTAAGAAATTTTGTTGGGAAAATTAGTTTTATTAGTTAAACGCAGGACTCATTAGGGAATGTAAACCATCTTTTTTTCTTTTTTTTTTTTTTCACATTTTGCCTTTATTTCCGAAAATTTGCTCCGTAATCTTTTTAAGTAATACACATATTTATGTCTTTGGTGTTTCCGTTCCTTATATTATGGCCGCTACTGTATATGCTTCTTGGTCGAGTCCAAGTCATATTTTGGAAAGGTATGTTCAGCTCCACAACAAATTTATTCTAACTTTAGCTGAATTTTGAGAATCTCAAAAATAATTTTCCTTTAAATGATTGACTTTTCTTCTGAAGGTAAAAAATAGAAGAAACTTAAAATATATTGATGCATCAATATCAAAACTTATATCAATATCAAATATCAATATCAAAATATCAATATCAATATCAAAATATCAATATCAAAACTTCGAATATCTAATACATAATGTTTTCTTTTATATGACTTTATGGAGGAAATTCTACTGGTAAATAAAAAAGAAATCTGTAAAAATGCATTCGTTATACTCCCAACACAAAAAATTAGAGAAAAAAAGATCTGAGGAAAAATACATGACGACGATATTGTCTTTAAGATGACAACCAGCAAGTAGCTTATTAGTATCGATCAGTATTTAGGGCAAGTAAATGAGGTCTGGCTTGAAATAGCCCAGGGATGCAAATACTTGTAAAATCTTACCAAACGCGTAAATGTTTCGACACATTTTCTTTATTTCTTCTTATTAATCCTTATCCGTCTCCAACTTCGGCTATATACATTTCTTTTTCCTTTTCCCACACGAAGAACAATGTCTTACAAACCGTTTACCCTAAGTTTCTCTTCTCTAAAGCCTTGCCAATCAAATTCTCCTTCCATGAATTTCTTCATAAACTCTTCTCTACTTGCAACTATAAATGAAACTGGACAGCCTGAGTTTACTTCCAACTTTGCAACTTTGTGGAACGAAGATGCTTCCTCGATCACTACAATCTTAACAATCTTCAAGTCTAGGGTCAAGCTTTATCCTACATATATTCATAATCTTTACCAGCTTCCTTCTTTTATGTCCATACAACAATCTCATTCAGTATCCCTCTACCTTTGGTGGCTCTTAGGCTTTGTATTTGGTGAATACTTAGTAAACAACATTCACTTTACATTTTCTCTCTAACAACTCGTCAAAAAAGTCTCAGAGCTTTTTAAAAGAAACAAAAACTGAAATTTTCTTCTCTGTGTTATGTCACTTTATGTGGGTAATTATGGCTCTCTACAACCTCCTATATCTTATTTTTCTCAGTAATACCTAGTTCTTTTCATTTGATTTTATGAAACTCTTTCCTTTATCCACCAGATTAGGAGGGCATATACTCCTCCCACTATAGATGATTATGACTTCTTTGAAAGGGATCATATTTTTGACGGATGTTAGCAAACTCAGACAAAACCAACAAGAGATTGAGTATAGATTCAATTATAAACTGATAACATTTTCACTGCTGCATTATTTTAGCGCTGTTGCGTGGCTGTACTGGCCCATTTTGAGAAAAAATATGAAATTGCCATGAACTGGAAGTAAATGACTATAAAGATGCTGACGAGCACCGCCATTTTTATTTTGATCGAATACTCTGAAGTAGAGATTAAGGAAAGCAGTATGCTCTCTGCATACAATCTAATAAAACAAAAAAACTTTTTAATGCAGGTTCAATTCTGCGCTACTATACGTCTACGCTGGTTTGAAAACAGCGCTAATCGCGATATTCATTTTTAAAACAAATGTTAGTGATCAGCAAATTAACACTGTTTTATAACGCCGATAGCAGGCATTGTAAGTTTCGTAAAGACTTACAAATATGCCCTCAGTGTAAGAAGTGTTAAATAACCGTACAAGAATTACATTAATCAACCTAACCTAACACCTTCTCTGTGTCTATTTGTTCCGACTTGTAAATTACTCACTTCTATTTTTCTCTGCTATTGTCTCTCTGCGCTATGAATGCTAAGTTCTTAGTCTTTGCTATTGTGTATCAAGGTTTTTCTGATTGTTTGCAGCACATTTCTTGCGTGTACAGCTCTTTTTGATTATTTACAACACTTTTCCCCTTATTTTTAAAACATGAAGTGTCACTTTTTCTGCCCATGGCATTATCAATATTCATCGGTAGAAGTACACATCGACCGTTTCATGTCTTTTCTCCATTTATCAAAAGATTGAATACAAAGTTGGAAACCAGTTTTTCGTTGGAAATTTTCCCACATACTTAACACTAGAAAATTAAAATGCGAAGAGATTGAGAAATAAAAGTCATATTTCAAAAGCTTATAGAAATTAATAAACACCATAATTCTATGTGAATCTAATCCCGGGGCTTTTCTGCTCGCTCACCTTTTTGTATTTTTTTTTATTACAATACCCAAATTTGAAATTCTATTTACGCTAGTTATTTGAAGCGAGTGCGTATTGATACAATGTATTTGAAACACGTTCCTATTGAAACAGGGTATTTGAAACAAAAGCGAATCTAAAAAAATTACTTAAAGCAATATTGTATTGAAACAAGGTATTTGAAAGAAAAGCGTATAGAAAAAAGCATATTTAAAAGAAGGGCACATAGAAAAAATGCATTTGAAACAAAAGCGAATCTAAAAAAATTACTTAAAGCAATATTGTATTGAAACAAGGTATTTGAAAGAAAAGCGTATAGAAAAAAGCATATTTAAAAGAAGGGCACATAGAAAAAATGCATTTGAAACAAGAGCGTATCGAAAAATAGTATTTGAAACAAGGTTGTATTGAAACAAGGTATTTGAAAGAAAAGCGTATAGAAAAAAGCATATTTAAAAGAAGGGCACATAGAAAAAATGCATTTGAAACAAGAGCGTATCGAAAAATAGTATTTGAAACAAGGTTGTATTGAAACAAGGTATTTGAAAGAAAAGCGTATAGAAAAAAGCATATTTAAAAGAAGGGCACATAGAAAAAATGCATTTGAGACAAGAGCGTACTGAAGCAAGATATGTGAAACAATTACGCATTTAAACTTGTATTTGATACATGGCCGTACTGAAAGAAAGAGCGTATTGAAACGTATTTGAAACAAGAGATTATCGAAACAAAGTATTTGACACAAGAGTGTGTAGAAAACGGGTATTTAAAACGAGAGCGTATCGAAAGAAGGTATTTGAAGCAAGAATGTATATGAAAAAGTCATCTGAAACAATTACGCATTTAAAAATGTATTCGATACAAGAGCGTATTAAAACAAGAATGTATCTAAATCTAGTTAAAAGCTATACAGAGCGCGCTTATTGTTTTCTTTTGAATAATTCTAGTACAGTTAGTGTGTTTCATTTCGACTGACATGCAGTCTCTTGTGTTCCACGTTCTGGTATAATATCAAATTTTCACCACTCATTATTATCTTTTGTTCTTTATTTTTTTCACTTATCATCAAAGCGACTAATATAATAAATCTTGTTAAATCTTCATGTTGACTATCTTCATTTATAATGTTGATATTTTCAAAGAAATATCTTAATTTTACTGCTTTCATTCTTAATCGATCTAACAATAGAAAAATTTCCAGCGTAAAACTTCGCAAACCACGTTTGCCACGTTCGAATATACACAGGACCTTCTCCATAAACTCTATAAATCTTTTTGCTTTGCAATTGAGTCAGATTTTTAACTTTCTTAAAGTAAAGGAACATATGCCAAACGTTGCTTCTCTTCCTCTATTTTTAATGTTAGGACATTATTTAAAACCAAATAATCGTCATAACTTTTCATTCCAAAAACTGAATGCACATTTTGTTACTCAACTGATCGTGATTTTAAACAAGAATGGCACAGTGCATAGCTAAAGGCAACGACCTGGGAAGTTTAAAAGGAACAGGGTTAGTCAAACGTGGCTTGATGCACGAAGAAGATAAAGGATAACGGGAAATTAGGGAGATATTTTTAAACTTGACAATATCAGAAGTCAACAACTGGTAATGCCAAAGTCCGGCCATCTCTCTCTCTCTCTCTCTCTCTCTCTCTCTCTATATATATATATATATATATATATATATATATATATATATATATAATGAAATATCCGCTGAACAACGGTGTGCATTCACTCTGAGATAGAGGAATAGGTAATTTGCCTTCCCGTCGCGGATCAACTGATCATTTGCACTTACGCTCGTTTAAACTTAGTAAAGGATAAATGACGCAATACAATTGTTTCATGGTCCTTTAGGTTTCCTGGCTATGACGATAAACGACATCCGGTAGCCATGCTTCTAATCGGGGGATTGGAGGTTTTGAGGAGCGTGGAACCACCTCTTAATTGATGTTGTTCCAAGATTCACCCTGACTCGGGGTGGTAGCACCTGTTAGGCTTCCGGCTATGGATAAATAGTGAACTCCTAAATAAAAACAAAACGCTATGAAAGTATAAAAATTATACTTTTATAATAAAAATATCAGCAAGACATTTTTATATAAAAATTACCAAAAGTACTTATTTATAGTAAAAATAACCAACAATACATCAATCTACATGAAAGAACTCTTTCATGACATTAATCCATATAATACCATAAAATTTATTAAAGAAACCAAACTATTCCAAAATATAATTTCAACAAAACTACAACATAAAGCTCACATACCACCGTCTCTAGTAATTATATCCACACAAATTTCTATATTTACAAAAGCTGAGCATCATGTACCATTTATTCAATTGTAAAATCAGAATAACATATATCATATTTTTATTATTACTTCAAAGCTCCCAAGAACATTCAATTTTGGTATTAAATGACCCAAAAAGTTGATATGCCATTAAACAAACAAATTAAACAATTGTTTCATGTTACTACAGCTTTAAATTCTTATAAAAAAGACTTCATCAATATTTGCAAATAGTCATATCACAGAATTAAATATATTTTTACTCTACTACTGCCTTTTGAAAGTTGGTAGATTTTTCCCAACCTAGGAAAAGTAACCACAGATGTTCGTATCGAGAAATTTAAACCTAATTAGTCTTAATTTAGAACTTTAAGTTATTTGAATTATGAAATTAAATATTTTCATTATTAATATTTGAATTGTCTTCTTCTAATTCTTTTTGTTTTTTTGTTTGTTTGTTTATCATGAAGTGGTGGGTTGGATAACATCTGTTAGGCAGTAAAAAACAATATGATGTCAATAATCAGAGAAGAGACTCTAGATTTGAGACTGTCAAGACATCAAGATTTTCTGTAACTGAACATATTAAGACGTTGTCTATGTAAAAGAAATCCCCTGGTTATGGAATGCGTCTTCCAGTAATATCTAAAGTCACTTTTTTGTTTCTACTTCACACTGCTTACTTTTAACAATGGGAAGTTACTCAAATTAGAATGTTGCGATACAAAATACAACAGCTATAGTCAATGTTTTAATCTCTAAAGAACATTGAACGTTAAAATTGTCAATAACATCTGTATAATGAAAAACACATCATCCTGGAAGTTAAGATATTTTTGATAGTTCCTAAATATGGCTTAGTGCGACAAAATGCGTAAAAGAGAAATTTGAGAGTAGAAAGTGTATATTCAGCAATGAGATATCTATCCCACTCTATATGCTTTCTACAAAACGATAAAGAACAAAAAATAAATACAAGTCAAGGTGAAATTTTATTAAATATTTATACCATAAAATAGGAAGAAAATAATAAGAATTTGGCTTTGAAAAAGGTACGCCTTTCGTTTACAGCAGAGTCCGATTGTCTGTGTTTCTGAAACCAGAATAAAACTGCTTAGATGGTCGACTATTGAGGGGCGCTTTACATTAGAGTCGATATCCCTAACAAATTAGACAATGGAGAAAGAGAGTTTCTTTTTGAAAGCATGTTTTTTTAGGTACTAATCAGCTGATGCTACTACTTGACTGCTGGTTGCTGCTACTATGCATCTTCTCTACAGCCAATCATCTGTGTTAAGACTCATTAAAATAAAGAGGGCTAATCCCTAAAGAGTTAAGCTAGACTATTCTGCCTGTAATTATTTGCAAAGTTAGGTTTTCCTCCGGAACACTTTCAACGCGAATAAAAGTATTTCAAATATACACAGAGCTTAGTTTAGTCCTGCACAAGGTCAAAATAAAAGAACTGGAGAAACTATGCTGCGCTAGTATTAAAAATGACCATGGCTTTGCCTGCGTTTAAAGTCCAGGTTAAAATACTGGCTATCAAATGGGTTGTTACAACATTGACCACCGGTGTTGGTATTAATGGGAAATCAGCTTCATTCTTACCAACTAGGCAGACCAAAATTATTTTATTAAATTTGGTTCTTCATGCCATAAAATATACGACAGCAGGATGATGAGTTCATAACCGTAGTTGTCTTCTGTTAATTTTCATAGTTAGTTTTACAACTACAACTAAAATGAATGGCACACGTAATTAATAGAAAAATAATGGCTTAATCAAGATGCTAGCATTCCACATTATTTTAAACAAACGGTTCGGAATTGAAGCCCCTTCAGTACTGGAAAGGACGATAACATCTACTGCACATTTCCAAAAAAATAGAGTTTTAAGAGAAAAATTAATAAATTTCAATTGAAGGCATTACTGGCTGCTTGATTAATAAACCAACCAAATTAAACTATTATTTGGAAGTGGAATGAAAGCTTTGGTACATACTCTGAATCAATCATAAAAATTAATTTGTGGAGAATTAGTAAATGCTAAACACTTCAGAAATGTCGGCATATTTTCAGAAGGTAAGGACTATATCGGATAAGAGAAATGACTTCACTGGAAGACTACCAACAGCAGCAACAACTAAAATGAAAATCAGATGTAACTGGAGTAGATAGATCTATCTATCGCCCAGTTCACACTCCACCCATGTCTATTGAACAGGTTAAGAGGCTCATCCCTTGTTCCCTGTTTAGGATGTGGTTTCCGGGTTTTTCTCATTTCCAATCTTCTCACTTTGGTTTCTTTTTTTTTTTTTCAATTGGAGTAGATAGATCTATCTATCGCCCGGTTCACACTCCACCCATGTCTATTGAACAGGTTAAGAGGCTCATCCCTTGTTCCCTGTTTTGGATGTGGTTTCTGGCTTTCTCTTTTCCAATCTTTTCACTATTACGTAGCCCCCTGCACATCAGTGGCGTTACCGCCTTGCTCGGGGTGATATGAAAAACAAACATGACAGAAAATAGTTTGCATGTAGTGTATGATATTGTCTTTTTACAGTATGGTTACGATTAAAATAAAACCCAACAAAACTAGGGCATAATCAAAATGTTAACCTTCCACACTGCTTCAAATAGAAAGTTAGGAAGAAAACTTCCGTCAATACTTGGAAGAGCGAAATGAGCTGCTTGACTTGAGTAATCTGTTTTCTTTTTAAAAATATTTAAAAAAAATGATTTTATAAATTTAAACTGAAAACAGTACTTTAAATGAATGTTATAATTACTATTCCTCATATTCTGATAAAAGACACTATAATAAAAATTAAGGAGACTAAGAAAAATTTAAGACGTAATAAAAATAAGTATAACCTTAATGCTTAAGTCTCTTTCGATATTTTTATAGCTTTATGTTATTCCGTATAACGAATAATGTAAGGGAATATCAATAAGAATAATATTCATCAGGTCATAATACTAAAATCGAACTAAATAAGTCAGTCTTTTGCTTTTTTCCTCCTTAAATCTACCAGATTTGTATACGTCAAAATTGACGGGACTATCTCCGTATGGATTGACACTTCTGCCTAGGATCTGGGCATGTATGCGTTCTGCCTAAGATTAAATTATCACCCTGTAGCATGCATTTCGGTTTGTTTGTTTGTTTGTTTGTTTGTTTGTTTGTTTGTTTGTTTGTTTGTTTTGTTTTACGATTTGTATTTTTTGTAATATAGCAGTTTGTAGATCATTGACGTATTTTTTGTAAAGAGGGTTTTCGTCAAGAGTCTAGTTTCATTTATTTGCTTTCGTTTATTTTGTTTTACGACATAACGACCTCAATGGATTATCTAATGTTGACAAGATTTTTTTTAAGATAAGTTCGTATGAATACAATATGTATTCTTTGTAAGAAATCAGCTTGTAGATAATATTTTATTGACGTATTTTTGTTAAAAGTCAAATAAATGCTGGTAATATACATATATATATATAGAGAGAGAGACCTGGCCCCGGTGCACGCGTTCGGGCTCCTGATATTAAGCTGACCTTGTGTCATATCCTGCCATCATAGGAGTGGCAAGCAAATAACAAGCGCAATATCTGCTCCTGATAAATTTATGAGGCGTCAAATGAACTGCTGGTAATATATATATATATATATATATATATATATATATATATATATATATATATATATATATAATCATCCGCAGAGATCTGTTTCGCTATATCACAGCTCATCAGTACGGTTAGACAGCCGATTGCTTTTTACCCAGGATTTAAACCCGACCGAACTGGCGTCAGTCGGCGATTTTACCTCTGATCTACGGGCGCTCGGTAGAAGAAGGCAGACATTTTAGCGTGTATATTATCATTATACACGCCCAATAGCTGAGAGTGTTCTAATTCATTGCTGAATGAACGATATATATATATATATATATATATATATATTACTTTTCAAAAATATATTGCTGGTAATATTTTTAAATGTATAACTGGCAATACTTTTTTAAATGTTTTGCTGGTAATTTTTTCAAAAAACGTATTGTCGGTAATATTTTTGTTGATTTTTTCCAAAATTTATTACTGGTAATTTTTTTAATGAAAAATGTATTGTTTTTTATGCATTGTTGGCATTTTTGCTAGAAAAATCTATTTTTTTTGCTTTCATGGTGTATTGACCTTAATTTGTGGCTTAAATATTTGCCATAGCTGGGACCCTAACAGGTGCTACCGCGCCGGGTCGGGGTGGATCTGGTAACAACAGCAATTAAGAGCTCCTCAAAATCTCCGATCAGAGTCCTTGCTGATGGATGTAGTTTATTGTTATACCCAGGACAGAGAATAGGCTGTTTTTTTTAAACCTAGCCCTGATGCATTCACTCAGGCTCCCCACATTAAACTGACCCTGTGTCACATCCTGCTAGGTGCAGTATATGTTTCTGTTTTCTGAGAGAAAACGTATTCTAGAGATTCCAATCTAACAGCACGACATTCTTCATTGAACCGAAGAGAAAGAGACTTTTTTGGGATACCGATGTCTGCATGACAATGGTCACGGGAAATGAATATTTTTTGTCATTGTACGTGTGTCACAGCTTTGCCTCCCCTAATCACTTATTTCTGCTAACGATCAAACTATAGCAACTGTTCTCCTCTGCCGTCTTTCTACTTTCGGCCAATTCCCGGAAAAGCAATGAGAGAAACCTCATCCTTGGGATTGCTGCCGCCCTTCTGAACTAAAACGAGAGGGTCGGGATACTTCTGCGTGACAGTGATAAAGGGGAGTTGGAAATTTTATTACATCACAAATGCGCGGATGGACAGATACATAATGATCAGATCTGTGAAAAAATGTTACGCACATATATAAGGATACACATTGTGTTTTATATATGCTATTTTACTAAATTTATCTTACTTTTACACAAGATTACGGTAATCGGGCACTCAGTAAAAATCGAACTCACTTCACTGTCATATTAAACGTATATCAAATCTATTTTTTTCAGTAATGCATATCTTAATTTTTGACCACTGAAAATCTCTCTTCACCGCACAAACTAACATTAACGTAGGCGATCATGGCTTTCCACATCTCCCTATCCCTAATGGCTCTTAGCACGCGTTCTCCGGTTACCCAACCTAAACCCCACTCTGCCATTCACTGGCTCAAGCCCGTCAAATATGTTCTGCGTTGCTTTCCCCGGTCTCTTTTTCCATCTATCTGACCTGTAAGTGTCGGAATCTCCAAGCCCTCCTTCCTCATTACATGTCCCAGGAACTTTAGCTGTCCTTTCCTAATGTTAATTATTAGTTTCTTTTTCATTTCCATCCTCTTCAAAACCTCATCATTGCTCACATGTTCGGTCCATGTTATCTTCAGCATCATTTTGTAGAACCACATTTCAGTTGCTCATTATAGTCAGCGTGCAGTGATATTACTGATATCATTATAGTTGCCGCACAGTGAATAGCGGCTTCATTATTTTTTTTCGGTATTGTCACTGAAAATCTAAAATAATTAATGGTTGTAGGAAATTAAAAGTATTTCATAAAAATACGTTTATTATGTTGTCTTTAGAAGAAAGATAATTTTCAACTTATTCCACAGTAGTGGCAGGAGGACTGGAAGAGGACTCTCATTACTCTCTTACCACATCCCTTTAACTGCTTCAAAGTCCTTATATAACCCCTGACTCATAACGGTAACCATCTTAAGATGATTTAGAAGTCAACTTTTTACTTACATAAAAATTATGATTAGGGCAGAATATTCGCCTTTTTTGAAAATTTCTTAGAATTAATCTTTTATATTCACGATAGTTGCTTGCTTAAAACCCATCATAGGTTGTCGTTATGCTTGATATCAGTTCACTTCCTATTATTAAAAAGAAATATTATTATTTGCATATATATAAGGGGAATTTATTCTGTAATTAGCCAAACTCCAATGGCACTTAAAATCTAAAGCTAGCTTTACTTTAACTTCGACAACTCTCTAATTAACGGGAATCTAGCGTATTTTGAAAATACAGGCCTGCGGTTCAGCAAAATGTCTTTTGTAATAAAGTGTGGAAATGTTCAAGATAGAAAAGGAAACGATGATTTGAAATATTAATATTGGCACATTATTTTGAGGGTGCATTTCTATAAAAAAAATATATAATTTTTGTACAAAGTAAAGGTTATTATTTTGTACCGCAGTTTGCAATATTTTGAATTCCGTTCTTTTTTCTATGTTATACTTTTCTTTTCATATTTTGTAACAAACTTTTAAAAAAACTTGTATCGTTATTATCGAGATGAGAGCAGACGAGGATCCACGCTGTTATTATGAATTTTCTTATTGATCAGGAATTTGTTTTATTATTCAATCTTGAACAGGTTAATGATATTACCCTGAAAAAAACTCCCTACGATGTACCGCTTCTGTTGTATCACAGTAACAAACACTCATTTATAAAAAAAATCGTCTTATTAGGAGAATGCTTCAATTTTGGCTTGCTTGTATTAGCTTTTAGTATTTGTTTTTGGGATACCGGGTAATACCCCGAAGTTTAAGGTATTTAAATTTGAATGTAGTACAAACATTTACCGTTATATATGTTTGATATCCTAAAGCTTAGCTTGTATCATCTCCTTCAAGTAACTAAGTTTTAGAGTAAGTCAATTTTTTTTCATAGTCAAATTCACCAAAATTTTAACTAGCATCTTTTTTTTTTTTTTAATCATATCACCCCAAGCAAGGCGATAACGTCACTGATGCGCAGGGGGCTACGTAAGGGTAAAAAGAATGGAAAAGAGAAAGCCGGAAACCACATCATAAACAGGGAACAAGGGATGCGCCTCTTCACCTGTTCAATAGATGTGGGTGGAGTGTGAACTGGGCGATAGTTTAGTCTATCTACTCCAATTTGAAAAAAAAAAAATAAAAGAGTGAAAAGATTGGAAAAGAGAAAACCGGAAACCGCATCCTAAACAGGAAACAAGGGATGAGCCTCTTCACCTGTTCAATAGATGTGGGTGGAGTGTGAAGTAATCATTAGAGAAAATTGAAATTTTTATCAATTTATTTTTTTTAATTCTATGCACGACTGTACGAGTCATAAATCGACCTGTAACGTCACAATTTACATTGTTAGTAGTCCGTAATAGTAATGTTATTGCTACAAACGTTATTTTACCCGTATTTTTTTTAATCGTATCACCCCGATCAAGACGGTAACGCCACTGATGTGCAGGGGGCTACGTAATAGTGACAAGATTGGAAAAGAGAAAGCCGGAAACCACATCCTAAACAGGGAACAAGGGATGAGCCTCTTAACCTGTTCAATAGACATGGGTGGAGTGTGAACCGGGCGATAGATAGATCTATCTACTCCAATTGAGATCTATCTATTCCAATATTTAAGTAGACGCTTCGTTCTTTAAACAGTCTTTATTACATCTAGTGGTCTGAGCACTCGAAAAAACTTGTCCTCTACCAGTATTCAATCATGCCACCTTCTTTGCAGGAAAAACTACCATTTTATCCGGCGTGCGTTGACTACTCGGCTAGAGAGCTTCACAGTCAAGCAAGGTTTTATTTGCTTTTGAGTACATTTACTCTTTCAGATTTTCTCGAAAGCTATATCCGCTTAGTTTCGTATCTGTAACATAAGATAATTTCTAAAGAATTGATATATTTGATAAAAAATATGTCATATTAAAAAATACAAATCCATCGATAAAATAGAAGGCAAAAACTATGCAATTTAACGCTGCATTGTGGTGCAGTGAATATTGGCTCGGAACGAGAAATCAGAGAGCCGAGTTCGAATTCCAGTTGAATTTGTTGCATTCACTTACGCGCAAATACCCTTGGGAAAAGTATTAGTCTGTCACTTTTCCCTCTAGCTGTGGGTTAAACAGCAGGATGGATTGGCTGGCAACCAGTATACTGCAGAAAGTACTGGCAATCTTTTGCGGGAATATCTTCTGTCCAGTCAGACATGTCTCTTTCGGGACATGATCACCCAAGCATATCACGTATGACACTTAACTGACGGAATAAGTTATTAGCAAGAATCCCGATCAGAGTAACCTACGAAGATTATAATTGCATCACATCGACTGCAGCCGTAGCAGAAATAGGTGTGTCTATGGCAAGATAACCTGACGGATCCTATCTCTCTTCAGACTGGTCATAAATTCAGAGTTATCTTTCTTTCTGTATGGTTGCTACTTAAGGTTAGAGAACATTATCCACTATTTAAGTCATAGCTAGTGGGGAGAGATGGGTTCATGCCTTTCCCAAATGCATTTATGCGAAAGAGATTAGCCAAGAATTTGAACTTATCTCGACGATTCCACTTTCCGCGACGAGATCTGTAACACTACCCGCACCTCAACAAGAATATGAAAACGTTAACAATTTGTTTTTAATTTAAATTGGCATTTTCACGCGCAGTTTTGTCATTTTCTGAGGTAAATATCTGCTTGCTTTCTTATCGCGACGGTGAACACAGGCATACTAATTTAAAAAGTGACAGACATAGTAACCAATAAACTACGTGTCACATTTAGCAAGATGACTTATTACCTGAAGCTTTTCAAATGTCGATTATTTGTCTGACGTGAACCTTATTCTTCACGGCAAATAAATATTCTACCCAGGAATGATTCGGTATTTGACAGTATCTTTTCTATAAAGTTATAATTTTCTTTAAAATTATTATTGATGGTTGTTTATGTACGATTTCTTATTATAGATCCAATTCTGGCTCATAGGCAGGAAAAGGAAAAGAAAATGATTTTTTTTTCTTTGTATGCGCTAGGTCTGTTTGAAATCACGCGTATTACTATACAAAATACAATTCAAGAATGATCGCCGAAAATAGAAAATATTTTGTTCATTCTTTAGCGTCGTTTATTGAAGGATGTGGTTTATTAAGAGTCCTGACCCCAAGCTACTTTGCACAATCTATTTATTCTATTGAATAGCCGGCCATTAGAATCTGTTTCAACATCTGCTGATAATATGGCGGTCGATAACACTGTTTTTCGTTCTTCGCTTCTACGTGGTTGTCAGTTTGTGATTCATTGAGAACTGGTGTAAAGCGGTTATTTTTCTTTGTGGAATATTACGCACGCGCTTTGTCATACATCCAAGGATTAAGTCAGTTAAAGAATGACAAATATCTAATACGGTATCGCTGATCCTATTAGGAATGAATAAAATACAGGGCTTGAGCTAATTAAAGACGAGGAAGAAAGGCGTTAACTGTTTATGGAGAAAGTTATTGAAAAGCTATTATCATTTGTTCGTTCGTTTGTAAGAAATAAATAAAAAGCAATAAATAAATCATTTAACACACACCCACACACATACATGGCGTTTTCCAGAAGTTTTGAAATCAAATTAATTATTGAAATTCATTGTTAATGTATTGAAATTTTTCTTTAATCAAACATATATAATAGTTCTATTGTTTTTCACCATTGAAAAGATCTACAATATACTAATCGCGTCAAATTGTGCTGTCTACCTAAAACGGTAACTAAGATTTGTTCAGTATAGTTGCAGTGAACCGCAGGTCATCTTTGTTAGTGTTGAAGAAACAAAAATCTGCCTGCGACAAAGATTAGCAAACGGTCGCACTTGAAAGCCTGTAGACAATCACCGTTATCATATATGTGTGTGTGTGTGTGTGTGTGTGTGTGTGTGTGTGTGTGTGTGTGTGTGTGTGTGTTACGGAAAATCCCGAAGATTAACGAAATGGTTTTAACAACCGACATATTTAATTTATTTGCTTGAGCATTATTTTTAATCGATACTCGTATATGAGTGGATGTTCTGTTTCTAATCAGACAGTATATTTTATATGTTTATTTCTACCGGCCTGATTATTTACGATAAATTTTGTCAATGGTGGATTGCCCTATGTTGACACACATCTTCGTAACAAAATTTATCGTAAAAAATCAGGCCTGTAGAAATAAACATATAAAATATACTGTCTGATTAAAAACAGAATATCTACTTATATACGAGTATCGTTAAAAATAATGTTCAAACAAATAAATTAAATATGTCGGTTGTTAAAACCATTTCGTTAATCTTCGGGATTTTCTGTAACATTGTATGTTTATATTATTTGACATTACGATACATTTCAGAGCAGAGATGGTTATTTGCGTAGTATCGAAAATTGTGTTATGTAAGGCTTGATTTGACTTCGATTAAACTGTAGAGTCATTCGTAGTCGAGTGGTTTAAGATCAATTGGTGATGGAGGTCACGGGTTCGAATCCTGCCGAATGAGACACATTTTCGTAACAAAATTTATCGTAAATAACCAGGCCGGTAGAAATAAATATATAGAACTAGCAGTATAGCCCGGCGTTGCTCGGGTGTAATGAAAGCTTTAAAACTAATCCATGGTCCTGGAGCTCAGACTCTTTGGATGTTGGCACGAAAGACTAAAAAGCAATAGTTGTTTCCAGTTAAAGCGAAACCGTAGACTGAAAGAACAATGAATGGATGTAAGACAAATTTTGATTTCCTGGTATCGATATCAAATAAGTTTTTTTCGTTGTAAACTGAATTTTGAAGGCTTAAATAAGTCCTCTGAGTAAATGGTATCATAGCTGAGACTAAGAACTACAATTATACCTACTTAGAGCCAAACCCGAAGCAAAAACTAAAATAAAAGAGCTGAAAAAATACAGACATACAGGCAAATAAACAGACGCACACACAAACATCTTGCCTTTTATATATATATATATATATATTATCGATTTTCTGCACTACTGTAAGAACTGCAACATTGAAACTTCTGAATATCGTTTCTTATGTCTTTGTCTATGAGTGTATCAAATTTAATTAAAATCGGACTACTCCTTCTATAACCCGATTTTTTCGATTATCGATTTTCGATATTTGTCGGGGGTACCTGGGCACAAAACCTAGCTAAGAACACTCGCAGACGCTTATAGTACAACTGTGTAAATTTTCAAGAAAATCGGTTCAGCCGTTTCGGAGTCTATAGGTAACGGATACACACACACAGACAGACACACACACACACATACACACACAAGCAAAGTTCCATTTATAAATAAGTTTAGATATACTGTTTGATTAAAAACAGAACATCTGTTCAAATACGAGTATCGATTGAAAATAATTTTGAAACAATTACATATGTGTGTGTGTGTGTGTGTGTGTGTGTGTGTGTGTGTGTGTGTGTGTGTGTGTGATTCTTAAATTTATATTTGGACGCTGTTTATTATTACTTCAAAAGTTATATTTCAGTGGATGCACATGTTTGAGTAGACGCCGTGTTCATTTAAACAGTATGAACTGTATTTACTGGCCTGTGCATTCGATAATTTTTAATTTGGGATTGTGCGCGCCAGCATGTTCAATATATATATATATATATATATATATATATATATATATATAGAGAGAGAGAGAGAGAGAGAGAGAGGTACAGTTATAAGTTAGCTGTATCTCGAGAAAAAAGGGTGTAATTTATATTACAAATTTATTATTCAATAGCACTTTCCTTGTCACATCAATTCATTTGATGATGAGTAAATCTTCATCGTTAAATTTTCTAAACATTTGTATAGGATATACAGAGTGCATCACGTATTTGATAACATATCTATACCGGACTTTAATTGGAAGATAACCTAACATAAAGTTACACAACAGGAGAGGAGATAAAACTTGAGGTAATGGTTAGCAAAATTGTCTTGCTAGATCAATTACGACCGTAGTGAGTTCGATCCTCACTAGGTGCTCCACACTTCCGGCCTGGTGCCACACTATTGTGCTACGCTTACATCATACATCTGGAAAGCATTCATATGGCACCTTCCAATCTGACACAGTGAAATGAAAAGACATAAAGTGCTCGTAACACCAATCCCCAATCAAAATAACTTTTAAATAGCCTGTTTCTTTAAATGAACAGGACGGACTACAGGTGACTCTGATGCACACTAAGCTTATGTCATGCGTGCTGATCCTTGGAGTTGTGACTTATGAAAACCATCTCATGCAACTCTATCTTCTTCCCGATAGACCTCAAAGACAATGACATTGTCTTTATCGAGAAGTCGGAAACGTTCTAGATCAAGTGGATGTTTGCATATATTGGAACAAGATTCTTCACCCACATCCACATACCCATAAGTGACTTAAACATTTTCGAAATCACTTGATGTATTTTTTACGATGATTTAATATAACTGTATACATGTACGGCTTTTACAGTGAATATTTCGCTGCTACAAGTATCTCAAGCTGTGACAACAGAGAAGTTCTGTCCGTAAATGCAAAATATTTTAAGAATGTAGACGTATTAAGTGCTTGAATAAGTTCTAGTTAAATTTTCAGGAAATGTCATGTTTTATTTACAAAAATTAGTAAGAAACATGTCACTTAAAATATAGTCCATCGCTAGCCACTACTTTTTACATCTTTCTGTCAGCATTTGAATTCCACGTCGGAAAAATGACACGTCTTTTGAGGCTAACCACGAATCGAACCATTTTTGGCATCTTCATAAGACTGAAAGAACTGACCTCCCCCAGTCCATGTACCATCGATGGCAATCAAGGTGAATTCGGCGGGTCGGGTAGGACTTCCAATTTTAGCGTTTCTAAGTAGGTCTTCACTCGTTTGCTACATGTGGCCTACCGTTGTCATGTTGCAAAATCCCTTTGTCGTGTCTCTGCTCGTATAGCGGCCGTTTTTTCTTCAATTCTTGGCATAAACGCATCAACTGTAGTCGGTAGCGATCTCCCGTGATGGTTTCGGTCGGTTTGAACATCTCATAATAAACTACACTCAGCTGATCCAACCAAATGCATGAATGTGAAATGCTTTAAGAATGTAAGCGTCGATCATTTACTATATTACACGGAGAAAACAAAGATAGCTGTAAATCATTAGTCATCTCACATTGTGACAAGAAAGAAGTTCTGTCAAGAACGGCTAAGAATGTAAAGTTAAATCATTAAGTATCTCACAAACAAAGAAGTTCTATCGATAATGCTAAAATATTTTAAGAATGTAGACGTAAATAATTATCTCAAAGTGTGACAACAGAAAAGATGTGTTGAGAAATAGGAAATGTTTTAATTATGTCGACGTAAAACATTAAGTATCTCACACTGAGCCAACAATGAATTTCTGGCGAAAATGATGACATGTTGAAAGAAAGTAGACATATATCACTAAGAATCCCTGACTGTGACAATAGGTAGATCTTTCGAGTAAGTTAACATGTTTTAAGGATGTTGACGTAAATCATTACGTACGTCACACTGTGACAACAGAGAAGTAGAGTCGAGAATGGTGAAATGTTGGAAAAAGTGAAGACGTAAATCATTATCTCACACTGAATCAACAGTGAAAATCTTTTGAGAAAATGACCTGTTTTAAGAATTTAGAGGTAAATCATTTGGCATTCCCGACTGTAACAACAGGTAGATCTTTTGAAAAAGTTGACATGTTTTAAGAATGTATACCTAGATTATTATGTATCTCACACTGTAACAACAATAAAGATCTGTCGATAATTGTTAAATGTAAAAATCTGAACTTATTTATAAATGGAACTTTGTCTGTGTGTGTGTGTGTGTGTGTGTGTGTGTGTGTGTGTGTGTGTGTGTGTGCGTGCGTGTGTGTATCCGTTACATATAGATTCCGAAACGGCTGAACCGATTTTCTTGAAAATTTACACTGTTGTACGATAAGCGTCTGCGAGTGTTCTTAGCTAGGTTTTGTGTCGAGGTACCCCCGATAAACATCGAAAATCGATAATCGAAATATAGAAGGAGTGGTTATAGAAGGAGTGGTCCGATTTTAATCAAATTTGATACACTCATAGACAAAGACATAAGAAACGATATTCAGAAGTTTCAAAGTTGCAGTTCTTACAATAGTGCAGAAAATGGATAATATATATATATATATATATATATATATATATATATAAAAGGCAAGATGTTTGTGTGTGTGTCTGTTTATCTGTCTGTATGTCCTTTATACAAATCCACAATTTTTATCCGATTCTCACCAAACTTCACACAAATATGTTCTCCAGGACCATGGATTAATTTTAAAGCTTTCATTACACCCGAGCAACGCTGGGCTATACTGCTAGTATTGATATAAATCAATTATTATGTCAGATTTGACAACAGAGAAAATCTCTCGAGAACTGTGAATTTTTTCAGAATGTAAACGTAAATAATTAAATATCTCACACTGTGTAAACAAATAAGTTCTGTTGTGAATGTTGAGACGTAAGAATATATACAGAAACTATGCTGTATCTCACACTAACAAATAGGAAAATCTGTCGAGAAAGGTGAAATGAATATAGACATAACTCCTTAATTATCTCACACTGTAACAGCAGAGAATGTCGAGTTAGGCGAACTTTTTAATGATTCTTAGGCATAAATTTTATGTATCTCAAACCGTGACAGTAAAAGATCTTTTGAGAATGCAGTAATTCTGTAAAAATATAGTCGCAAATATTTGTATTTTTGTGTCTCTCTATCTCTCCGTACACAGAGTTGATTCCATCAACGGAAACACTACTTTAATCCTTCCTTCAAAAAGAGGGAATACGTAACACAGATTTTCCTTCACTTTGTCATTCGCTTGCCTAACATTTAAGGCTTTACATATATATATATATATATATATATATATATATATATATATATATATATATATAGGTATTGGAAATATAAGTGGGTTCGTCTGTCTTTCTGTTACTGCCAGAGAGATTTTAGCCGCTAAAACCAAATCTTGAGCATGTTCCGTGCAGCGAAAGAACATCGGATATGCATTAAGTGTCTTCTGCTAAGATGCTTACATTGAAAGTATGTCTCATCAAAATGTAACATTTTTAGCTCATTCACGAAGATTACTCACGAGTACCTTTTCTGCAAACTCTCATAGGTTACTAGATTGCATGTCGGAACTGCTGTAGTCCCCAATTCCCAAGCTCTGAAAATATCCTCGCCCATTCTAACGGTGTTAAGTATCTGCCGTGGCACGATAATTAGCAACCATGTCGCTGGTTCTCACTGTTTATACGAGCCAACCTGATATATGATTAACAAACTACAACACGCTTAGAATAACGGTCACCTACTGTAGTGTAATAGCAAGATTACCGAGCAAACCAATTTGTTAGTATAGTGAACCTGACCCTGATTAAGTGTCTCGCTCTTGACAGTGCTAAATAATTAACTTACTAAATTTTAGTTTTTCTAATATACTAATGTAACAATGTTCCATATTAGTATAACAATAAGCCCAGTCTCGCAGACCAATGCGTTAGCCACGTGAGATCGAGCCTTACTGCGTGTCCTATTGCTATAATATTCTACTATACTGAGTCGGCGTAGACAGGGTTACAGAAGTAATAAATTAAATCTATAACAGTGGCGATATACCGAAAGACCTAAGCAGATCAATTTTCATAGCACTAAGAAAATAGGTGCAAAGGAATGTAAACTCCATCGAACTTAATGAGGCATATAACAAAACTCATCCGGATTCTGATGAACCCAGCGCGCAGCGGAATCTGCTCAGAGATGGGACAAGAACAGTGCGGTCAAAGACACCGGAACAAGGAACTCGATATTCATGCTCAGAATATTATAAGAAAGAGCAATATAAATGCAGACGAATGTGTACCTGTGTTTTATAGACTACACAAAGGCTTTCGACAGAGTACGCCACAAAGACTTGTTAGGGACCTCGACATATTCGGGAAAGTCATGAGAGCCATCAAGAATCTATACTGACAGCAAACCGCCTGCATACGGATAGGAAATGAATTCAGTAGATATACAAAAATAGAGAGGTGTGTAAAACGAGCATGTGTCTTCTCACCGGATCTGTTCAACTTTACAGCGAAACAATTCTGAGCGAAGTCATGCCAGGATTCGTCATTGGTGGACACAATCTGAGGAATATAGGATACACAGACGATACCATGCTGATAGCAGACAAGGAAAGAAAAATACAGGACCTTCTACAGAAGGTAGCAAGGAAAAGGGGGAAAAGAGCTAAACAATGCATGATTATCAGCAAAAAAAAAAAAAAAAAAAAGTAAAAAAGGATCCAAAAATACAAGCTACAGATCGGGGGCACTAAAAGCAAACAAATGCAGAAATTTAAATACCTGGGAAGTGTTGTGAAAGAGTTTAGAAAGTGCAACATTGGGATCCTAAGGCGCATTGGCTTCGGACCAATGACGCATTTCAAAAGCTAAGCAAAGTAGTGAGAGACAGGAAGGTTTTGTTGGAAACAAAGAAAAGAGTACTGAACTTTTACGTGATATCTGTCTTCCTATATGACAGCGAATTCTAGACGATCTTCACAAAGATGAAGGAGAGACTTGAAGCAACAGAAATGTGCTTCTACAGAAGGGTTCCGAGGGTACTATAAACCGAACATGTGAGCAACAACGTAGTTTTGGAGAGAATTCAAACGAAAAGGAAAATTATACTTAACACAAGGAAGAGACAACTGAGATTTCTGGGTCACGTAATGAGAAAGGAAGGCTTAGAAAATCTAATATTCACAAGACGGATAGAGGGAAAGAGAGACAGGGAAAGCAGTGCGAGGCATACTTGATTGACTTGAGCAAGTGGATCACAGAACGGATTTTGGAAGGGATACCAAGAGAAAAATAGTAAGAGCGACAAAGCATAGAGGCGAGTAGAAATTCATGATCACCTACGTCCCGTAAGGACACGGCACATGAAGAAGTTGAAGAAGAAGAAAAACTAAGCTTAGAAATCAGATTCGCCGCCAACAGAGCTCCCCACCCTGTGGAAAATTATGTGTAATAGATTTGGTGTGGAAATAGTTGAAAGCCGGTTCCATGCACTGAAAACATTCTGGTAATGAGCCTATTTGGCAGACTGTATTTTCGATTCACCAGTTAACCTTCTTAGTATATGTATTTCTTTCCTCATTGCTTCAATATAATGTGAATTTATACTTTTAAAATGTTCGTTTTTGAAGTCATAAAATTTTCTACCCTCACGCTACAAATAATTAATACATTGTACTTACATTTAAAAATTCAAAATAGTTATCAACAATACACTAACCAATAATTTACCCGCTATTTTTCTTACGCTCTTTTTCTTGATTTATTTTTAATGACGCAACAGAAGGATAGAGGTTAAAAAAATAATAGAAAATGATTTCGTGAACTAATCGACGAAATGCGGGTAACATATATGCCTTGGAAATCAGCATTCGAAATCTTGGCTTTCAAATAATGCGCAACTATCTTCGCCACCACGCATGTTCAACATTTTCAGCGAGTTTTAAATATTCTGAAAGGTTAGTAATGACTTTGGATCAATGGTTATAATAACAGATGGCTGATAAAAGGATATGATTCACCTTACTTTGATTTGAAAGCAAGACAAAAAGGATTAATCTGCTTCCTGCAAACGCTGCACACTTTGGTAGTATAAATAGTTTTTGCCTTAATATGACGCTGCCATTTGTGGCAAATAACGAGCTAGGAATTAGTTTTTACTTGGCTGATCAAAAGATATTTTAAATCGGCTAAAAAAAAAACAGCTTTCTTTCTTCTACATAAATCCAAGATTCAAAGCTTCACTTCACCATTATTTAGAGACCTCAGGAATTATGATTCCAGTAGCTTAACATGAACCCGAAAGAATAAATACAACGATGCTGTTTATTCTAAATAGTTATTTTTATTTAATTATTTTTTTTTTTATTTATTTGCTGGCAACACTGTTAATGAACAGGTCAAATAGCTCAAAAAGACTCTAGCAAAAATAAATAAAACTTTAAAAACAACAAAAATAGCTTTTTCTTTGACAAGTTATTTTGAGATCCCTTTCATTCGCAACTAATGTTTTCCATTCCTTTCTCAAAACAAAAACAAAAACTCATCTCTTTCTTTCTCTCCACTGAATATGGGAGGCCGCACTTCATTGATATTTTCTCTCAATGACACAGCAACTAGGATTGTTACTATTACCGCAAAACCAGTGATGATGGCTGCCGCTGTTGTCGCTCCTGCTGCTACTTCTGAGCTGAGACGGCTGCTGGGTAATTTTTTCTCTTTCTTTCTTTTTTTCTTTCTTTCAATCTTGTCTCGTTTCTTTTCTGCCACCTACAATCGAGAAACTGTGACGATCTGATTTATCTCTCAAGACAAAGGCGAAATATTTTTTGTTTCTTTTATCCAAATATAGGCAATTATTTATGTATTCACTTATTTCTTTGTCTCTTTATTTGTTTGGTTATTTTGTATTCCCAATGAAAAACTGACCAAGAAAAGGAATTCAATAGTTGGATCAACAAAGAGCACAAAAAGGGCACCTACAGTAGACACATGGTTACCAAACTCCTAGAACAATTTACTAAAGTGGTGAAGTCTCATTTAATATGACACTACTCAGATATTGAGTAAAACTAAGCTGAGTTTGGTAAATATTGGGATAGTTTGTCTCGCACGCCAGCTTTTTCATCACTCGGTACCCAAATAATCATGCATATTGAAAATCTGAAATAAAGGGGTTCTATGTAATGAAGAATCGTTTTTGATAGAACTGAGCTGTTACATATATATATTTGCATACTGTTAAATATAAGAGATAATGAATGTCTATTATGTTTAATCATGAGCCGTTCTAAACATCGTATTTAAATAACGAAATTAAAGCTAAAATACGATGTTTAGAACGGCTCATGATTAAACATAATAGACATTCATTATCTCTTATATTTAACAGTACATGTTTAGAAAATTATCTGCTGCCTTGATATATATATATATATATATATATATATATATATATATATATATATGCGTTGTTAATGGTTTTAGTGTAGAAAAGCATTACACACATCATTTTACTATATAGAAATGTATAAAAAATTTACTATAGAAATATATTGCAAACGTTGAAGGAGGAACTGTCAATGGCCTAAATTTAATAAAAACCTTACTGACAGAAAAAATATTATCTTTATAATGTAAATGCACTGCTGGGATTTTGGGGTAAAAGTTTGTTTTGTTTATTAAACAAAAATAAAGAGAAAATTTTTCTTTCCATTTTACAAATTCAATTTTGAACGAGATATTTAATGTTTTGCTCCATTATCTTCCTCCTTTTTCATGTTTACATCTTCCACGAAATTTGTGATTTTCTCAGCAAAAATCTGCTCACGCTGTATCGCCTATAAATTTGAGAAGAGTCATTAGCATATTCGACCTGACAATGACAGAAGAATTGAACTAAAAACGGCATAACGGGACAAAAAAAAAAAATAACAACGATTAATACATAAAAAATATCCCAAAATGATGGACACCTGAAAATGGCTATAGAGCACTTGTCTGAAACATTGTACCTATAACATTTATAACAGCTCCTTCATTTTAAGAACCAAAAACAAAATTATCAAACAATTGGAACATTTAAATAAGGCCTATTATTTATTTATTTATTTTTCAGCACTTGATTTTGAACGTTTTGAGTGAATTTTAGCTAATATCTTCCGTTTTTCTTAGAGTTGATTATATCGAGTAAATGTTTTTATTTCATCGCTGTCAATTTCAGCTGATGTAAACAGCCTTTCTTTTTTTTCCTTTTAATCTTGAATCACATTTTTATATTTTTAAAATATAAAATAAAAGAAATATATAAAAAATAAAGATACATGCAAGTAAAATATATCAATAATATAGATTATTTGCATCTGTCTTCAAACGAAAACCAATTTACACCAATTTTTTACTCCAATTTTGACAATTAATTCTACTGATATCGCAACTGTCATAAAAATACAATCTTCTAAAATTAATTAAATCAAAACTAAACTCTCCAATTAATGGATTTTTGGCTGTGTAGATATTACAATAATTTTTTTATCATTTCAAAAGTCTGCCTCTTTCATAGCTCGGAGGTATAATCGCTGACTGACGCCAATTCGATCGGGTTTCAATCATGGGTTAAAAGCAATCGGATGTCTAACCGTACTGATGAGCTGTGATACAGCGAAACAGAGCTGTTTGCGGATATATATATATGGGAATGGAAGAGAAAGGACATAAAATAAAAATAAGTATAAGTCAAGGCCGTGACTATAAGTAGCATGAACTATAAGAAGTGGAAAAAGCCGCTTTTTCGAGACCTGTTCATTATTAACCAAGTAACCTATATATATATATATATATATATATATATATATATATATATATATATATGCCCCCCCCCCCACCAAAAATTAAAAACAATATCTTGAGGCGCAAAAATGACCACAACCATGCAGTGGTGATATTTGTGCTGGACGCTCTTCTACACACACACACACACACACACACACACACACACATATATATTAGTTATCCACATACAAGCGTGTTTCGCTGTATCACAGCTCATCAGTGTGGCTAGACACTTGCTTCCAGCCGAAATCGAAACTCGACCGATTTGGTGTCAGTCGGAGTGCCTACTCCTTAAGCTAAAGCTATTGGCAGAGAGAGGGAGAAAATTTTAGCGTTATATATATATATATATTTTTAATCGTGTCACCCCAAGCAAGGCATTCCACTACCACTATAGCGCAGGGGGTTACATAGAGGGATTGGGTATAGGAAATGTCAGAAGGAGGGTGATAGACGACTTAGGATGTACATAGGGAGAGAGTTGGAGAGAGTGGTTGTGAGTTAGTGTGTTAGGAGGTGTCTATTTAAACTCCTGGAGGTTGTAACCGTCGAGGAAGCAAGCATACGGTAGGGAATTCCACAGGCGGGAAGTGCGAGGAAAGAAGCTGTTGGAGTAGAAATTGCGGTTACATTTAATCGGTTTCACTGTAAAAGGGTGGGACCTAGTTGCCAATCTAGTATCTCGCGCAAATTCACATCTAGGGGGCACCAGTGATTTAAGTTCGTCGGAGCAGAAGCCGTGAAAGTATTTATAGAAGAGGCACAGGGAAGCCACGTCACGCCGATGAGAGAGATACTGCAGGCGGTCAGCCAAGTCGGTATCAATCACATTACAGATTCTTCGCTGTATTTTGTCAAGAACCCTGAGGAGAATAGAAGGGGCACCGGACCAGATGTGGCAGCAGTACTCAATACACGAGCGGATGGTGGATTTATATAATTACAGGATAGATTCAGGCGGAAAGAATTTCCGGGCCCTGCACAGAGAACCGACTTTCATAGCAGCGGATTTAGCAATGGATTTCGATATAGTCATTTCACTTGAGGTCCGCTGAGAGTGTGAGACCAAGCAGGTGTAGTGATTTACTCTCTGAGAGGCAAGCCAGTTCCATGCTAATGGGAGGGTGCGGTTGTCTGTGGTGGTTAATTGACAGCAGCTTCGTTTTGGAAGAATTGAATTTTACGAACCATTTCTTACCCCAATCCACCACGGATTGGAGGTCCTTCTCAAGCTCGGCAGCGAGGGTCGCCTTGTCACCTACACCAGATTTTTGATCTAGGCGAGAGTAAACTGTGGTATCATCGGCGTACATGCCTACTTGTGATCTTATGGTATCGGGGAGATCATTGATATAGATTAGAAAGAGCGTAGGACCTAGGATAGAGCCTTGGGG